>LR738712.1:263138887-263342773 GCA_902687465.1 Secale cereale | reverse complement strand
CGGGTCGAGAGAGGGGGTAGGCTGGGCCAAGTGGGCTGTGTAGAGGGGTTAGTGGGCTGAGAAGAGAGGGAGAATACAGGCCCGGCACATCGTTTCGCAGACTGAAACGTCCGACGATTTTGTTCGGCGATAGTGCCACTATAGTTTAACGGTTGGGCTATCAAACGAGATCCGAATGCGATGAAATTTGGCAGGCGGTCTGTCTACACTATAATAAGACCACGCGCGAAGTTTCAACCCATTCCGAGAACACTTTCCGGTCACTTATAAAATAAATATTCAGAGGTGCCGCGGGCGCGTGCGAGTGTGTCTGGGCTCAGAAAGGACAATGGAGAGGACGAGGGGGTTCTGCCGGATGCAAGTTTTGAAAACATGCTGATGACAAAGCACATGATGACATGGCAAGATGCAACACGCAAGCAGATGACATGATAACGATGACGAATAAGAGGATGACACCTGGTGCATCGGTCTCAGGGCGTCACACATACCTAGTTCAATCTCGTTACCGGCTAGTCTCTTTACTCGTTCCGTAATACATCATCTCATGACTAACTCATTAGTCATTTTCTTGCAAGGCTTATTATGATGTGTATTACCGAGAGGGCCCAGAGATACCTCTCCGACACTCGGAGTGACAAATCCTAATCTTGATCTATGCTAACACCACAAACACTTTTGAAAACACCTGTAGAGCATCTTTATAATCACCCAGTTACATTGTGATGTTTGATAGCACACAAAGTGTTCCTCCGGTATTCGGGAGTTGCATAATATCATTGTCAGAGGAACATGTATAAGTCATGAAGAGAGCAATAGCAATAAAACTAAACGATCATTATGCTAAGCTAACAGATGGGTCTGGTCCATCACTTCATTCTCCTAATGATGTGATCCCGTTGATCAAATGACAACACATGCCTTTGGTTGGGAAACTCAACCATCTTTGATTAACGAGCTAGTCTAGTAGAGGCATACTAGGGACACTATGTTTTGTGTATGTATTCACACATGTATCAAGTTTTCGTCTTAATACAATTCTAGCATGAATAAAAGGCATTTATCATGATGTACAAGGAAATATAAATAACAACTTTATTATTGCCTCTAGGGCATATTTTCTTCAGTGGTGCCATGCCCAATATCGACCGATGCCACCATCGTCTCGACCATCCCCGGCAGGCGTGGCATACACCAATGGATGCGGCATTCGATGCCAAGCTCATCCATAGCCAAAGCGTCATCGAAGGTGCCCCGTATCGCTGACAGTCATCGTCGGGGCTCTCTGCTCCCTCGGCCAGTCGAGCGCATGGGAGGAAGATGAAGGCAATGACCTGCGGGCGTGCCCCGCTCGTCAGTGCCTCAAGCCACCGGGCCACGCTAGCAAGTGGACACAGGTCCAGCTTGGGGGCCGCCTCCCGTGTGGGAAGGAGCATTTCCAGAGTACGCCTTCTATGTCGCCTACGCGGCCGAGCAGCTAGGCCGACCCACTGCTATCTCTCGCATGGTGCATAGGATACGGGTAATGCCTTGTTTCCTTTTTTTCTTTTCTAGTGAGCTTCTAAAATCCTTAGTTAATTCATTTCATGTCCAAATTTGATGATTCTAATTTCCAAAGACTTAATAAAGCAGGATCTATTTAATGAGCCACATGGAACATTTTACTATGCTTGGTGTTCACTGGATTCATTAAATGGGTCATTTATCCTCATAAGTCAACTTCAAAAATCCATAGGATATTCATTTGGACTCCAAATCCGGTGAAACCAATTTCTAAATATTTCTAAAAGCATGTCTTGTTTAATGAGTTCCTTTGCTCATTTTACAAAAAATATATATATGTAGACTCCTTGCAGATCCATTAAACCCCTTGATTCCATAGCATTGAAATGTTCAAAAATACCCATGGATCAAATTCCAATGAAACCACTCGGGTTATTTTTCATACAACCAGAGTGTCCTAGAAAAGTCAAATTCATATTTTTAGAGCACTTTTATTTTCTGCCTTGTTATGTTGCTTATTGTGATTGGCTTAAATGTTAGTTGATGAAGTAGATGGAATGCTTGGAGATGGACCAGGAGGATTGAAGACTTTGTCGAGCCAGGCAAGCAGCCCTTTGACCATGTGTCTGAAACGCTTTTTATGCATGTCATATAGCACTTTATTATTGTTGCATCGATATCATGGTGAGATGGTAACCACTTTGGAGGGTCGCCTATGTGACTTCCTTGTTGATACCTGCATTGTTCATTACTCTATCCTTGTTTAGAGTTGTGCTGGTGGGGTTGTAGAAATATGCTATAGTAGTTGGCTACGCAAAATGGGGCAGGGTTATGCATGGAAAGAAACAAGTGTGGTCTGACATACTTGCAAATATCCCTAGTGGGTGCCACTAATGCCTTGGGATATGATGATGAACTAGGTCACTACTTGGTGGAGAAGTAGCATACCAGGGCGTAACGAATGTGTTGTTTACTGAGATGGATTAGATTTAAGATTGTCGACCATCCCAACTAAACATGTGCAACCACAATACCCCTTATGGGACGGGGCGGGCATTATTGATTACCTAGTTTGTGCTAGAATAGATGTCCGCATTACTAGTGACAGGAGTGGCGTGGACACTCTCAGGACGGGGTCGGGCTTGGATAGGAGGCCATGACTGTTTTCAGAGGGCACCGAACACACCTTTGGTACCCCCGTGCATGTGAGATGTGATGAATATGGGAGCGTGGCTCCACCAAATTAAATTGTGAAAATGTTTGGCACGAGGGATGTTACCAATCGAGTGGACTCTATGTTAGTCACGACTAGGGAAAGGTAGTGATCGGCTGGTTACCCCGATTACTTGAGGTACTGTGGGTCGCGAATGACACGGGAGTTCCCCGGATCTTTTGGGTAAAGTGCACAGCCTGTGCAGAGTGTCAAACTATTCAAATAGCTGTGTCCATGGTCAAGAACAGTTGGGTGGTGCTTCTTAGACTATGTCCATATGTTTCTGGAAAACAACAAGGGTTGAGTATAATGTTGATGTGATTCGTGAAGAAGTCATGATGAGCTTGAGCATGAGTTGTTCATAACTCTTTCTCGATGTTGATGTCTGCAACCTCCTGACACTTTTGGCAGATGCATTCATGTCCTTGAAAAATGTTGATCATACTTGCATGAGAAAAACTAGCTATCCGCAAAATTGCCAATTTAATAGTAGTGTCATGCATAATTATTCTGTTATCACTCTTGGGTTGCTTCCGAGTACATTCAAAGTACTCATTGGCTTGCTACTGGTTATTTTATTGGCTAGGCATGAAAGAATAGGATATAATGAAGAGTAGCTTGGTGACGAACATGCGAGCTAGGACGCTTCCCAGTCAAAATGCCTGTAGGGTTAAGGCAGATGGCATGGCTTCACGCTATCGTTGAAGATTCCCACTGCGAGCTTATGAAGAATTGACAATAATGATCATAATTTGTGTAAGACGGTATGTATGGATGTAAGACTCTTGTTATTTAGCTTTTGTGTGTTCAGTGAGCATTGATCTCTGCGATCACTGGACAAGTGCATTCGATGGCTTCGACTGTATAAGTCGGGGTCCCCACAAAGCTGGTATCAGAGCCATCCTGACTGTAGGAAGCTTTAGTTAGCATGGGCATTAGATAGGATGAAACTATCTACAGAACAACCTACATACCTTCTGCTTTTCAAAAAATATACCAAGCCTGGGTCTTGTTTTCCCTATTGACCCCCTCCTTTCCACTTTTGTAGATGGCCATCGTACCCGATGACTTCCTGACCATTGGGTTTCCCATGCTTCTCGAGGACAGCCTCAAGAACTGCCAGTTCACCCAAGCCCCCACCTTCTCTTACCATGAGCACTGGATCAACAACACCATGAAGGAGTACCATGCGGAGGTAGTCGTGAGGGCGAACGAATCTCCAACGAGTTGGTTCTTTGAGGGACTATAGATGGCGACACTAACCCTCATCGTTGAGACTATCAAGCTCAAGGCTTTGTCTCGTCTCCGAGACCTTCTTCCAGAGATGGCAAGTGAGCCAGCCAGCCACTACTTGCCTTATCAGAAGAAGTGTGATGATGAGAGCAGCGCACCAGCACCTAGCCTCGGAGTCGATGGAGCTCCGAAAGGAACTCCACGAGACTAAGGAACTCATCTGCCTAGCTCTGGCGAGGGCAGACGAGATCAAAAAGGATGGTGCGCCCCCTAGACAGCCCATTGTTGCCTATCGAGGCGGGCGACCCCGCAGGTTACACCTGCCAAGGACAGCGGATCATCTCAGCCATGTCGTATGACGGCAAAAGACTATTATAGCCTCTTCACTGTGCCACCAGCAAAGTAGCGCCATGTTCAGCTCCTCCACTCCCCCACACCCTCAAGTGACGATGAAACTGAGACATATGAAGATTGGGAGGAAGACCAAGAGGAGCCAGACTACGCGTCCAAGCATTCCACCACATAGGCACCATTTGAGACTAGGACATGCCATTCTGTAATGCCTAGGGTAGGATAGGTCGTGTAACCCCATGCGAAGTCGAGTCCTTGTGATGGTTTAAAGGAAACCATGCTATGTTGTGTTTTCTTTTGTGTGCATTTTGATGGAAGTCGTACTTTCGCTCTCGAGTATTGAGAATGACTACATCACCTATTTGGTTTTTAACAATGTGTTTGGCCCTTCTAGCCCTTGCTTAAAATAAACTTGCATAGTACCAACCCCCTTACTAGGCACCCCCATCCACCTTGATTTCCCTTTTGTTCACCCCAATCCTGAGCCCTTGACCACCTCACAAGGATGAAGGTCGTGAAGTCACCAACTTCATTAACCGACAAGAAACCAGAGTTTCTGCCCAGGCAGAAGTTAGCCAGGATCAGGCCCAGAGTCAAGCTCCACCACCACCTCTTCCACGAGAATGCCATCATAACTCAGCTTCCCCAATACTTCTGTCGGTGTATTTGGATCGACACCTATGGGATCACAAGTATCCCTACTACGGTTGCGGGGCGCGGGGTTGAGAGAAGAGCGGATCTAACAGTTAGCACACGGTTCCTTAACCCAGGCTCGGGCCGCAAAGATGCGTAAAACCCTACTCCTGCTTTGGTGGATTATATGTTTGTGTTCTTCAGCTAGTGAGGAGCTCCCAAAAGCCGACTCGTGAGGAGTTCTGAAAAGCCGAATCCTTCTCCTGGTATCCTCGGGCCTCCTTTTATAGGGAAAAGGGGTTGCCACAGTGGCACACAGGAGGTGGAAAGTGTACAGTGATGCGAGGTTATCCCCCGCATTACATGACAAGGTGCATTTAATGCGCTTAGCTTAGGTGTCCTTGCTTTATCGGGGACGAGGGGAGACGTCCGTCTTGTCCATCGCCGCTCCTCCTTGTGTTCACAAGCGCCCTGGCCAGCGGTGCCTGAGATGCCATGTAGGATGGCAGGCAGCTGAGGTGGCGCAATGGTGGGTATTCACGAAGATCTGCATGTTGCCACGCAGGTGCCTGCCCAGCTGGTTGGGGCGGCAGCCGCATGGGGCAGTGGATGCGTAGTTGGCGCGGGCCTGATAGTGGCCCCGCGGGTGTCCTTGGCAAGGGCCTTCCCTACTACGGTTGCGGGGCGCGGGGTTTAGAGAAGAGCGGATCTAACAGTTAGCACACGGTTCGTTTACCCAGGTTCGGGCCGCAAAGATGCGTAAAACCCTACTCCTGCTGTGGTGGATTATATGTTTGTGTTCTTCATCTAGTGAGGAGCTCCCAAAAGCCGACTCGTGAGGAGTTCTGAAAAGCCGAATCCTTCTCCTGGTAGCCTCGGGCCTCCATTTATAGGGAAAAAGGGTTGCCACTGTGGCACACAGGAGGTGGAAAGGGTACAGTGATGCGAGGTTATCCCTCGCATTACATGACAAGGTGCATTTAATGCGCTTAGCTTAGGTGTCCTTGCTTTATCGGGGACGAGGGGAGACGTCCGTCTTGTCCGTCGCCGCTCCTCCTTGTGTTCACAAGCGCCCTGGCCAGCGGTGCCTGAGATGCCATGTAGGAAGGCAGGCAGCTGAGGTGGCACAATGGTGGGTCTTCATGAAGATCTGCATGTTGCCACGCAGGTGCCTGCCCAGCTGGTTGGGGCGGCAGCCGCATGGGGCAGTGGATGCGTAGTTTGTGCGGGCCTGATGGTGGCCCCGCATGTGTCCTTGGCAAGGGCCTTGCCGGGGCCCCGGCAAGGGCCTTGCCGCGGCGCCTGCTGTCATCCCCGGCAAGGTGCTTGCCGGAGGCCTTGTGGTCTTCCTTGGCTGGGATCCAGCCAAGGGTCGTCGTCTTCTTAGCTTGTATCTGATCTTGAATGTCTTCACAAAGATCTGCATGCCACTACGGGGATGCCTCCCGAATCCTCGCCCCATGGGGGCAGTGTACTCAAGGGTGATCCGCTCCGTAGGTACGGGGCGAGTTGTCGTGGCAAGGGCCTTGCCGGGGGAGTTAAAGCCGGCCCCGGCAAGGATCTTGCCGAGGTTGCTAAAACCGGCTCCCGGCAAGGATCTCGTCGGGGGATCCCGCTTCGTCCCTTTGCTCTTTGTTGTCTTGTTCTTGGTGTTGCTCCAGTTCCATCGAGCTTTGGTCTTACCCTGGCTCACCTCCCCTCCCATGCTTGGTGTGGTGGTGCCCGTGGCTCAGACTGCCCGTGCACAGTCATAGGGGTACAAAAAGTGTACCCCTCTTTTTGTACACCGACAGGAGCCCCCGGGCCTGGGCCGCACATACGCGCAACGCATTGTTGGGCTAGGCCCATAATGGTGCGCGGGCAGGGGGGCCAGTTTTTACCGAGGTAAGATTTTCCGCGCGCTGCGCCTCCCACGATCCACGCACGCGGCACGGGGTGGAGGGGAGGGCGTGACGTGGGCGGCATGCGCGGGGCGGTTTCCACAGGCATGCGTCACGTCGCAGTAAAGAGGCGGCTTCGCGCCTTCCCCATAACCGGAGGGAGGCATGGAGACGCGGCCCATTTACTGAATGGGGCCGAGGCGCGGTCCTCAAAGCGTCCACCCCCCACGATCATGGGGTGGGGAGAGGTCGCCTCACCCGTTCCCTCTGTTCTGCACGTCCGCCACGTGCCTCCCATGCGCTTGGGGTGGCGAACGGTGGAGGCGGGAAACCGAGCCGTCGCTGGTTGGGGCGGTGGGTCGGTTCCGGCTCCTTGCGCCTTCTGCGTCCTGATTGGCCGAGCGGGGCGGTCGAGCCCCAGCCCCGCCCCTTTATAAAGAGCGGGAGGGGAGGGATGGTGCCCGGCATTCTCCCATCTTATTTCTCCTTCATCTTCTGCTCCTCTCTTCCGTTTGCCATGGAGAGAGGAAATCCCGGTCCTTTAATGGTGGCGTCGAGGGTCGCCGCTCGACAACGCGTCCCTCCTTCTCCTGCACCCGCAGTGGCAGAGCCGGCCACGAGGGGAAGGGGGAGGGGGCAAGGCCGTGGGCGAGGCCGGGGCGCTCGGGGAAGAGGAGGACGGGGCGGCCCACCGGCCTCGCCCCCGCCGGCAGCTCCTCCTCTTCCAGTGGAGGGCCATATTGGGGATGACCCTTGCGAGTTCTTCGTCAGGTTTCGGCGGCCATCGCGCCGTCGCCTTCGTCTCCCGACTCCTTTTGCGCGGGAGATGGAGCTGGATCTGCCGGAATCACTGCGGCTGCACATGAGGGGCTGCGGGATCAGTGGCACGCGGGTCCACGTCGACTTCCCCACTCCTCATGTGATGTATCTTCGTCAGGGATGGAAGACGTTTGCTCGCATCCACAGCCTGACGGACGGGCTCACTCTCCATTTTAAGTTGATGGAGGGTGGCCTTCTCTCCGTCAAGGTCTTCGGGCACTTCGGGACCCGTGCAAGGTGCTGCATGGAGAGCTCCTCCGACGACGAAGACTCCTCCTCGAATGAGGGTGACGAGGAGGACAGCGGCAGCGACGACAAGGGTGGTGGACGGCAGGATGACGGGTCCGACTAGGTGTCGGGCGCCCCTCCTGGTGGCACCGGCGACTCCATCATCCGCGTCGCCGGCTCCTTGAACTTCTCGGGGCCGTCCCATTGGCGGCTGGCGTAGGGAGGCTGCGGAAGAGGAAGCGGAAGAAAGCGGGCGACAAGGTCGTCATGTCGGAGTACGCGGGCACCGACGCCTTCGACGCGTACTCACGTCCTGCCGCCTTGTCTTCGAGCTCTGCTTCCGGCGTCGCCATCACCATCCAGCCTTTGGGCGGCCACCAAGATGTCCTCTTGGTGTCTTCTGCCACCCGTAGCTCTCCTAGGCGCCCCTTTTGTCCTTCTCGCCTCCTTGACCTACCTCCTGAGAAGAGGGACAAGAAAGGCATTACGGGCATCTTATCTCTGTTTAGTTTGTCAGCATTCGGGCATCTGTTAAATTTAAAACTTGTAATCCCCTTGTTCATGTTTTTCATTCCCTACGGACTGTACCTAAATGGAATGTTTTTAATGAAAAAGGGATGTTTGCCGGGTCATTTGTTTGTGAGTGAAACCCACGACAAGGAATAAATCCGTGATATCTTTAAGATAAACATTTTCTCGCCCAGCAATAGGCCTTGCCGTCTCCCTACTTCGCTCGACCTTTCTCACGCCTTTGGCGGAGGCAGGGATGAAGTGGGCTTAGGCTCCTCGCCCCATCCTTTCGCTGCCGCGACTACGACCAAACTTAGTCCCAGGAACGAGCCCTAGGGCCTACAGTTATGGGAGCACGGTAGCTTAAGGAAAAGAACGAGGTTTCACATACCTCATTCCATAATGGAATGCATGATAAGGGATGAAGAACTTATCTGAAGCTGCAGCCCCCGGCAACCCTGGTTCGCCGCGGGTGGATCTTTGCTCTTGTAGCCCCCGGCAACACTGGCTTGCCGGGGCCTAGGTGCTAGTCTGTTCCTCTTTCTTCTCCCCAAGTGGCTTCGGCAAGGATATCCGCGCGTCCTGTGAACCAAAGAAGATAGGGGAAAGACAAAGACTCGACCTCTAAGCTAGGGGTTAGCCGCCGCTAAGCACTATCAACCCTAACCAAGGACGAGACTCGACTCAGCATGCATGCTATAACTTAGGGCGCCAGCGCTTCATTTATTTATGCTCAGGGTCTGCGCCTGGCTTTGTACAAAGGGTTACATGCCTTGCCGGCAAGGCTTGTACAAAAGGGTGGCTTGCCGGGGGGCCCGGCAAGCCGCGCCTTATGGGTAAAACTTGCGAAGATGCTCAATGTTCCAGGAATTGCTCACTGGAATGGCATTTTTTGTCTCCAGGCGGACTGCGCCAGGCCTGGTGACTCGTATTACCCGATAAGGGCCTTCTCACTTCGGTGTCAACTTGTTCGTATTCCTGGCCGATTGAACGCGCCGGAGAACAAGGTCGCCTTCCTCAAAGCTTCGGGCACGGACCTTGCGGCTATGGTAGCGGCGCAAGGCTTGCTGGTAGCGTGCTGCTCTCACAGCCGCCTGAAGATGATCTTCCTCAAGGAGCATTGCGTCCTCTTGCCGTAGTTGCTCTTGCTCAAGCTCATCATAAGCGAGCACTCGAGGTGACCCGTAAATGAGTTCAGTTGGGAGAACTGCCTCTGCCCCGTATACCAGGGCAAAGGGTGTCTGGCCGGTGGCTCGATTTGGCGTCGTTCTGATCGACCAAAGAACCGTTGGCAATTCATCAATCCAGTGCCTCCCGCTCTTGTGCAGCCTGTCAAAGGTCTTTGTCCCTAGGCCTCGCAGCACTTCAGCGTTTGCCCTCTCAGCTTGACCATTGCTTCGGGGGTGAGCAACGGAAGCGAAACAGACTTTGCTACCGAGGTCTTGGGTATATTGCATGAAGGTGCGGCTTGTGAACTGCGTGCCGTTGTCGGTGATGACCCTGTTGGGTACACCAAAACGGCACACTTGTCCCTTGAAGAACTTGACAGCTGACTGAGATGTGACCTTCCTCACTGCCTCCACTTCTGGCCACTTTGTGAACTTGTCGATTGCAACGTACAAGTACTCAAAGCCCCCGACAGCACGGGGGAAAGGCCCAGTATGTCGAGCCCCCAGACCGAGAAGGGCCAGGAGAGAGGAATGGTTTGAAGGCCTTGAGCTGGTTGATGAAGTTTCTTTGAAAGGAACTGGCATGCTTCACACCTGGTGACCAGTGCCGTCGCATCCTGGAGGGCAGTGGGCCAGAAGAAGCCTTGCCAGAATGCCTTGCCGGCAAGGGCTCTTGACCCTATGTGGGATCCACATATGCCTCCATGTATCTCCGCCAACAGCTCCAGTCCTTCCTCTCGAGGGATGCACGTCAATTTCACGCCGTTCGGTCTCTTTCTGTACAGGACGTCATCGATGAACTGGTACATAGCAGACCGACGGCCTACTTTCTCCGCTTCTTCCTGCTCCTCAGGAAGTTCCCCAGTCTGGAGGAATCAGACGGTATGCTGCGCCCACACTGGAGCCTGGGGCTCGACGGCGAGTACCAAAGGCATTTCCTCCGCCATGGGAGCGGCTGTCTCGACGGCAAGAGCTTGACGCTCCGCCGGAGCTAGCCGTCCAGTGGCGGGTTTAGTGTCTCCGGCAACATCCTTGCCGGCGGCTCCGGGGAGATCAGTGGGAAAGTACTTGCCGGGCCCTGATTTCCTCCTCTTGTTCTGCTCTATTGATGGATCAACGGATGGCTGAGAAAGCTGAAGCACAAAAGTACCTGGTTCCACGGGAAGCTTGAGGGCAGCGCGCTTTGACAGGTAATCGGCGATGTCATTCTCCGCTCGGGGAATGTGCTCCGCCTGTATACCATCAAAGCGCTCTTCCAACTTTCTCACTTCATCAACGTAGGCCTTCATCAACGGGCTCTGGTAATCTTTGTTGACTTGCTTGACGACAAGCTGCGAGTCGCCCCTGAAAATGAGTTTCTTGATCCCGAGGTCTGCCGCGATCCTAAGACCAGCAAGCAGCCCCCCATACTCAACAGTGTTGTTCGTTGATACCTCCCTGGGGAAGTGCATCTGGACCACGTACTTGAGGTGCTCTCCAGTGGGCACGACCAGCAGTACGCCGGCCCCGGCGCCCTGTAAGGAGAAAGCTCCATCAAAATACATGATCCAGTTGCAACTCGCCTCTTTGCCGGACAGAGTAGTTTCCTGGACTTCTTCATCAGGCGTTGCGGTCCATTCTGCGACGAACTCTGCCAGGACTCGGCTTTGAATCGTCGAGGTACTTTCAAACTTGAGGCCAAAGCTGGACAACTCCAGTGCCCACTCTACAATCCTTCCCGTTGCATCTGGATTGTGCAATACCCGTTGTAGAGGGAGGCGAGTGACGAAAGTGATCTTGTGCGCTTGGAACTAGTGACGCAGCTTCCTCGAGGCAATGAGAAGGCCGAAGAGAAATTTCTGCACACCGGAGTACCTTGATCTAGCCCCCTGCAAGAGGGAGCTAACGAAGTAGACCGGGTGCTGCATCATTTTCTTCCTTGGCTGCACTCCAACCGGCTGTGTCGTCTCTGCGCCAGTGGCACCAGGCTCTATCGCTGCTATGACCCCATCATCAATTTGTCTCTGCGCCACTAGTGCGGCGCTGACCACCTGGTTCATCGCCACCAAGTATAGCAACAACGGTTCTTGTGGCCTAGGCGCAACTAGTATTGGCGTGGAGAAAAGATACCTCTTCAAATCTTGTAACGCAGCTTCAGCTTCTGCCGTCCACTCCATCGGTCCTGCCTTTTTCAAAATCTTGAAGAAGGGGAGGGCGGGCTCGGCAGACTTGGAAATGAATCTGCTCATGGCGGCAACGCAGCCAGCAAGCCGACGCACATCCTTGACACATTTGCGTGCTTCAATCTGTTCTATGGCTTTGATCTTGTCCGGATTGGCCTCTATTCCTCGATGCGACACAAAGAACCCGAGAAGCTTGCCGAACGGGACGCCGAAGACGCACTTCTTAGGGTTTAGCTTGAGGTTGATCTTGCCGAACGGTACAAGGGTTGCCCTGTCTTTGGTTTTGAACACTATATCATCCATATAAGCCTCCATATTTCTATGGAGCTGGGGTTCAAAACCAATCTGGACTGCCCTTGCAAACGTCGAGCCAACGCTCTTCAACCCGAAAGGCATTCGTACGAAACAGTACGTACCACATGGGGTGATGAATGTTGTCTTCTCTTCATCTTCTCTTGCCATGAAGATCTGATGGTAGCCGGAGTAGGCATCAAGGAATGACAACAAGTCACACCCAGCCGTGGAGTCAACAATCTGATCGATGCGCGACAATGGGAAGGGGTCCTTGGGACAAGCTTTATTGATATCTGTGTAATCAATACACAACCTCCACTTCCCATTTGCCTTGCGCACTACCACTGGATTGGCCAACCATGTTGGATGGAGCACTCCTCTTACCAAACCCACTGCTTCCAATTTTCGGATCTCCTCTGTGATGAACTCTTGTCGTTCCAAAGCTTGCTTTCTGACTTTCTGCTTTATGGGTCGCGCAGGAGGGCAGACAGCAAGGTGGTGCTCAATCACCTCCCTAGGAACACCGGGGATGTCGAACGCTTGCCATGCAAACACGTCGACATTCGCCCGCAGTAAGGTGACGAGCGCATCTTCCTATTTGTCGTCAAGGGATGAGCTTATGGTGAAAGCCCCTCCTGTGCCGTCCTCCTTGACAGAAACCTTCTTGGTTCCCGGCGGTGTGGCCCTGGACCTCCTGTTTCTACCGGTGGAGCTATCTGGCACGTCCTCGACAGGAGCGCGACACTCCGAAGAGGTGCGCTTGCCGGAGTGGGTGTCCGAGGTCTCATCGGCCTTCTTCTTTCCGGTGGAGCTCTTTGGCACGTCCTTGACGGGAGCACATCACTCTGAAGAGGTGCGCTTGCCGGAGTGGGTGCCCGAGGTCTCACCGGTCTTCTTCTTCTTCCCTCCCGGGGCTCCAGTGGCAGGAGCAAGTGCCCTTGTGGCGGCAACTGCTGCAACCGCTTGCTGGTATAGTTGGTCAGCGCAAATCAACGCATCTTTCTTATCGGAGGGGATGGTGATGATCGTCACAGGCCCTGGCATCTTCTGGGTATTGTAGGCGTAGTGTGACGCCGCCATGAACTTGGCCAGCGCTGGGCGGCCAAGGATCCCGTTGTAAGGCAAGGGGATCTTGGCAACATCGAACACGATCCTCTCTGTCCTGTAGTTTAGATCACTTCCAAAAGTCACGGGCAGCGTGGCTTTCCCCTTTGGTTGACATCTCCCCGTGTTGACCCCCTGAAACGTGCCCGTCTCTTCGAGGTCTCCATCAGGAACTTGCGGCTTCTCGATCACGGTGGATGAGAGTAGGTTCAGACCGGCCCCGCCATGGACTAGCATCTTTGTCACCTTGAGGTTGCGTATTGTTGCTGAAACCAACAATGGCAAGCACCCGACCGCAGTAGTGCGGTCAGGGTGATCCTCAGCGTCAAAGATGATAGGTGTGCTGGACCATTTCAGCGGCTTTTGGGCACCAGACGACGGCTCCGCCGCTGTAATCTCACGCACCCACTGTTTATGTTGGCGGTGAGAAGTATGCAGCGAGGCGCCGCCGTCGACGCACATGGCCTCCATAGCCTTCTGAAATTCTTGGTCGCCGGACTCGTCGTCCTCCTCGTGATCGTCGTCTTCGGGCCTTCTGTCACGGCCCCGGGCGGGCCTCTCCTGCTGTTTATCCTTGCCGCGACGGCCTACTTGGCCAGCACGCTTCTTGCCGGACCCTTCAGCACCATCCTGGACCTTCTCCTTGTCCCGCCTCTCATATTCAGCCTTCTGCTTCTCAGCAAGGAGCTCAACTTGCCGGCAGTCCTGGAGATGATGGCCCTTGGTGCGATGGATCTTGCAGTATCGCTTGCCGGAGTTTCCTGGCTTTTCGGCAGCCGCCAAGGCCCGGCAGGCGACACACCCGGCACTTTCCTTGCCGGGGTCACCCGCCCTGGTTTTCTTGGCGGAGCCGGCGTCATCAGATCCCTCGACGGCAAGCACGGCTTTACCCTTGCGCTTCCTGTTGCAGTTCCGACCATTCTTTGCCGGGACGATAGTATCCTCATCTGAATAGTCGGTTTCTGCGCCGGCATCTTCATCGGGGTACTTCCTCCCCTCTTTAGCCCGGGCACATCTGTCAGCAAGAACATAGAGTTCCGCCACATCTTTCACCTTGGTCATCGCCAGTTCTGCACGCATCTTGCGATTACGCACGTTCTGATGGAACGCGCTGATGAGGGCGGCAGGGTGGACATCGGGGATATTGTACTGTACCCGGCTGAACCTCTGTATGTACTTGCGCAGACTCTCGCCTTCCTTCTGGGGTATGACGTGCAGGTCACTTGCTTGGCCATGGGCTTGGTGACCTCCAGTAAAGGCGCCAACAAACTCATGGCACAAATCTGACCAGGAGGAAATAGAGTCTACCGGCAAGTGCATCAACCATGACATGGCGTTGGGTTTAAGAGCCAACGGAAAGTAATTCGCAAGCACCTTATCGTCGCGAGCTTCGGCAGCTTGCATCGCGATGGTGTAGATGCTGAGGAACTCCGACGGGTGGGTCTTGCCGTTGTAGTTCTCGCCAACGTCAGGCTTCAAGGTGCGGTGAGAGGGCCACTGGAACTGCCACAGCTCACGGGTAAAAGCCGGACAGCCTACCACGTAAGGTAGACCTCCAGGGCTCTCCGGTGCTGGGCGGTCCACAGCAGGCCCCGCTCGCCTGTCTGACTGGTGTGCGCTCCGCGCCGGCGCTCGATGGTGGTTCGAGCGTCTTCATGAGCTCGCTCCTGAAGAACTTGACGCTTGTCGCCATGGGTCCGTGGGTCTGACGACGCTATGGAGATGGCGTCGCCCGCGACGTCCCGATGAGTCGACACACGCGGTACCGGGCGAGGAGGCGAATGCACCGTGGCCACGGCGCTGCCGGTCCCCCTACCACCGGTGCGTGGGACTCCATCGGAGCATCGACTTGGGAGCTCAGCTAGATTTGGTTCATCCTTGTTGGCGACTGCGACAAGGCTTCAGATGGTGGCTCTCCATTCGTCGAGTTTCCCATAACGGGAGGAAAGTCGAGGAGCAACTGCGCGCGCGCCAGGGCTTCGGCTGGGGTTAGCGGTAGAGACACCTATGCGGACCGCGATGCGCTTCGACCCCTGACCGTGTCAGGAGGAGCTCCGTCACGATCCTGCGGTCGCATGCCGTTTCCACCAACGCTCCGGCGGGCGGGCAGGTCTTCTACGTCCCGGGAGTGGCGCTCGGGGCTCTTCCCGTGGCGACGCCCAGGATCTTCGGCGTGATGACGCCGCTCGTCGCACGCTACTTGGGAGGAGCGTGTTGTGGGCGCCGGTGTGGGAGTCCTGGAGGCCCTTGCATCGCCTTCGGGTGATGCGGCAGCGACCTTGGAAGGCCCCGCGCCACTCACGGAGGGCCTGGCTCCATCTTTGGAACTTGCGGTGTGTGGCCCGTTACCAGGCGCACAAACATCACCACCTCCCAAACTCCGGCTGCTGGGACGGCGTTGGTGTTCGCAAGCAGCGCTCCGGGTCCTTTCCGCGTCCGGTCTGCTGCTCGCCCGCGTCGGGACGGGCTGTCCGGCTTCCGACTGGCCAACCGCCACCGTCGTCTTCTTCTTGGGCGCCATGATGATGAAGGAGCGTCGAACTAACTGCTAAAGCTGATTCTCACAACTGCACCCCCTACCTGGCACGCCAAAGATATCGGTGTATTTGGATCGACACCTATGGGATCACAAGAATCCCTACTACGGTTGCGGGGCGCGGGGTTCAGAGAAGAGCGGATCTAACAGTTAGCACGCGGTTCGTTTACCCAGGTTCGGGCCGCAAAGATGCGTAAAACCCTACTCCTGCTTTGGTGGATTATATGTTTGTGTTCTTCAGCTAGTGAGGAGCTCCCAAAAGCCGACTCGTGAGGAGTTCTGAAAAGCCGAATCCTTCTCCTGGTAGCCTCGGGCCTCCTTTTATAGGGAAAAGGGGTTGCCACACTGGCACACAGGAGGTGGAAAGGGTACAGTGATGCGAGGTTATCCCTCGCATTACATGACAAGGCGCATTTAATGCGCTTAGCTTAGGTGTCCTTGCTTTATCGGGGACGAGGGGAGACGTCCGTCTTGTCCGTCGCCGCTCCTCCTTGTGTTGACACGCGCCCTGGCCAGCGGTGCCTGAGATGCCATGTACGCAAGCAGGCAGCTGAGGTGGTGCAATGGTGGGTCTTCACGAAGATCTGCATGTTGCCATGCAGGTGCCTGCCCAGCTGGTTGGGGTGGCAGCCACATGGGGCAGTGGATGCGGAGTTGGTGCGGGCCTGATGGTGGCCCCGCGGGTGTCCTTGGCAAGGGCCTTGCCGCGACGCCTGCTGTAATCCCCGGCAAGGTGCTTGCCGGAGGCCTTGTGGTCTTCCTTGGCTGGGATCCCGCCAAGGGTCGTTGTCTTCTTAGCTTGTATCTGATCTTGAATGTCTTCACAAAGATCTCCATGCCACTACGGGGATGCCTCCCGAATCCTCGCCCCATGGGGGCAGTGTACTCAAGGGTGATCCATTTCGTAGGCGCGGGGCGAGTTGCCATGGCAAGGGCCTTGCTGGGGGAGTTAAAGCCGGCCCCGGCAAGGATCTTGCCGGGGTTGCTAAAACCGGCTCCCGGCAACGATCTTGTCGGGGGATCCCGCTTCGTCCCTTTGCTCTTTGTGGTCTTGTTCTTGGTGTTGCTCCAGTTCCATCGAGCTTCGGTCTTACCCTGGCTCACCTCCCCTGCCATGCTTGGCGTGGTGGTGCCCGTGGCTCAGACTGCTCGTGCACAGTCATAGGGGTACAAAAAGTGTACCCCTCTTTTTGTACAGGGACGAAGCGGGTCCCCCGACAAGATCCTTGCCAGGAGACGGTTTTAGCAGCCCTGACAATATACTTGCCTGGGCCGGCTTTAACTCCCCCGGCAAGGCCCTTGCCACGGCAACTCGCCCCATGCATACGGAGCGGATCACCCTTGAGTCCACTACCCCCATGGGGCGAGGATTCGGGAGGCATCCCCGTAGTGGCATGCAGATCTTTGTGAAGACATTCAAGATCATATACAAGCTAAGAAGACGATGACCCTTGGCGGGATCCCAGCCAAGGAAGACCACAAGGCCTCCGGCAAGCACCTTGCCGGGGATGATAGCAGGCGCCGCGGCAAGGCCCTTGCCGGGGCCCCGGCAAGGCCCTTGACAAGGACACCCGCGGGGCCACTATCAGGCCCGCACCAACTATGCATCCACTACCCCATGCGGCTGCCGCCCCAACCAGCTGGGCAGGCACCTGCGTGGCAAAATGCAGATCTTCGTGAAGACCCACCATTGCGCCACCTCAGCTGCCTGCCTACCTACATGGCATCTCAGGCACCGCTGGCCAGGGCGCGTGTCAACACAAGGAGGAGCGGCGACGGACAAGACAGATGTCTCCCCCGTCCCCGATAAATCAAGGACACCTAAGCTAAGCGCATAAAATGCGCCTTGTCATGTAATGCGGGGGATAACCTCGCATCACTGTACCCTTTCCACCTCCTGTGTGCCACTGTGGCAACCCCTTTTCCCTATAAAAGGAGGCCCGAGGCTACCAGGAGAAGGATTCGGCTTTTCAGAACTCCTCACGAGTCGGCTTTTGGGAGCTCCTCACTAGCAGAAGAACACAAACATATAATCCACCAAAGCAGGAGTAGGGTTTTACGCATCTTTGCGGCCCGTACCTGGGTAAACGAACCGTGTGCTAACTGTTAGATCCGCTCTTCTCTCAACCCCGCGCCCCGCAACCGTAGTAGGGATTCTTGTGATCCCATAGGTGTCGATCCAAATACACCGACATGTTTGGCGCGCCAGGTAGGGGGTGTGGTTGTGAGAATCGGCTCCGGCGGCTAGCCCAGCACTCTTTCGTCTTCACGGGCCTTTGAGAAAATAGGAGGCCAGGAGATCAGCGCTCGAGCAGCTACAAATAGAAGATAAGTTACATTGAACCCTGGATATTTCCATCCTATTATTTAAAGTAACCTCGGAGCTGTTGTTCTTTGTGCAAAAAGAAACCTGCACGCAATGTAATGCCCAGGATGGGACTATATCTCCTACGTGTCGAGGCACGACTTAGAGATATAAGCCCATGCTGGAATGATCGCAAGTTTGGTACCTTTGCACATCTCATGTAAAAATGGGGATGGAAAACTGAAAAGATAGTTGGCTTACACTCGCCACATCACACAAATTCATTACTTATATAAACATCATACAATTAAACATCACATCCCATCTAAGGGTAAAATCCAAATGTCAAGATACCAAACATAACTTAAACCACAGGTCTGATCGAATCCTAGTAGAAGAACCACTACTGTTCATCGGGATAACGGACATAGTAACGGCTACGCTCCTCGTTGTACTCCCAGTCTAGCTCAGTGCCATCGCCTGGTTAGCTCACCATCATACCTACATCTGGTGTGTTGAAGTAACTGTGAGCCGCAGAGGACTCAGTAATCCCGTTCCCGGGTAACATGACTATTTAAGCCTTGGGTGTGGAACAAGGCTGAAGAAAGAATAAGTGTCTGCAGCAGCAACTAGCACTAGCTTACGCAAAAGAGAGCTAGAAGAGAAGGTGCCTCGGTCGAGAGATGATCACTTAGTGATCCTAAACTAATCAAGTCAAACATAACCCCACCGTGTTCATCTCTCGAAACCCCTTTCGGAAAATGACAGTCACGGTACTCACGCTGGTAGTGTATTGGAACATGGTGTCAAGTTTTCTACAACCGGATATTATCAAGCTCCCATCTGCCACATAACCGCGGGCACGGCTTTCGAAAGTTCAAACCCTGTAGGGGTGTTCCAACTTGGCCCATGACAAGCCCACGATCCGCGGAGTCGCAACTCCAAGGTGGGAAGACCCGAGTATTCTCGTAATCCCGTGCTCAAGATACTCCGACTAAGGTAAGGCTAATCCAGCAAATCCTCCCGGCGTGTCGACACCCTGACAATAGCCGCGCGTATCTAGTCTCAGGACACGACCGGATGGGTGATGCTACAGGTGTATGCCAGATACCTCGGGTTTCCCCAAGGCGGCCCCGCAGGACCCCCAGTTCGGACCAACACTCATGTGGAGCACTGGCCCGGGGTTGTTGATTAAAATAAAAGGGATAGCTAGTCCCTATGCAAGTTTTATTAGTTATTAGGTGAATAGTACCAATGTTGGGACTTGCTGGAAAAGACTTAGCACTTAGCGGTTTATCGAGGGGGTCCCATAACCCCAACCGTGTGAGGAACGCATAATCAAGGAACATAACACCGGTTTATACGGTTCCTAGCGGCATGAGTGGAACAAAACACCAAGCAAAAGGCTTAGCCTTCCACCCATTTCCAATATATAGATGATTTCATTTAAGCATTTATATAGTGTGATATAACCCAACAAACTTCAACATGAAGCAAGCATCTTCGAACTTCACCTGCAACTAGCAATGCTATAAGAGGGGCTGAGCGAAGCGTACTTAGTCATTCAACGGTTTGCATAGGTAGGGTGGTTAGACATGAACATGGTTACAATAGGAGGCTGACAGGAAAGACATGGGCATCGAGGCAAAACTATAGAGCGATACTCTAGCAATAGGCAAAGATAGTAATGTTATCGGGGTTCGGTCATCTTGCCTGAAGAGTTGTCGATGGGATCGTAAGAAAACTCCTCGTTCTCAAGCTCGGTAGTAACCTCGTGCTCGTACTCGTACTCAACTTCCGGCTCTACTCAACACAAACACACAAGTCACGAAATCAACACGATGCAATGCGCACACAAAATATGCTGGATGCATGACTGATGCACTATGGAAGCACAAGGAGCATGACAATATGCGATCAAGCAAAATGCTTCAAAACATGATAACAATAGGATATTATGAATCTACATGAAAAATCACACAAGTTTCATATAGGACTTGCTGAAAACGGAGCTACGGGCTAAAAGTTACACACAAAACAATAAACATGCGAAAGCTGAAAATTACAGCAACATGGCAACTTCGGGGCAAGAAATAATTAAGCTACATCACTCAAACATCATGGCGAAGAGTATGGACATAAGCTAGACATATCCTACAGCAAATAAGTCCATTGGAGCACCCCCCAAAGGAGCCACAGATCAATAGCAACAAGCTTGGACATATTGAACTTGACAACAAAATCCTGACAGCAGTAATTTATTGCAACTTGGGAGCTAAAGATAAATATGCTACAGCCACCCAAATAATCATGTGAGAGCATGAATGGATAGCCAACAATATATACCACAAGTAATCATCAAGAGTCACCCCAAAACTATCATGGATTGGCCTAGAACAGCAAGCAAACATGGCATCTGGAAATTACAGATTCCAGACTTAGTGAAATTTCACTAAGTGTTAAAACAGCAGTTTCATCATGGCATCTTTGAGAGCAAGTTTAAGTCACCTCAAAACTAAACATGGCAAGTGGTAAGTACTACAGCAAAGTACACATGATGGTGATTCCAAAACCTATAAGCATGCATCATGGGGACAAGCACAAAGATAGCAATGAGCTCCTCAAAATGACATCTCATAACAAGTTTAACAACATAGCAGCCACATAGCACTTTGCAACGGAGATAAACATGGCAAGATTAATTCTATCATGCAAGTCTAAGCAATCATCATGTAGAGCATGACAAGACGAACACGTGGACATCTCATTTGCATCATTTGGATAAACATGCAAAAAGTTATCACATTGCAAAGATGGCATGAAAATAACGACAAACAGCAGTTTATAACAATATGCACTCTTGCAACAGATTTTTAAGCATCTAGAATATCTCAAATAGGCATGGCACAATGGAACAAAATGTAGTACATGTCTCCACGAACAACTGGACATCTCATTTGCGCAAAACGGACCACCACACAAAAAGTTATCAACATTTGAAAATAGCATCAGACAGATAAAAACTGAGGACTTAGTGGATTTGGAGGAAACCTCAGGCAGATCTGGAAAAGGTCAAACGGGCTTCGGAGGCGGATCGGACTGGATCCAGCCCACCTAGTGCGGATCGGGCTGGGGGTTCGCGGGTAGGGCCGCGCTTAACGGGCTAACGGGGCCGGCCCGTTAGGGCGGGATCTGGATCCCGATCGGGGAGCAGCCTGGCTCCCCCGACCAAACGGTGACGACGGCCTCTCGAGCGCCTGGCGCGGCGGCTGGCTTGGGCCAGGAGGAGGCGGCCCACCTGCGCTGGAGCGGCGCGCTGCTGGGCCTAGGGTTACGGCCCAGGCCGAGCGGTTGGATCGGATCGGCACCTCGGCCCGATCCCGAACGCGTGAGGGTGGCGGCTGGAGTCCCGAGCTCCCCGAGGAGCTGGCCTGCCTGAGCGGCGGCTGGCTGCCTTAACGGGGCCGGCGACCTGGGGTGCCGCGGCGACCCGGCCGGTGGGTGGCGGCGCCGGCCGGCGGCGGGAACGGGGCGGGGCCTTCGGTGTGGCGCGGTGAGGAGGAGGGCGGCTGGTGGAGGTGCTCCGGCGAGCTGCTCCGGCGAGCTCCGGCCGGAGTGGAGAGAGGAGAGGCTGGAGGTAGGAGAAGAGGCTAGGGTTTCCTAATTTTGGGGCAAAAATTGAGGAAGGTGGACAAATATATAGGCATAAGGAGCTAGGGTTGTCCAAATGAGGTGTGGTTTTCGGCCACGCGATCAGAATTGGATGGCCTAGATGAAGGGAGGGGTTTGGGTTGGATTGGTGGGCTGTTGGAGGGGTGTCTTGGGCCTCAAAGTGGAGGTATTTTGAGCCCACGAGAATAACTGTTGGGGTAGCAAACGAACTCCAAACGCGACGAGATTTGACAGGCGGGTTACACACACCAAAACAATAACACACGACAAGTCTCGCGCCAAACCGGAAACGTTATACGGCCAAACACCAAAGAAGGCCTCGGGGACGCCACGGACACGTGAGAGAGCTCCGGAACGCGAAACGGACAACGGGAAGGAACGCGTGGAACCGGATGCAAACGACAACACAAATGCAATGCGATGCACATGACTACATGATGTGAATGGATGCCACACACGCACACAGCAAAACGACGAAAACCCGAAAGACAAAGAACCCGGAATGGAAGTGATGAAGCCAGAGATATTATATATTGCCCAAAAGGGAAAGTATTACATCCGGGGCATTAGAAACTCTCCTCCACTACAAAAATATCTCGTCCCCGAGATCTAGGACTGGAAAAAGGAAGGGTACTCGGAACGAAGATGATCTTCTCGTTCCCACGTAGCTTCTCGGTCGGTATGGTGTGACCACTTGACTTTCAAGAATTTGATGGACTTGTTGCGGGTCTTGCGCTCGGTTTCTTCGAGAATAGCAACTGGATGCTCTCGGTAAGACAAATCTTGTTGAAGATCAATCTCTTCAAATGGAATCATGCGTTCAGGTGCCTTGAAGCATTTGCGGAGTTGAGACACATGAAACACATCGTGAACATTGGCGAAGTTGGAAGGGAGCTCAAGTTGATAGGCTAGATCGCCTCTTTTTCCAAGGATCCTGAAAGGCCCGACGTATCTAGGAGCAAGCTTTCCTTTGATACCGAATCTTTGGGTGCCTTTCATCGGAGAAACACGGAGATAGACATGATCCCCAATGTCGAAAGCCAAGTCACGATGCTTGCCGTCATAGTAGCTCTTCTGACACGACTGAGCGGCCTTGAGATTCTCATGTATGACTTTGCACATTTCTTCGGCTTCTGAGATCAAGTCATTGCCAAGAAGTTGACGTTCACCTGTCTCGGACCAGTTGAGAGGGGTACGGCACTTTCTGCCATAGAGGATTTCAAACGGAGCTTTGCCTGCACTTGCTTGAAAGCTGTTGTTGTAAGAGAACTCGGCAAATGGAAGGCAATCTTCCCATTTCATGCCAAAACATATGATGCAGGCTCTGAGCATGTCTTCTAGAATCTGATTCACTCTCCCGACTTGACCACTAGTCCGAGGGTGAGAAGCAGTGCTAAACCTGATCTTAGTGCCCATGGCGGACTGAAAGGAGTCCCAGAACTTTGAAGTGAACAGACTTCCACGGTCTGAGGAGATAACTTGAGGGATGCCATGTAAGGACACAATTCTGGAAGTGTACAACTCTGCCAATTGAGCTGCATTGATTGATTCTTTGACTGGAAGGAAGTGAGCAACTTTGGTAAGCTTGTCAATCACCACAAAGATAGAATCATTCCCTCTCTTAGACTTAGGAAAGCCAGTGACGAAATCCATTTCAATGTGGTCGAACTTCCATTCGGGAATAGGAAGAGGTTGGAGAAGACCGGCTGGACGTTGATGCTCTGCCTTCACTCTTCTGCAGACATCATATTCATTCACGAAATGGGCAATCTCCCTTTTCATGCGTGTCCACCAGTAAGATTGCTTGAGGTCTTGGTACATCTTGGAACTGCCAGGATGAATGGAAAGGAGGGAATCATGTGCTTCTTCCATGATGAGCTTCCTGAGATCACCTTTGGGAACCACAAGTCTGTCCTCAAAGAACAAGGTATCTCTCTCATCAATGCGATAGCACTTGTATTTAGGAGTACCCTTTGCAATACCATGTTTCACTTTCTGCACCATGGCATCACTGAGTTGGGCCTGACGGACCTGATCTTCCAAGGTAGGAGCAACTTGAAGATTTGCAAGAAAACCCTGCGGAACAACTTGGAGGTTGACTGTATACTCATATGAGCCGTAGCTCGTTCTGAAGGCAGTCTTGTGGATATCTTCCTCGCGAATGCGAATTTGGTGATAGCCCATTCGGAGATCGAGCTTAGAGAACACTTTAGCTCCTTTGAGCTGCTCGAACAGTTCGTTGATGTTGGGGAGCAGATACTTGTTCTTTATTGTCTTCTTGTTCAATGGCCGGTAATCGACACAGAGGCGCTCCGTGCCATCCTTCTTCTTGACAAATAAGACACCACAGCCCCAAGGAGACGTACTAGGCCTGATCAGACCCAAACTTTCCTGTTCATCAAGCTGCTTCTTCAACTCCTTCAATTCTCCAGGAGAGAGCTTGTACGGACGCCGGCATGCTGGCTCAGTACCCGGCTCGAGTTCGATGACGAATTCCACTTGCCGGTGTGGAGGCATGCCTGGAAGTTCTTCAGGAAAGACGTCTTGATATTCGTTTACCACCGGAATTTGAGAGATGGCGTCAATCTCGCCCTTGTCATTGAGAGAGAAAAGCCTGATAGTGTTATCCCTGGAGGCGAAGATAATCACATCTTCATCAGGATGGGTAATCTTGACTTCCTTGTGTGCACAGTCAATCTGAGCATCATGCTGAGAAAGCCAGTCCATTCCGAGGATAAGGTCAATGTCAGAATTGCCGAGAACCACCGGAGAGGCCAGAAATCGATAATCACCCATGCGAATAGAAACATCCGGAGCATATATACTGGAATGCATTCGTCTCCCCGGAGAAATAACTGATAACTCCCTTGGTAGACTTTTGATGTCAACATTATGCTTGGATGCGAATGGTTGAGACATGAAAGAGCATGAAGCACCCGAATCAAACAAAACTTTAGCTCGAAAAGAGTTAACTGAAAGGTTACCCAAAATCACATCAGAAGAATTCTCCACTTGCGCTGCACTCATCAGATTCACCCTTGCTGCCTTTGGATCATGCTTGACAATAGCCGAAATGACAGGTGGAGGAGGTGGAAGGCGCTTCGGGTTGGGGCACTTGTTGGCATAGTGACCCTTTTGGCCACACTTGTTGCACACCACTTCTGAGAGAGGACGGAAATGAGAACCACTTGACTTGGAACCTTGAGACTGAAACTTGGACTGCTTGCTTGGGTTGGGTGGGTGGGAGAAACCACGACCACCGGAGTTCTTGTTGCTGTTGTTGTTGGAGTTGTTGTAAGGAGCTCGAATCACTGGAGGAGGAGGAAGCCAAAATTTCTGTTGTTTTGCGACCACTTGAGAAGATGAGGAGGAGTGAACGGCATCTCGAATCCTCTTTTTGGAAGCCTCCATCTTGAGATGGGCTGCCTCTTGCTTGAGCGCCATGTTATAGAATTTGTCGAACTCATCGGGCTCGAACAAGGTGAGAGCAAGTTGAAGTTCATCCTTGAGACCTCCGCGGAACTGATAGATCTTACTCTTGGCATCTGGTATGTCTTGCTTAGCATAGCGGGCGAGGTTTTGGAACTTGACATTATACTGGTAGACAGTCATAGAGCCCTGCTTCAGGTTGCGGAATTGCTCACGCATACCCTCGATGACACTTGTTGGAATGTGGTGAGAGCGAAAGTCCTTGCAGAAATCCTCCCAAGAGATCACACGCCCTGGCCTGGAGTCTTTGTACTGCTGCCACCAGTCAGCTGCTTGATCTTTGAGTTGGAAGGCTGCAAATTTCACATAGTCCTCTTTCCTTACATTACTGCACTCAAAATGCTTCTTGATATCGGTTAACCAATCTTCAGCATCAAGAGGGTCGACACAGTAACTGAAAGCTTTTGGTTGATTGGCCAAGAACTGGTTGAGAGTAGCATGGTGCTGTTGGTTGAAGAAATTGCCTTGGTTCCCTGGAGCACCCTGATTAGCTTGATTAGCTTGCATCTGCTGCATCATCTGCATCAACATCTGGGTGTTCTGATTTGTAGTTTGCATAATCGCTCTCCAAGCCTCAGACGGAGGAGGAGGGGAAGGAGGACGATCTGGGACCTCTTCACCCTCTGGGTTAGCGTTGGGAACTCGTTTCGGAGCCATCCTGAAAGAGATGACCACGAATCAGCAATTGATTGAAAGAAGGTATAAGCTGAATCAACGGATTGAAATGCAACATAGTCTTCACAAGAATCATTCGAACAATAGGAACGAATGAAATCATTCGAACAAGAGGAACAAATGAAATTCTCAGCTTAATGATAACAACAATCTTCACGAGAAGCCACATAGGGGACAAAGGTAAATAAGAAAAACAACAAGGTACAGACGGAAACAAACACAAGATAGGAGCTTCGTTCTGACATCTTTGTGCTGTAAGGTTATGAACGCGTTACGAAAGGGTTTTGCAATCCCCGGATCAGCATAGCCAAGGACCCTTTAAGATGCAACTCCCGATCGGAACATCGGTCATAAAACCACTTCACTCAATGTAGAATCCCGAACTCGCTAACCTGCATTCGTTGGAAGAATGCCTACGATCTACTAGATAAACCCACCTATTAATTTCCGAAAGTTTCCAGTTATGCAATCAGGTGTTGGGGATACAGGGGAAGCACCGCGCAATCAACTCTAAACCTACATCCAGCTGTATCCATCCTTCAACACATAACCAGTCTTTCTCGGAAACCGTCTACCTCGGACCTTCGAAAAGCATCCACTATACCAAGCTATGGCAATACTCCCGAACTACCTCCCCAGTACTGGGTGATGTCGGGGTTATCTTGCCACTAACCGTATAGGAGAGATTTTCGATGTCGGCCGTCTTAAGTATTTAGTACTGCCGCGATATGCTTGTGACGACAATACCCCGAAGCTCAACTCCCAGGGACACTGCCACAACCCCTAATGTCAGGAGGCATCGAGAACAATATCCTCGTCACAAGAACATCGAAACAATCCAACAATACTCGCGAGATTCCTAAAAAAAATTTGGTGCAATTTTGAAAGTAGAAGAGGCAAGAGTAGTCGTCAGGAGTCCTCACCAGAATGAAAGGGGATGAGAAGCAAAGAAATCCTACTCTCCGATATAAATATAGGACTCAAAACTTTTCCAGTGTGTGCCTAGACTCGACCGTCAACGATTCGATCAATCAGTGGGGGCTTCTAGGTCGGAGAAAGCTCTGATACTAACTTGTAATGCCCAGGATGGGACTATATCTCCTATGTGTCGAGGCACGACTTAGAGATATAAGCCCATGCTGGAATGATCGCAAGTTTGGTACCTTTGCACATCTCATGTAAAAATGGGGATGGAAAACTGAAAAGATAGTTGGCTTACACTCGCCACGTCACACAAATTCATTACATATATAAACATCATACAATTAAACATCACAGCCCATCTAAGGGTAAAATCCAAATGTCAAGATACCAAACATAACTTAGACCACAGGTCTGATCGAATCCTAGTAGAAGAACTACTACTGATCATCGGGATAACGAACATAGTAACGGCTACACTCCTCGTCGTACTCCCAGTCTAGCTCAGTGCCATCGCCTGGGTAGCTCACCATCGTACCTGCATCTGGTGTGTTGAAGTAACTGTGAGGCACAGAGGACTCAGCAATCCCGTTCCCGGGTAACATGACTATTTAAGCCTTGGGTGTGGAACAAGGCTGAAGAAAGAATAAGTGTCTGCAGCAACAACTAGCACTAGCTTACGCAAAAGAGAGCGAGAAGAGAAGGTGCCTCGGTCGAGAGATGATCACTAAGTGATCCTAAACTAATCAAGTCAAACATAACCCCACCGTGTTCATCTCCCGAAACCCCTTTCAGAAAATGACAGTCACGGTACTCACGCTGGTAGTGTATTGGAACATGGTGTCAAGTTTTCTACAACCGGATATTATCAAGCTCCCATCTACCACATAACCGCGGGCACGACTTTCGAAAGTTCAAACCCTGCAGGGGTGTTCCAACTTGGCCCATGACAAGCCC
The DNA here is from genome assembly GCA_902687465.1 of Secale cereale. Taxonomy (NCBI): domain Eukaryota; kingdom Viridiplantae; phylum Streptophyta; class Magnoliopsida; order Poales; family Poaceae; genus Secale; species Secale cereale. The sequence goes on along the minus strand of LR738712.1, from coordinate 263,315,119 downwards.
ACGATCCGCGGAGTCGCAACTCCAAGGTGGGAAGACCCGAGTATTCTCGGAATCCCGTGCTCAAGATACTCCGACTAAGGTAAGGCTAATCCAGCAAATCCACCCGGCGTGTCGACACCCTGACAATAGCCACGCGTATCTAGTCTCAGGACACGACCGGATGGGTGATGCTACAGGTGTATGCCAGATACCTCGGGTTTCCCCAAGGCGGCCCCGCAGGACCCCCAGTTCGGACCAACACTCATGTGGAGCACTGGCCCGGGGTTGTTGATTAAAATAAAAGGGATAGCTAGTCCCTATGCAAGTTTTATTAGTTATTAGGGGAATAGTACCAATGTTGGGACTTGCTGGAAAAGACTTAGCACTTAGCGGTTTATCAAGGGGGTCCCATAACCCCAACCGTGTGAGGAACGCATAATCAAGGAACATAACACCGGTTTATACGGTTCCTAGCGGCATGAGTGGAACAAAACACCAAGCAAAAGGCTTAGCTTTCCACCCATTGCCAATATATAGATGATTTCATTTAAGCATTTATATAGTGTGATATAACCCAACAAACTTCAACATGAAGCAAGCATCTTCGAACTTCACCTGCAACTAGCAATGCTATATGAGGGGCTGAGCGAAGCGTACTTAGCCATTCAATGGTTTGCATAGGTAGGGTGGTTAGACATGAACATGGTTACAATAGCAGGCTGACAGGAAAGACATGGGCATCGAGGCAAAACTATAGAGCGATACTCTAGCAATAGGCAAAGATAGTAATGTTATCGGGGTTCGGTCATCTTGCCTGAAGAGTTGTCGATGGGATCGTAAGAAAACTCCTCGTTCTCAAGCTCGGTAGTAACCTCGTGCTCGTACTCGTACTCAGCTTCCGGCTCTACTCAACACAAACACACAAGGAACAAAATCAACGCGATGCAATGCGCACACAAAATATGCTGGATGCATGACTGATGCACTATGGAAGCACAAGGAGCATGACAATATGCGATCAAGAAAAATGCTTCAAAACATGATAACAATAGGATATTATGAATCTACACGAAAAATCACACAAGTTTCATATAGGACTTGCTGAAAACGGAGCTACGGGCTAAAAGTTACACACAAAACAATAAACATGCGAAAGCTGAAAATTACAGCAACATGGCAACTTCGGGGCAAGAAATAATTAAGCTACAGCACTCAAACATCATGGCGAAGGGTATGGACATAAACTAGACATATCCTACAGCAAATAAGTCCATTGGAGCACGCCCAAAGGAGCCACGGATCAATAGCAACAAGCTTGGACATATTGAACTTGACAACAAAATCCTGACAGCAGTAATTTATTGCAACTTGGGAGCTAAAGATAAATATGCTACAGCCACCCAAATAATCATGTGAGAGCATGAATGGATAGCCAACAATATATACTACAAGGAATCATCAAGAGTCACCCCAAAACTATCATGGATTGGCCTAGAACAGCAAGCAAACATGGCATCTGAAAATTACAGATTCCAGACTTAGTGAAATTTCACTAAGTGTTAAAACAACAGTTTCATCATGGCATCTTTGAGAGCAAGTTTAAGTCACCTCAAAACTAAACATGGCAAGTGGTAAGTACTACAGCAAAGTACACATGATGGTGATTCCAAAACCTATAAGCATGCATCATGGGGACAAGCACAAAGATAGCAATGAGCTCCTCAAAATGACATCTCATAACAAGTTTAACAACATAGCAGCCACATAGCACTTTGCAACGGAGATAAACATGGCAAGATTAATTCTATCATGCAAGTCTAAGCAATCATCATGTAGAGCATGACAAGACGAACACATGGACATCTCATTTGCATCATTTGGATAAACATGCAAAAAGTTATCACATTGCAAAGATGGCATGAAAATAACAACAAACAGCAGTTTATAACAATATGCACTCTTGCAACAGATTTTTAAGCATTTAGAAGATCTCAAATAGGCATGGCACAATGGAACAAAATGTAGTACATGTCTCCACGAACAACTGGACATCTCATTTGCGCAAAACAGACCACCACACAAAAAGTTATCAACATTTGAAAATAGCATCAGACAGATAAAAACTGAGGACTTAGTAGATTTGGGGGCAACCTCAGGCAGATCTGGAAAAGGTCAAACGGGCTTCGGAGGCGGATCGGACCGGATCCGGCCCACCTGGCACGGATCGGGCCGGGGGTTCGCGGGTCGGGCCGCGCTTAACGGGCTAACGGGGCCGGCCCGTTAGGGCGGGATCTGGATCCCGATCGGGGAGCAGCCTGGCTCCCCCGACCGAATGGCGGCGGCGGCCTCTCGAGCGCCTGGCGCGGCGGCTGGCTTGGGCCAGGAGGAGGCGGCCCACCTGCGCTAGAGCGGCGCGCTGCTGGGCCTAGGGTTACGGCCCAGGCCGAGCGGTTGGATCGGATCGGCACCTCGGCCCGATCCCGAACGCACGAGGGTGGCGGCTGGAGTCCCGAGCTTCCCGAGGAGCTGGCCTGCCTGAGCGGCGGCTGGCTGCCTCGATGGGGCCGCCGACCTGGGGTGCCGCCGCGACCCGGCCGGTGGGTGGCGGCGCCGGCCGGCGGCAGAAACGGGGCGGGGCCTTCGGTGTGGCGCGGTGAGGAGGAGGGCGGCTGGTGGAGGTGCTCCGGCGAGGCGGCGCGGTGGTCCGGCGAGCTGCTCCAGCGGGGCTCCGGCGAGCTCCGGCCGGAGTGGAGAGAGGAGAGGCTGGAGGTAGGAGAAGAGGCTAGGGTTTCCTAATTTTGGGGCAAAAATTGTGGAAGGTGGACAAATATGTAGGCACAAGGAGCTAGGGTTGTCCAAATGAGGTGTGGTTTTCGGCCACACGATCAGAATTGGATGGCCTAGATGAAGGGAGGGGTTTGGGTTGGTTTGGTGGACTGTTGGAGGGGTGTCTTGGGCCTCAAAGTGGAGGTATTTTGAGCCCACGAGAATAACTGTTGGGGTAGCAAACGAACTCCAAACGCGACGAGATTTGACAGGCGGGTTACACACACCAAAACAATAACACACGACAAGTCTCGCGCCAAACCGGAAACGTTACACGGCCAAACACCAAAGTAGGCCTCGGGGACGCCACGGACACGTGAGAGAGCTCCGGAACGTGAAACGGACAAAGGAAAGGAACGCGTGGAACCGGATGCGAACGACAACACAAATGCAATGCGATGCACATGACTACATGATGTGAATGGATGCCACACACGCACACAACAAAACGACGAAACCCGAAAGACAAAGAACCCGGAATGGAAGTGATGAAGCCAGAGATATTATATATTGCCCAAAAGGGAAAGTATTACATCCGGGGCATTACACGCAAATGGGGCCCTTCCCGATCGGCAACGCCTTTGCTCTGTTTCGAGTCCGCTCAACAGTTCAGACGGCTGCGTTGGAAACGGTAGGGTAGCCTTCCGCAATTGGCAAGGCTCTCGACTCTGACTCGAGTCAAGCTCGAGAGTTCAAGCGGCTGCGTTAAGGGCAGCAAGGTGGCGGACCCGGCAGCACGCTTGCCCGGCAGGCCAATGGGGACCCGTCCCCAAGACGCCGCCTTGGGTTTTTCGCGACGGCAAGCGTACCCAGTTAGCGTAGGGTGGACACACAAAGAGGCAGCAAACAGGAAAATAACATGCATAATTCCAAAGATATTTCAAAGTTATATTACATCATTGCTGTGGTTCTAACTAAAGATAAAATTTTTCTTGGTCCTGAACCCGCAGCGGCGAAGATGACCGGGATGCCTAATCCCGGCGCTGGCCTTCCACCCTCTTGATTTCGTTGATGCAGCTGATGACAGGCTTGATGCGCTCCTTGAGCACCGTGAGGTTGGCACCCTCCGGCAAGCTATCCATCGCGGCTTCAAAGTCGAGGGCGGGGTTCCAGAACGCCATCTTGGTGAGGACCTTGGTCATGACCCCCGGGAAAAGCCGCCGGGCCTCCCAGGCGAGTGTGGCCGTTCTGTTGGAGTGAAGATCAGCCAAGGCACCGAGGACGCCCTCGAAGAACAGGGTTAGCTTCGCGTTGACGGACCCACTCCACTCAGGGGCATACCTCATGTTTGGCATCCCCATGAGGGCCAACTGCGAGGTAAACCCTGCCGGAGATGTCCTCCAGCCGGCTGATCCTTGTCACATCCCTAGTTTAGCACTTGCATTAGGACTAGCTAGAGTGTGCATCATGTTTACTTATCAAAGAAACTTGAAATGGGAATGACAGAAACCCCAGCACCCCTCTTCTAACAACTAGGGTTTGATAAAATCTTTTCCAATGTACCCAAAATGCCCTTCAAAAATGTTCATCATTTTTGCATTGGTCCTAAACCTCTGCCAAAAATGGTGCACAATTTTCTAGGACATCTAAGGTCTCTGGATTAAATCATATGGTATTTGTATTTGGGCATTTAAATGCTATAAAATAATTTAAATGCTCAAATAATCATAAACTATAATGTTCCATACTGTTCATATTATATACATTGGGCATGACAAGTTTTATGAGTTATAAAAATGTTCTGGCATTTTTATTAATTAAACAAAGTTGCAAAAGAAATGAAACAGAGAAGAAATAGGAAAAAGAGGAGAGAGAGAAAGGTTACCTGACGCCCCACCCGGCCCACCTGCCGGCCCAGCCCAGCTGCCGCTCCAGCGAGCTGCTTGGCACGGCCAGGCAGGCAGGCAGGTGCTCGACGGCGGCCGCAGCGCGCGCCACGCAGCTGCCCGCCGCCCTGCTTCCTCCCCTCACCGCCCTGGAGGCTTGGATCGATCGTCCACCTCGCCCCCGACCTCGCAGACACTCTCCACTCTCCCCGGCTCCTCTCCTTCGCCCTCCCCGCACCATGGCCGACGCCGCCGTGCTCGCAACGTCGTAGTAGCCGCGCCCACCATCGTCCCTGAGCCCTGTCGTCGTGTCCGTCGTCTCCGCCGTCCCCGACTACATCGAGCAGGCCGAGCCCCGAGCGCTCGCCCGCCCTGGAGACACCCCCGACCCCTTCTTCCCCAACTCCGGCCGCGGAGATCCCCCTCGCCGTCCCGCTCAGCTCCGACCGCCCCCAAGCTCGCTCCGGCATCTGCTGCAACCTCTATGAGCCCAGCTTCGTCCTCCCCCTCTCCGTTGGCTCTCTCCTACCCTGGAACGCACCGCACGTAGCTCACCTGCATGCACCGCCGTGAAGCTCGTCGCCGACGAGGCTCCGACCATCCAATGACCCGGCCACCGTGCCCATCGGCTTCACCGTTCTGTGTAGATGCTGTAGGACCACTCCACGCTCCTCCACGAGCACCGCACCGTCGTTTTCGACTTCGCCCGAACTCCGGCAGCCGCTGGACTCGTCGCCGGCGTCATCTCCAAGGAGTTGAAGTTAAGCTCACTTCCAACCACCTCCCCTGCTCATGCCCCAAGACAACCGTCTGGCATAAGTTGATTTGGAACAAGTACCAGTAATATGCGAGTACCCCCGATGTCTTTCCTGATGAGTTACCGGGAATGCCTCCTTACTGTGACATCGGGTTCATTATTGATCTCATGCCTGGAGCAAACCCCATATATAAGAAGCCTTATAGAATGGGATCAGAGGGCTTGACAAAATTGATGAAGCAACTAGCTGAGCAGTTGAGTAAAAGGATTCATCCGCCCTAGTGCCTCACCATGGGGATCACCTCTTATGTTTGTGGAAAAGAGGGACCGTACCATTCGATTATGTGTCGACTATTGTTCCCTTAATGAAGTCACAATCAAGTACAAGTATCCACTCCCCAAGTTGAAGACCTATTGATCAGCTCAATGGAGCCAAGGTGTATTCCAAGATTGATCTCAGGTGTGGGTACTACCAGTAGACCACAAGATATTACGAGAACCGCATTTTAACCCGATATGGTATGTACGAGTACACGGACATGTAATTTAGACTAACCAATGCCCGTGTATCCTTCATTTACCTCATAAACAAAGATTTCATGGATTACTTGGACAAGTTGTTGTCACCTTCATTGACGACATACCCATCTTTTCCAAGTCTGAAGAGAGCATGAGCAACACCTGAGGATGGTCCTTGACAAGCTTTGAGAGCACCAATTGTATGCCAAATTTAGCAAGTGTGACTTTTGGCTACACAAAGTTGGATTCTTGGGCCATGTCCTGGCCGAAGAAGGGTTGTCAAAAGACCCCGCAAAGATCGAGGCTATGAGCTAGTGGAAATTCCCAACCACCATCAAGGAAGTTAGAAGCTTCCTTGGACTCGTGAGATATTGCCGCAATTCATGGAAGGGTTCTCCAGTATTGGCCGACCAATGACTTAATCTTTGAAGAAACACAAGAAGTTTGAGTGGATGCCCAAGTGTGAAGAGAGATTCCAAGAGCTCAAGATGAGATTGACCACTGCCCTAGTTCTGGAAACACCCGATGTTCACAAGGAGTTTGTGACATACTGTGATGCCTCTCAAAATGGACTACGAAGCGTTTTGATGCAAGAAGGCAGAATTGTAGCTTAACATTCAAGGCAGTTGTGGCCTTGCGAAGAAAACTATGCTACTCATGACCTTGAGTTAGCAGCAGTGGTACATGCCTTGAAGACACGGTGACACTACCTCCTAGGGAAGTGGTGTGAGATATACACAGATCACAAAAGTTCGAAGTGTATCTTCACTCAAAAATAATTGGACATGAGGCAAAGGAGATGGCTGAAATTGATCAAGGATTATGACCTCAGTGTTCAATACCACCCCAGGAAGGCAAATGTGGTAGCAGATGCCTTAAGTAGAAACCTTGCTCCCTGAATGCCATGATACAAGAAAGGCAGCCAACCCTATATTAAGAACTAGAGCAATTTGGCTTATAATTGGTTACATATGGATATCTAGACAATCTGGATGTCAAGCCTACCCTGGTAGACGACGTCAATGAAGCGTAGAAAGGACATGCAAGCATTGAAGGCATCGAGAGGAACATGAAGCAAGGCAAGGCCCCAGGATTCTTCGAAGACGAACCCAGAGTTGTGCGGTACATGAACCGTATCTGTGTACCTAACAAGAAGGATCTAGAGGGTTTGACCATGTTAGAAGACCACAAGACCACGTACTCCACTCATCCCGGAGGAACCAAGAAGAATCAAGACAAGAAGAAAAGTTTGCACCAACTTTCGCAAGACCCTTCAAGATCACTACAAGGCTAAGAGAAGACAATTACCAACTGGAGTTGCCAGATGAGTTATCCGATGTGCACAAGGTTTTTCGACACGACACATCCCCAGAAGTGTTTCCAACTTCCTAAGTAACCCGATCTGTACAAGGACATCGATCACCAAGCCATCGACCTCCAACCAGTTCTGATTTATCATGAGAGTACAATTCGTATCTTCGATCAGGCAGAACGACGAGCGTGGACTCGCACCATCAAGTACATCAAGGCTTAATGGAGCACGACATGGAAGCAGAAGCAGTATGAGGATGTGAAGACTACCCCAGATCTAAGTTTCCGTATTCCTTTCCGTGCCTAGTTTGGGGATCTCGAGGACGATATTCTTGTAAAGAGGGTACGTGTGTCACACCCTGATTTTCATGCCACGACACTTAAGCTAATAAATCATGATAAAATGTGGTTTTACAAAAACTTTTGAGTGTTTTGGACTTTGCTTGATTGGATTTTTGTCTAATGTTTGCTAGTTCTCTAAAATTCAAATAAATCCTCCAACTCTTATACCCCTTCTCCTTGATTCAAAACTTTGCCCAATGATCATGCCATGTGTATAGGAGAGAATAGTATTTTCTTACAAAAATATTTTGGCCAAAAAATATTTTCTAAATTAAGTTTCCAAAACCCCCTGAATTGAGATTTGAACTACAAGTACTTAATTTAGAGTGTGAAAAATCTGTCGAAAATTATATTTGACTCCTATTAGACATAGGACTCTCAACAACCACAAAAACATCATTTTCAAAGTCATTTTCCTATTTTATTTAAAGGCTTTTTCTTAAGTCCAGAAAAGTTCTTTAATAGGTTAAATTTATTTTAATGTTTCAAAATATTTGACAAAATGTAGGGAAGCTCAGTGGACATATATTTTCCATAGATATGAGTTTCAGCACATGGTCATGTTCAAAATATTGGACAAAACCCTCCGAAACCATTTCTTCATAATTCAAGTATTTGAAATATTTTTGTGAGAAATATTGTCAAATAAATCCAGGAAAATTCTAGAAAGTCACATATGCCTAATGTGATGATCTAGCAAAGTTTTATTCTAATCAATATAGTTTTGGTTCACAAAAGTGCCCCAAAACCATCCTTGTTCAAATCCAGATTTGATAAAATCTACATTATCAAGTGTCTCCTTTTGACCCCTATTTTTGTGGGGATGATATAATTATCAAACAATGGTACTACACCAAGTTGTACATCAACAAGAATGGATTTGCGTGACTAAAGCCTTGTTCGGCAACCTACCAGCTCCTAAAAATATGAGGAGCTGTGGAGTGGAGGGACTGCAGCTCCGTGCTTTTTAACTGCAGCTCCGCCTGCTCCCGGAGCGAAGCGATGGAGTGGAGGGACTCTGAACAGGGCTTAAATCTTGGGAAACCCATTTCTGTTGATTTCTAGCGTTTCAAAAGTTGCATTGGCCACTTTCTCCATTTGATCTTAAAATTTGTGGGCATTACTAATTTGTGATGCCACTCACTCATGTTAACTCTCAAAGCAAGTTGAGAAACTTAGCTAGCCCAAACCACCATCAAACACCTTCTGGCAGAAACTTGCAATTCATGTTTTGGACACTTCCATTGATCCCCTTGAGTTGAAACTCCACCCACACCCTCATTTAGTCCCTCTTCAGCTCCTACAAGCTTTCCAGCCTGAGGGGCAATGTTTGAGGGCGTGAAACCCCATTTTACCTCTCTTTCCACCAACTTTCTATGTCCTTTTGCTCCCCCTCTCCCTTTCTTTGACTTTGTTGGCTCTCCAACGTCACCCCAGGCTTTAGCCCATCACCCAGAACACTCCAGATGCAAGTAGAGACGGCATAGCATGCAAAACACGCTCATGCCGGTGAAAATCCTACTCTGGGGTGCGCTACGGTGGCCGCCGAGCCTTCCCATCGTGCTCTCGTCCACCTCGGGCCGCCCGAGCGTGCAAGTCGATGTGCCTTGGCGTCCGCATCATGCCTGCAGGCCGCCCACTTGCTCTCCCATCCTCCTCTCCCCCCTGCGGCACGTGCCCAAGCGCTGCCCACGACTGCCAGTCGCTGCCCGCGTCCCTGGCCGAGCCCTCCCGTGGCCTCCAACGATGGCTACAGCCTCATCGGCGCATGAGCCCACGGTGCACCTCGCCCCCTTCTATTTAAGGCCACCCCTGAGGCCCCTCTCTACTCCTTTGGCTCTCTCCCTCTCCCGTATGCCCCCAGGCCAACCCATTACTCCTCTCCTGCCCCCATTCACCTCCATGTCCAGAAACCTTGCCGCCGACCACTACTCAAATTCGAGCTCTTTAGTGCTCCTCTCTCCCTCGTACATGCACCAGAGCATCACCCACCTCCCCATGGCCCTCTATTGGGCTCCATTTATTCTTCTCTGTGGCCGTGGCACCGTGCCCAATCTCGCCCAAGGCCACCGTCCGCCGACGTCCAAGCCACCGTCGTCTCGACCATACCCGCCAGGCATGGCATACACTAATGGATGCGGCGTTCGACGCCGAGCTCATCCATAGCCAGAGCGTCGCTGAAGGTGCCCCGTAGCACCGGTAGTCGTCATCGGGGCTCTCTGCTCCCTCGGCAAGGCGATCACACGAGAGGAAGTCGAAGGCGATGACTTGCGGGCGGGCCCCGCTTGTCAGTGGCTCAGGCCACTGGGCCACGCTGGTAAGTTGACACGGGTCCAGCTCGGGGACGCCTCCCGTGCAGGAAGGCACATTTCCATAGTATGTCTTCGACATCAACCATGTCGCCCGCGTGGCCAAGCAGCTGGGCCGGCCCACTATCTCTCGCCCAGTGTGCAGGATAAGGGTAATGCCTTATTTCCTTTTATTTTATTTTCCAGTGAGCTTCTAAAATCCATAGTTAATTCATTTCATGTCCAAATTTGATGATTCAAATTTCCAGAGGCTCAATAAAACATGGCTTATTTAATGATCCACAGTTCAGGCTGGCAATGGGGATTACCCACGCGGGTATTGGACTCCCATCCCCGTCCCCGCGACAGCCTTACCATGCCCGTCCCCGTCCCCATACCCGTCTGCGGGGATAAAAATATTCTCATCCCCATCCCCGTCGGGTTTTTTTATACCCGTGGGGAAACCCATATACGCTATCAGCAATAACCTCATATAGCATTTTAGTAGGAAAAATAGCATTCCAGCGCAGTAAATAGTATGTTGTGTACATGTTAGGGTTTTCCTCGGGCTTTTTGGCCAAAGGGGTGGGATGGGTGAAAAAATCAGTGGGTAAGGGCATGAATTACATTGGGTCTACTAATTTTTGAGCCTGCATGCAAGGCCTACACGGGTAAGGTGGGTAACGGGCATGGGTAATGCTATCCCATCCCCATCCCCGTCATACACGCTGGGTAAGGTATTTGACCCACAAGCTTCCCCGTGGGTATTAAAGCTGGCACATCCCCGTCCCCTAATAGAGTAATTACCCACGGGGACACGGGTAACGGTTAACCATTGCCAGCTTGATCCACAGTGAACATTTTACTATGCTTGGTGTTCCCTGGATTCATTACATGGGTCATTTATCATCATAAGTCCACTTCAAAAATCATAGGATATTCATTTGGAAATCCAAATCCGGTGAAACCAATTTCTAAATATTTCTAAAATAATGCCTTGTTTAATGAGTGCCTTTGCTCATTTTACAAAAAAAACTATAGACCCCTTGCAGATCCATTAAACCCCTTGATTCCATCATATTAAAATGTTCAGTAATACCCACTGATCCAATTCCAATGACACCACTCTGGTTATTTTCCATATAACCAGAGATGTCCTAGAAAAGTCAAATTCATATTTTGAGAGCACTTTTATTTTCTGCCTTCTTGTGTTGCTTATTATGATAGGTTTCAACGTTAGTTGCCAAAGTAGATGGAATGCTTGGAGATGGACCAGGAGTATTGAAGACTTTGTTGAGCCAGGCAAGCAGCCCTTTGAGCATGTCTCTTAAACCCTTTTTATGCATGCCATATAGCACTTTATTATTGTTGCATCGAAATGATGATGAGATGGTAACCACTTTGGAGGGTTGCCTACATTACTTCCTTATCAATACTTGCGTTGTTCATGACTCTATCCTTGTTTGGAGTTGTGTTGGTGGTTTGTAGAAATATGCTATAGTAGTTGGCTACGCAAAATTTGGCAAGGTTATGCATGGAAAGAAACAACTATGGTCTGACATACTTGCAAATAGCCCCGATGGGTGCCACTAATGCCCAGGGATATGATGATGAACTAGGTAACTACTTGGTGAAGAAGTAGCGTACCAGGGCCTGATGAATGTGTTGTTTACTAAGATGGATTAGATTTGAGATTGTAGACCGTCCCAACCAAACATGTGCAACCACACTACCCCTTATGGGACAGGAGTGGCGTGGTCACTCTCGGGATGGGGTCATGCTTGGATAGGCGGCCATGACTGTTTTCACATGGCACCGAACATGTACCCCCGTGCATGTGAGATGTGATGAATATGGGAGCGTGGCTCCACCAAATTAAATTGTGAAAATGTTTGGCACAGTGGCTGTTACCAATTGAGTGGACTCTATATTAGTCACGACTAGGGAAAGGTAGTGATCGGGTGATTACCCCGAGTACTTGAGCTACTACCGGTCGTGGATGACACTGGAGTTCCTCGGATCTTGTGGGTAAAGTGCACAACCTCTGCAGAGTGTCAACCTATTTGAATAGCCATGTCCAAGGTCAAGGACAGTTGGGTGGTGCTTCTTAGACTATGTCCATATGTGTATGAAAACCAACACATGTTGAGTATATTGTTGATGTGATTCGTGAGGAAGTCAAGATGAGCTTGAGCATGAGTTATTCATAACTCTTTCTCGATGTTGATGTCTGTAACCTCCTTATACTTGTTGCATATGTATTCATGTCCTTGATAAATGTTGATCATACTTGGATGAGAAAACTAGCTTTCCGCAAAAATGCCAATTTATCAGTAGAGCCTTGTATAATTATTCTCTTATCACTCTTGGGTTGCTTGCGAGTACATTCAAAGTACTCATTGTCTTGCCAATGGTTATTTTATTGGCCAGGCATGAAAGAACATGATATAATGAAGAGTACCTTAGTGACGAACATGTGAGCAGACCCTTCCCAATCAGAATGCCTATAGAGTTAAGGTAGATAGCATGGGTTCTCATTATCGTTGAATATTTCCGCTGCTAGCTTATAAAGACTTGACCATAATGGTCATAATTTGTGTTAAGACGGTATGTACGGATGTAAGACTCTTGTTATTCAGCTTCTGTGTGTTAAGTGAGCACTGATCTCTGGGATCACTATACATGTACATTCGGTGGATTCGACTGTGTAAGTCGGGGTCCCAGCAGATAGCTGTTCAGGGGTCATGGCCTAGCTATAGGTGGGGTTGACTCGAAGTATGCCCGTTGTATAGATCGGCACGTTTTTTGCATGGGGAGGATCTGAGAGAAATTCTAGATCTTGTGCCAGCGTCGGCTCCACATCCGACGTAGCTTCAGAGATAGGGGTTGGTCTAGAGTATGGTCCGAGGGTCGAGGCGCGGTCGCCTAGAGCCATCATATCGGGGTTCTCTGGCAGGGCTGAGGAGTTTGATCTGAAGTCCTCAAAGGAGATCGGTTCTTGCGTCAAACCACCAAAGTTTGATAAGCCCTCAACCTGGCCAGGCGTCCATCCCGATAGGACGAGCTCGTGCAGGAATCCATGTTGTACTCTAGGACTCCAAAGGTCGGGATTTGACCAGGGCGTAGTTTTCTACAGAGGCCAGATGGACAGCCGAGTCGGTGCAAAATATTATGCTACCGAACACAAAAAGGTTGCTAGGGACATAAATGTTCCCGTTGTTGTTGCCGCGGTTGATCCACAGGTGAGCCATCGATCCTTTTCTCAATCTCACAGCGGAAGTCTCAATGAAAGCACCAGTGTCCGTGTGATAACCGGCAGACCTCGGGGTAGGGGGTCCAGATTTGTGGATCTCGGACAAATGGTAACAGGAACAAAGGGACAATGTTTTACCTAGGTTCGGGCCCTCTTGATGGAGGTCAAACCCTACGTCCTTCTCTTGTTTATATTGATGAAGGTGTATCATATATAGATTTTATCTAACTCGAGATTGTGAGATGTGTTGCAACTCTTGGGCTAGGTGAATAAAATTGTGTTGATGTCCGCTCAACGGGCTAACCCCTTCGGCTTATATACATGCCAGGCAGGCTATCTAGGGTTACAAGGTCGGTATCTTGGCATGGTGGCGGCAGGAGAAGTCTAGTAGTGTATGGCAAGCCTTGGGAAGATGCAGTCCTGATCACGCCCCATCAAGCAACTTCCAGAATCCATCTTGTGAAGAATTGAGACCCACTTGCGCATCCAAGGAGCCTGGGCCGACTAGTCATGCCACCGTCATGGGTGTTTCTTGACTTGTGTGAATTGCTAAAACCTACCCCGAACCAAATTGGGAAAAGGCTAGGTTTTTTGATTTGGTCAAGTATTTTAATCAAGCCATCTAGACGTACTTACAATGTTACTACTAATTATTATGATGATCCTGATTGAGGTGATAATTATGCTTCTTGTGATCTTGATAATTTATTTGAGCCTCATAATGAAACTATTATTGATAATAAAAATTTCAGTACTATTGAAAATGGGTTTGGAAGAGTGTCAACTTTAGGTAAAAAGAATCCCACTACTTTGTAGAATATTCAATTTGTTATTATTATTTTGATAAAAGTGGGTTTAGAGAGGTCATGACTTCATTTGATGTTAATCCCACTATTTTGGAAGATTATAAAATTTGCATGTATGTGGATCATGAAGAGAATGTTTTACATGATAGATATATTGTTGAATTTTATTATGATCCTACATGTAATTACTTTGAGAGAGGCAAGCATGGTTATAAAAATCTTCATGTCACAAAATTACCTCTCTTTATGTTAAAGTCGTTAATGTTTCATTATTCCTATTTGCATATGCTAGATATTGCTTGTCTTGATAATTTGTTTTCCTACAAAATGTCTATGCATATAAAGAGGGTTAGACTTAAATGTGTTTGTTACATGTTATACGATGCTCTCTTTGTGCTTCAGTTATTGTGAATTATTGGAGCATCATTGAAATCACAAGCCTATCATAATAGCCATAAAGAAAGAGCTTGTTGGGAGACAACCGAATGGTTATCCTTTATTTTAATTTTATTTCAGTGTGTCAACATGATCGTATATACTGTAATTATTATGTTTGTCTCTTTTATTTTGATTTGTTTTACCAAGTAAAGCCTTTAGGATGATTTGGATGATTGTTGCTTTGATCCTCTGTAGAAACAGAAACTTTTGCGTCCAATAGTTAAATTTTCTTTCTGTACTTAAGCATGATCAATTACTCATTTTTTTACACAATAGTGTGATACAAATTTAGGTTTTCATAATTATTTAGCATTTTCAGAGTTATGTAAGTTTGACTAAAAATTCCATCATTATGTACTGTTGTGTTTTAGTCAGATTCCGTTTCTATTGCATAGTGTGCTTATTTTGGTGTTTCTATGGATTGTACCAGGGGTATAAGCTATGATTAAATATAGTAGGTATTGTGTAAGAACAATTATGAATCTATTTATGACAGTACCTAAGCTCATGATTTATTTTATTATACTAATGCATCTCACGAGATTTTGTTGAGTTTTATGTAGTAGAAGTTTTCAAGTTTTGGCTGCGATGATGATGGGACAAGATAAGGAGTGGCAAGACCCTAAGCTTTGGGATTCCCAAGGCACCCCCAAGGTAATATTCAAGGAAGACCGAAGCGTCTAAGCTTGGGGATCTCCCGGAAGGCATCCTCTCTTTCATCTTGAATTTATCGGTAATATCACTTGGAGCTATATTTTTATTTGTCACCTGATATGTGTTTTACTTGGAACGTCTTTCGCTTTTCTTAGATTTGTTTGATTATTTCCAGAATCATTGTTTCCTTACTGTACCATTTAGGAGAGACACACATGTCGAATTTGGGGCTACGCGGACCTGAGAAGGTTCGAACTCTAGGGCGTGAACGAAGATCATTTCACCTAAGCACTACACCAGCCCTGCTCGAAGCTCAAACTCGTCGCTCAGGATGGTCGATGGAAGAGAAGTGACACAACGATTTACCCAGGTGCAGGCCACCTTGCGGTGTAAGACCCTACTCCTGCTTTGTGGTGGATTGGCCTCACGAGGAGGTTGGATATAAACTGATACAGTGGACGAGCTCCCTTGGGAGGCCTAGAGAGGTGTATGCAGGTTCGATCTCCCTCCCTCTATGATGGATGCTGGTCCCTATTTATAGTGGCTTTGGTCCTCTTCCCGCATCATTTGGGCGGGAAGGGATCCACGATGGCTAGTTTTGAAGGGGAACAAGACGTACATCTTATCCTGACAAAAGATGGTCTTCGCCTGCAAAGTTTGTGATCGTGACGCAAGGGTGGGCTCTGAGATGACATCCGTCCTGCCGACCCTGTGGTCTTGGTATTATTACACCAGCATGGAAACCTTTGGGGGATTCCTTGGGAACCCGTGTTCGTCCTTGTCTCCTTAGCACCAAAAAGGAAACTATCCCCTCTGTGCCCGCTGGTGCCCGCCTGGCTTTGGTCGTCATGGCATGCGTCACTGTGCCCTCATGAGGAGGGGCGCTTGCGTAGGAATCTCCGCCCCTCTGGGGGCAGCTTGTGGAGCCACTCCCTAGGAGGCCTTGGCGCGCTTTCCTTTGCGAGGGCAAGAGCCCCTCGCAAGGGCTCTTCTTGAGCGGTCTTGAAACTGGGCCCAGCTGGGCCATGGTGATGCCGTGTGTTGTGCCATGGGCAGGAAGGTCTGGGTACCCCCGACCCAAGAACAATGATAGTAGCCCCCGGGCCCAAAGCATTTCGGTCCTGGCTTCCAAGTAGAGGCAAGGAGCTGAGGGTGAAACGCCGCAGGCCCTAGTTGCCTGCAGGCCAGCCCTGACGCGTGGCGTGCAATGGATCGATGGCGCCTCCACTCCCCCACGTCGTCTTGGCTACCACACGGTAGACCAAAAGCATGGCTGGTTGTGAAACCATTATTGCTCTTCTCTCTTGCGCCTCGCTCATCCTACTCAGATCCCCTTTCCTTCATGAGTGGTTCCTCCAGATACAAGCGAATCGTTGCCCTTCCCCACTTATTCCTATCCTACATTGACCACATAGATATCGCCCGGGAAGTCAAAGCCTGTGGCATAGGCCATGACCTCTTCCTAACTTTCGCATGTGCTTGATGCGTCCTCTATTACTGAGGCAGGGCACCTTAGCCCGATGCTCCCACAGACGACGTGCAAGGATCACAAGCGGGGCGGGACCTTGATCTTGGTCGGATCTGCCGAGCGGAGCATGTTGGTGCCGACGGTTTACCCCTTCTTCCTCCACAGCATCTATGCGGGGCTGGTCCCGCCATTCTCCGAATTCTTCTATGACATCCTTTGCCATTATAGGGTGCGTGCTCTTCAGCTTCAGCCCAACTCAATCCTTCTCCTGTCCATCGTCTCCTATTATTGTGAGGCTTTCGTGGGTGTGAAGCCCTTTGTGCCACTCTTCCGCCACCTCTTCAGCATGCATATGCATGAGTGGACGCAGCGGTCTTCTTGCGTCTCCTTCGTCACTGTCCACAAAGGGAATGTACTAGTGAAGGCTGGGAAGAAAGTGGAAGGCCACCGGCGCCGCTGGGTCTTCATGGACGCCAAGGGTCTTGACCTGCTCTTGGAGCTACCTATAGGGATGCCCACGAAGACCTTGGCGTGGAGCTCCACAAAGATCTCTGATCCCCTAGTAGAGCCCATCGTGAGGAGGATTCTCGCAGACATAGACTCTAGGAAGCTAACAGGGGAGATAGTCATGAAGGAGTTCCTGATCCATTGCCTGGTGCCACTTCAGTCGCACACGCGGCCCATGTGAGAGTACAAGGGCAAGGAGGATGACATGAGGTTGCTCCCCGACAGCCTAACGAGTGAGGAGTTGGACAGGGCCCTGGTGATCCTGTTTCGTGACAAAACTGGGGCCCTCCCTAAGCCTACGTCCCGCTGTACCGCCGCGATGATTGGGAGGATCTGGTCGCCGCAATGCCCATCTTCAATGAGCTGGGTCTTGCCTCCGTTGATGGTTTGAACTCCCCTGTGCTGGTGTCCTGTGATGACAGCAACGACGAGTAGGGTTCGGAAGAGATGGAGGACGAAGTTCTGGAGGAGGTGTTGCCCCCGTTGTAGACCGAACTCCTGCACCACTCACGATGATGCAGGTGAGTCCCTGACCGCAGATCCTTCGCGCTCGACTGGGGTTCTGAGGCACTCGGGGCACGTCCCCCGGTCCATGCAATCATCTAGCCGGGCGCCCCGAAGAAGGATGCGAGCGTAGCTCCTTTGGGAGGCCCATCCAACTTGAAGTAGGCGCCAGCCTTTCCTCCTCCTAAAGTGCAGTCAGAGGGCGAGGCGAGCCCTACTGGGACGGTTGTGGCCACACCCACCCCAGCTTCCCAAGGCGACCTCCAAATTCCTCCGAGCGTTGCCCCAGCTAGGCCGGGCGGGAGTCACCTGGCTCGCCCTCCAAGCACGGCTGTCGGATCCTGGGTTCCGGCAAAACCATTGAGGTTTGAACTCTGGGATGCGCACGAAGATCTCTCCTTCCGCCCTAGCTCGTCTACTCGCCGATCCCTAGGCCCAGCTTGTCGGATCCGAAGAACAAGGGACACAAGGTTTATACTGGTTTGGGCCACCGTTGTGGTGTAATACCCTGATCCAGTGTGGTGTGGTGGATTTCCTTGTAGGCTGAGGAAGAACTAGGACAAGGATGAACTGCCTCCTGAGGAGAGGGGTTCTTGTGCTCGAGTGAGCTTGTGGTGTGTGGCCTCCTATCTGATCAACTCAAGATGAGATGGTCCAAGTGGGGGTGGCTAGTCCTATTTATAGTGGCCCAGGTCCTCTTCGCAAATATTGAGCGGGAAGGGATCCCACAACGTCCAAATTTGAAGGGGGACAGCTAGTACAAGCTATCCTGACAAAAGGTGGTCTTTGCCTGCCAAAGGCTCTCGTGGTGACGCCGCCGTGGGCTCCGATGTGACCTCCGCTCTACCGTCCTGCTGGTCTTGGTCTCGTTGCACCGATATGGAAACCTTTGCCTGACGCCTCGGGACTCTTCGTCTGCACCTGCTCCTTTAGCACCAAAGAGGAAACTGGCACTCTGCGCCCGCCTGGCCTTGGTCGTCACTGCTCACGTCATGGGGACCTCACGAGGTGATCCTCGCCTTGATATCTCCGATCCTCAGGAGCTGGTCTAGTGAGGCCACCCCAGGGGATGTCTTGCGTCATCCGCCTCACGAGGCTCGGCCCCTCGCGAGGGTCTTGAGTGGTTGCTGAAGATGTTGGGCCATACCAGGTAATCTGATAAGCCACGCCCTGGGCTGCAGGCAGGCAAGTCTGGGTACCCCCATTCCCAGAACGCCGACAGTAGCGCCCGGGCCCAAGGTGCGCTCGGGATTGGCTTCGCGGCGAAGCCAAGGGTCAAGTACGGAGCGCCGCGGGGCCATAAAGCATGCGGCCTTGATTGACCGTGGGCGTCTCCACTTCCCCACGCAGCCTTGGCGACTGCGCGACTTGACAAGTCCCTACACACACAAAAGACCATCATTCCCTGCAATTATGGAGGCCGGTGGTTGGCCTTCTCCCGGCTATAAATAAGGCGGCATGCGGAGTCCTTGCTGCCCATCTTCTTATTTTGCTCCTCTTGCTTCTTCTTCTTCTTCCTTGCCCTTCGCCCGACCGAGGCGCTCATGGCGCCGACCAGGAAGTTCTCGTCCGTGGAGAAGGGGAAGGCCCGGTAGGAAGGGCCCGACTCACCACCAGCTAAGAGGGGACGAGGCCGTCCCTGCAAGTGTGCCGCGACTCCTCTCTGTGCTGCTAGCGGGCGTGGGCGGAACCCCACCGCACCCGTAACCGCCCTAGGTAACCGCGGCGGCGGTTCCTCGAGCAGCGGAGGTCGCCGAAGCATTGGCAGTCCTGTGAACGTGGGGAGGCACTCTGGGGTTATCAAGCCTCCCGAGCCGCGCTCTCACTTGGCGGAGGTGACGCTGGAATTCGTTGTGTGGTCGGAGAGCCCAGCCGGTACCCGGCTCTAGCTCCCGCGCTCCCTAGCCGGCGAACTCCTTGCCGCGAGCTTCAGCGGCTTTTGGCTACAGGCGGATGGTTGCTGCAGTAGGGCTTTGTGGGTTGCGGTGGAGGTCTCTACCGCGGGTGTTGTGACGCTGGCCCATGGCTGGCAGACGTTCGCCCACGCGCGCGGCTTGGGCAGGCGGTGCACCCTTCATTTCAGGTACGGTGACGACTCAACCCTCTTCGTGAGGGTGTTTGGGGAAGATGGGCGCCGTGCTGAGTGCTGCCCCAAGGAAAACGGCGGCGGCGAGGTGCTGGGCCCGGGCGACAGCCGCAGCTCATCCAGCTATGGCAGCTCCTCCTTCTGCGGCAGCTCCAGCAGCGGTGGCTACGACCAGCCGCCATGCTGTCGCGCCCACCTTGAGGGTGGCGCTGGATCATCTCGTCTCCATGCCCGACAGAAGCATGAGGAAGGTTCCGGCTGAGCTCGGGGAGCAGGTCCTCGTGAGCTGCCGCGCCTCGAGGGTCATCACCGCCCATTCTCGATCTTTCTTTCTTCCTGCATTGT
The DNA here is from genome assembly GCA_902687465.1 of Secale cereale. Lineage (NCBI taxonomy): Eukaryota > Viridiplantae > Streptophyta > Magnoliopsida > Poales > Poaceae > Secale > Secale cereale. The sequence goes on along the minus strand of LR738712.1, from coordinate 263,295,210 downwards.
CGAAGCAAACAAGTATGAAGCCATGGGAGGGCATGTAATGAACCATGTTTTTATGATGTTTAGCATCATGCTTAGTGTCCCTGTCCATCACCGCATGATCTGAGTACTATGCCCTCTTAGGGTGAGGAGACTTATCTCGAAGCACTTGGCATTGCCCTCATCTCATGACGCTTGACTCTTTGTGAGGCTGCAAAAACTCGTTAGGCGATTATTATCCTTTACTGCTCGAGGTCCCTAACGTGGGCCGAGCATGGTCGGACGCTCCCTGTCGCGGTACCTGTGAGGCATAGACATAAGGAGGGGGGCTTGCCCATCACGAGCACCAGTATGGGAGCCTTATGAAGGCTAAGGAAGGCATGTTGGGGAGAGCACCAGGCAACTGCCGCTCTCCTTGGGCAAGCCCAAAAAACTGTGGGGAGGACCACAGGAGGAAATTAAACCGAGCAAATGGGGAACACCAAAACTTCCAGAATCTATTAAAAAGAAGGAAAGGGGCAAGCCAACTCTAGAAAGCAAATGAACAGCCGCGTCCGGCACCTAATCTAGTCTTCTCACCGGCGCGGAGCTAAGTGCTGCCACTAGGACGTGGGAGGGAGCCCCCGAGGCCCGAGGGCGGCTCTCCGGAGACTCCGGGGCGTGTACAACCCCACTCATTATTACGTGAGAGTGTCGCGGGTCGAGATCTTCATAGGCGCGAGCCTTGCTTCACAGGCACTGGTCCTTGGCTTCTCAGGCGCATGGCCTTGTTCCTCGCAGGCACGGAGCTTAGTCTTCTCAGGTGTAGGGCCTTGTTCCTCGCAGGCACGGAGCCTAGTCTTCTCAGGCATAGGGCCTTGTTCCTTGCAGGCACGGAGCCTAGTCTTCTCAGGTGCAGGGCCTTGTTCCTCGCAGGCACGGAGCCTAGTCTTCTCAGGCGCAGGGCCTTGTTCCTCGCAGGCACGGAGCCTAGTCTTCTCAGGCGCAGGGCCTTGTTCCTCGCAGGCACGGAGCCTAGTCTTCTTAGGCGCAGGGCCTTATTCCTCGCAGGCACGGAGCCTAGTCTTCTCAGGCGCAGGGCCTTGTTCCACGCAAGCACGGAGCCTAGTCTTCTCAGGTGTAGGGCCTTGTTTCACAGGTAGAATTTCCGGAGGTGCCGGATGTTCCATGCGTTCTGGACGGGGATGCCGTCCCCCGTTTCCAGGCACACGCCGCCAAGCCTGGAGACCTGGGTGATCTTGAAAGGGCCCTCCCACATGTGTGAGACCTTGTGCAGCCCTTCTCGGGAGAGGACTCGCCTCAAGATGATATCACCTACCTCGAGTGTCCTAGGGCGGATGTTGCGGCAATGGTACTGCCACAACGCCTTCTGGTAACTTGCAGCTCGGAGTGAAGCGTCATGCTGGCACTCCTCCCCCAGCACGAGGTCCGTCCCTCGCACGGCGCCCTACCGCGCCTCATCGAACGATAGGACCCGCGGGGAGTGGTGCCTGACCACGTGAGGGAGGACCGCTTCAGCTCCGTAGACGAGGAGGAATGGGGTGTCGCTTGTAGGTTTGGTGGCAGTGGTGCGAATTGACCATAGCACGGATGGGAGCTCGTCATGCCAACCCCTGTCGCAAGCTTCGAGCTTCTTCTTGAGGCCCCTCAGAACCTCCGCGTTGGCGCGCTCGGCTTGGCCATTGCTTCTGGGGTGTGCTACAGAAGCGTAGCAAATCTACGTTCCAAGGTTAGCATAATGTCTTGCAAAGGTTGCTAGTGAACTGTGAGCCGTTATCGTTGATGATGATGTTGGGAACCCCGAACCGGTTGACGAGGCCCTTGATGAACTTGACTGTGTAGCCGGCTGGGATGGTTCGGACAGCTTCCACCTCCGCCCATTTGGTAAATTTGTCAACGGTGACGTAGAGGTATCGGTAGCCCCCGGGTGCACGAGGGAAAGGGCCCAGGATATCCAGCCCCCAGACTGCGAACAGCCAGGAGAGCGAGATGGTTTGGAGGCCCTGAGCCAGCTGGTGGATCTGCTTGGCATGGAACTGGCAAGCCTCGCAAGATTTCACCAGTTCGGCGACATCATTGAGCGTCGTGGGCTAGTAAAAACCACTGCGGAACGCCTTTCCGACCAAGGTGCGCGATGATGAGTGATGCCTGCAGTCCCCAGTTTGGATGTCAGCTAGCAGCTCGCCTCTGTGCTTCCTAGAGATGCATCGCAAATAAATATCATTTGGCTGCCTTCTGTAGAGCTCACCGTCTTGGATGCAGTATGCCGTAGCCTGTCGGGCCACGCGTTTGGCATCATCCTCCTTTTTTGGCTTCGCTCCTCGCACTAGGTACGCCTTGAGTTCCTCGGTCCAGCATCCCTCCTGAGGCTTGAGCGCCAGGAGCAAGCGGGCTCCTGAGGCCGGGCCGCAGGCGGGGGCTCCCGAGGTCGGTGGCTGGGGGAGTTCCTCCTGAGGCTTCGCCGACCCTTCTCGCTGGGGCGACACCGAGGGCCTGAGGAGCCTTTCCTCGAAGACTCCTGGCTCTTGGGGCAGGCGCCTGGACACTCTCTTGGCGATGTCGTCGGCTTCCTTGTTAGTGCCGCGGGGCACATGCTCCAACTCCAGGCCCAAGAAGTGCTTCTCCATTTTGCGTACCTCCGCGAGGTATGCCTCTATATGCTCATCCTTCGGCTCGTACACCTTGTTGGAGAAGTTGGCTAGGGGCTGGGAGTTGCCCCTGATGACGAGGCGTTTCACCCCTAGGGCCATCGCCGCCTTGAGACCAGCGATGAGGCCCTCGTACTCCGTGATGTTTTTGGAGACCTTGTCGCCCGGCTGAAAGTAGAGCTGCACGACGTAGTAGAGTTTGTCTTGAGTGGGCGAGATGAGCACATCCCCAGCCCCCACGCGCTGGAGGGCGAACGCGCCATCGAAGTACATGACCCAGCCATCCGACACTTTGCTCCCCGGCAAGAGGGACTGGTTTTGACTTGCTTCGGGTCCTGGGGCGTCGGTCCATTCTACCACAAAGTCAGCAAGTGCGGCTCCATTGATTGCTTTGGTTGTGCTGAATTCTAGCTAGAACGCCTGCGGCCCTATATTCCATTCTGTGACCCTTCCTACCGCGTTTGGGCTCCGGAGTACCCTTTCCAGAGGGTAAGCTGGGACGACCTTGATGGGATGGCCTTGGAAGTAGTGGCGCAGCTTACATGAAGCAACGAGGAGCGCAAACAGAAGCTTCTGCGCATGGGATAGCACGCCCAGGCATCACAGAGCACCGTGCCGACGAAGTATACCGGGTGTTCGATGGAAGTGAAGTCCTGGCTCGCCTGTGGCTGTGTGGTCTGACTGGGTAAAGGGGCTAAGGGGGCTTGGTCGCTAGATGGGGCAGCTGCGGCCTCAGGAGAGTCATCTTGCAGGACGTGGTCGTCCTCCGGCCCTGCGGCGGCCTCAGGAGTACCGCCCCCGGGCTGTAATTTCTTGTCTTGGCACTCTTCTCGGACAGTCACCAACGCTGCACTGGCCGAATGTGGTGTTGCGGCCAGTTAGAGCACCAATGGTTCCTGAGGTTTGGGTGCCAACATTACTGGTGGACTGGTGAGGTATCTCTTGAGGTCTTGAAATGCCGCATCAGCCTCTGGGGTCCATTCGAATGGGCCCTTCATTTTCATCAGCTTGAAGAAAGGGAGGGCTCTCTCCCCTAGCTTGGAGATGAAACGCTCGAGCAACGTTACACAGCCAGCCAGCTTCTGCATCTCCTTGAGGTTCTTGGGTGGACTCTCTTTTCTATGGCCTTGCCCTTCTCGGAGTTTGCCTCAATCCCTCGGTGCGAGACCTTGAAGCCCAAGAGCTTGCCTGACGGGACGCCGAACACGCACTTTTCTCGGTTGAGCCGCAGGTCTACCTTGCGCAGGTTGGCGAAGGTTTCTTCCAGATCTGTGATAAGGGTCGCGGCCTCCTGAGATTTTACCATGATGTCATCCATGTATGCCTCAGCGTTCCTCACGAGCTGTTTTCCTAGTGCGATGTGCATCAACCGCTGAAAGGTTGCTCCCGCATTCTGCAACCCAAACGGCATGCAGGTGTAGTAGTATACTCCACACGGGGTGAGGAGGCGGTCTTCTCGACGTCTTGCAGCGCCATCTTGATCTGGTGGTAACCTGAGAAGGCATCCAGAAAGCACAATAGATCACACTCGGCGATGGAGTCGATGATTTGGTCGATGCGGGGCAGAGGAAACGGGTCTTGCAGACAAGCTTTGTTGAGGTTGGTGAAGTCGACACACATGCGCTCTTTTCCGCCTTTCTTGGGTACGACGACGGGGTTCGCCAGCCACTCCGGGTACCTGACCTCACGGATGACACCTGCCGCTTCTAGCTTACGAGTCTCTTGCACGACGAAGGACTGCTTCTCCGTAGATTGGCGCCTGGCCTTCTGCTTTATGGGGCGCATATTGGGGCATACTTTCAGGTGATGCTCGATCACCTCCCTCGGGACTCCCGCCAGGTCCTTGGGTTCCCACGCGAACACATCCTTGTTCGTGCACAGGAATCCGACCAGCGCCTCTTCTTGAGATGGGGGATGGCCGGCACCTATGGTGAAGGCGACACCTGACGGCTTGTCTTCATCCACCGGCACCTGCTTCGTCTCGGCTCGGTCTTGGGAGAAAAGTTGCTTCTTCTCTTCCGGTGCAGCCCCTCGGTTCCAGGGGCGGCTTCACCGGCCGGACGTGCTGCCGCAGCGGTCCGGAAGGCGCGCTTGAGGGCCGCCAAAGCTTCCTTGGTGTCCCATGCCACGGTGAGGACTCCGCTGCTCCCCGGCATCTTCATGAGGTTATAGGCTGGATGGGTCGAGGGCATGAACTGAGCCAGTGAGGGGTACCCGAGGATGGTGTTGTAAGGGAGGCCGATACGGGCGATGTCGAAGTAGATCAGCTCGGTGTGGTAGTTGTCATGGGTGCCGAAGGTGACCGGAGGCAGATCAGCCCTAGAGGGCTGGTGGAACTCCTGCTGCCTCCGGAGAAGGGTTTGGTGGGGCGCAGCCGCTCGAGCGGCACGTGAAGCAAGGCGAAAGCCTCTACTGAGAGCACGTCGAGGCCAGTTCCATCGTCGATGAGGGTCTTGGTGACTGCCACATTGCAGATGGTGGGGTGCATAGCATCGGGAGAGCGCCTGAGCCCGCGGTGGAAGCGGGGTGGTCCCCTGAGTCGAAGGTGAGGTCGGTCTTAGGCGCCGCCCATCCAGGAGGAGCCCCTTGGCTTATGGAGGCGACATCCTCCTGGCGAAAAAACTGCTTGATGTGGCAGCCGGAGGTTGGCGCTTGGGAGCCGCCGAGGAGGGTCGCGACGACATGGGGCGCCGGTGCCCCAAAGCGCGTGACGAAGAGGTCGTGCAGCTCCTCCCAGGGCGCCATAGACGATTATGGAAAGCTGAAAAACCAAGCGCGTGGTACGCCGGTGAGCGCCATGGGGAGCCAGCTAGCCATGACCTTGCTATCACCGCCGGCCGCCGAGATGGCCTCTTCGTAAGCCTGGAGGAAGACGGCCGAGCCTGCCGCCCCGTTGTAGCGGGGTAGCAGATCTGGCCTAAACTTGGGTGGCCACTTCACCTGTTGTAAGGCGGGGGTGAAGTCCTGGTGGCCCGGAGCGCCGCCGTGCGCGCCACCAAGTCGGTCGAAGGATAGGCGCTTTCCATGGGAACTTGGTGGACAAAGAGCGGGACGGACAAGGAGGAGATTTCGGCACACCCCTACCTGGCGCGCCAAATGTCGGATCTTGGGTTCTGGCAAAATCCTTGAGTTTCGAAATCTGGGGTGCGCACAAAGATCTCTCCTTCCGCCCTAGCTCGTCTACTCGCCGATCCCTAGGCCTAGCTCGTCAGATCTGAACAACAAGGGACACAAGGTTTATACTGGTTCGGTCCACCGTTGTGGTGTAATACCCTATTCCAGTGTGGTGTGGTGGATTGCCTTGTAGGCTGAGGAAGAACTAGTACAAGGATGAACTGCCACCTGAGGAGAGGGGTTCTTGTGCTCGAGTGAGCTTGTGGTGTGTGGCCTTCTATCTGATCAACTCAAGATGAGATGATCCCAATGGGGTGGCTAGTCCTATTTATAGTGGCCCGGGTCCTCTTCCCAAATATTGAGCGGGAAGGGATCCCACAACGGCCAAATTTGGAGGGGGGGTAGCTAGTACAAGCTATCCTGTCAAAAGGTGATCTTCTATTGACAAAGGCTCTGGTGGTGACGCCGTCGTGGGCTCCGCGGTGAACTCCGCTCTGCCATCCTGCTGGTCTTGGTCTCGTTGCACCGATATCGAAACCTTTGACTGATGCCTCGGGACTCTTCGTCTGCACCTGCTCCTTTAGCACCAAAGCGGAAACTGGCACTCTGCGCCCGCTGGCGCCCGCCTGGCCTTGGTCGTCACTGCTCACGTCACAAGGACCTCGCGAGGTGACCCTTGACTTGATATCTCCGATCCTCAGGAGCTGGTCTAGTGAGGCCGCCCCAGGGGATGTCTTGCGTCGTCCGCCTCGCGAGGCTCGGTCCTGATATGTCTCCAATGTATCTATAATTTTTGATTATTCCATGATATTATTTATGAAGTCTTAGATGTTTAATGGGCTTTATCATTCACTTTTATATCATTTTTGGGACTAACCTACTAAACCAAAGGCCCAGTTCAGATTGATGTTTTTTTTTGCCTATTTCAGGGTTTTGCAGAAAAGAAATATCAAACGGAGTCCAAACGGAATGAAACCTTCACAGGAGATATTTTTGGAGGAAATCACACAAGATAAACTTCGGGGCCAAGCCAGAGGACAGGGGACCCACCCTCGAAGGTGGAGGGTGCGCCCCCTGCCTCGAGGGCAGCCCCTGTGGCCCCTGGTGCCCCTCTTCTTCCTATATATACCTACGTACCCCAGAAACTCTGTACGCAGAGAGAAAACCCTAATTCCACCGCCGTAGCTGCTGTTCCCATGGAGATCCCATCTTGGAACCTGTTCCGGGAGGGGGATCCATCACAGAGGCCTTCTTGATCATCATCATCGCCCTCACCATGAGTTGTGAGTAGTTTACCACAGACCTTCGGGTCCATAGCTAGTATGTAGATGGCTTCTTCTCTCTCTCTCTGAATCTCTGTACAAAGGTCTCCTCGGTCTTCGAGGAGATCTATTCGATGTAATCTCTTTTTGCGGTGTGTTTGTCGAGATCCGATGAATTGAGAGTTTATGATCAAGGTTATCTATGAAAGATATTTGGTTCTTCTCTGAACTTTTTATGTGTGTTCATAATATCCTTGCAAGTCTCTTCGAATTATTGGTTTGGTTTGGCCTACTAGATCTATAGTTCTTGCAATGGGAGAAGTGCTTGGCTTTGGGTTCAATCTTGCGGTGTCCTTTCCCAGTGACAGTAGGGGCAGCAAGGCACGTATTGTATTGTTGCCATCGAGGATAAAAAGATGGGGTTTTCATCATATTGCTTGAGTTTATCCCTCTACATCATGTCATCTTGCTTAAGGCATTACTCTATTTGTATGAACTCAATACACTAGATGCATGCTGGATAGCGGTCAATGTGTGGAGTAATAGTAGTAGATGCAGGCAGGAGTCGATCTACTTGTCTCGGATGTGATGCCTATATACAATGATCATGCCTAGATAGTCTCATAATTATTCGCTTTTCTATCAATTGCTCGACAGTAATTTGTTTACCCGCCGTAGAATATCGCTATCATGAGAGAAGCCACTAGAGAAAACTATGGCCACCGGGTCTATCTTTATCATATTACTTTCTCGTCCATTTATATATCCATTGTTTATTTGATGTTTTATTAAACCAAAAATACCAAAAATATAAACTATCATCTCTATCTGATCTCACTATCATAAGTGACTGTAAAGGGATTAACAACCCCTTATCGCGTTGGCTGCGAAGTTCTTATTTGTTTGTGCAGGTGCGAGGGACTGGCGCGTGGTCTCCTACTAGATTGATACCTTGGTTCTCAAAAACTGAGGGAAATACTTACGCTACTGTGCTGCATCTCCCTTTCCTCTTCGAGGGAATACAACGCAAGCTCAAGAGGTAGCAAGAAGAATTTCTGGCACCGTTGCCGGGGAGACTCACACCAAGTCAAGTCAAGATTTGCCACCCCGAAAACTAGCCAATTTCTGGCGCCATTGCCGGGGAGGTTTACGCAAAAGTCATATAACAAGTACCTATCACAAACCCTTATCCTTCGCATTACATTTTTTTGCCTCTCGTTTTCCTCTCCCCCACTTCACCTTTGCCGTGTTATTCGCCCGTCTTCTGCCGTGTGTTTATTGTTCGCTTGCCTCTCGTTTGCTTGTGTGCTATGTGCCCTCAATTAGCTTGCATCTTCACTTGCTAAAGTATGAATCCTCATCCACTTGCTAATCTCTTTAAGAGATCCAATTATGTTGAACCTATTGCTAGTGAGCTGCGTGCACTAGATTATCTTTATGGGGTTTTGCTTGAAATTTATGAGTCTGAAAATTGTGATGAAATATTGAAAGAAAATTATAAAGTGCTTCACGATATCTCCTTGAGTAAAAAGCATGATTGCAATGATGTTACTATAAATTCTATTGATGTCAATTGTGCTAATGACATGCAAAACCCTAAGCTTGGAGATGCTTATTTTGCTATGTCCACTACTTGTTGCTATGATCATGATTGGGGTGATTCTTCTTATGATCTTGGATATTTATTTAAGCCCCATGATGAATATGAGATTGATAATAATGTTTGCAATAATATTAAAAGTGGGTTTGTAGAGGTCTTGACTTTAGTTAATTTTGATCCCACTATTTTGGAAGAGTGTCAACTTTGCATGCATGTGGATCATGTTGAGAATATGTTATGTGATAGCTATTTTGTTGAATTTGATCATGATCCTACATGCAATTATTATGAGAGAGGGAAATATGCTTGTAGAAATTTTCATGTTACTAAATTACCTCTCGTTATGTTGAGATTGCTATTGTTTCTTTCTCCTTCCTTGCATATGCTAGATCTTGCTTGTCTTGGTAATTTGTTTTCCTATAAGATTCCTATGCATAGGAAGTATGTTAGACTTAGATGTGTTTGTCACATGTCTTATGATGCTCTCCTTGTGCTTCAATCCTTGTCCTTTATGTGAGCATCATTGAATTATCGTGCCTAGCTAGGGGCGTAAAACGATAGTGCTTGTTGGGAGGCAACCCAATTTTATGTTTTTTGCTTTTGTTGCTGTTAGGGAATAAATATTGCATCTAGCCTCTGATTATATGTGTTTTCATGTTTTGTTTAGTGTTTGTGCCAAGTAGAACCTTTGGTAAGACTTGTGTGAAGTTTATATGATCTTGCAATGAAAAACAGAATCGTTAGCGCTCGCTAAAGTAGACTTCAGATTTTACTGGAGCATTATTTTTAGTGGATTATTTTTGCTTCTGATTGGTAGACAAATTTCTCAAATTTACCAATTTAGTTTGAATTTTTTTCAGTTCCAGAAGTAGGCGAACCCAGCAGATTATTACAGACTGTTCTGTTTTTGACAGATTCTGTTTTTCGTGTGTTGTTTGCTTATTCCGATGCATCTATGAGTAATATTGGAGGATATGAACCATAGAGAACTTGGAGTACAGTAGGTTTAACACCAATATAAACAATGAATGGATTCCTTGCTGTAACTTTGAGTGGTGGTTTGCTTTCTCTTACTAACGGAGCTCACGAGAATTTTTGTCTAAGTTTTGTGTTGTGAAGTTTCCAAGTTTTGAGTATTGCTTTGATGGACTATGGAACAAGGAGTAGCAAAGGCCTAAGCTTGGGGATACCCATGGCACCCCAAGTAAATTCAAGATAATGAAAAGCCTAAGCTTGGGGATGCCCGGGAAGGCATCCCCTCTTTCGTCTTCATCCATCGGTAACTATACTTGGAGCTATATTTTTATTCGCAACATGCTATGAGTTTTGCATGGAGCATCTTGTATAATTTGGGTCTTTGCTTGTTAGTTTGCCACAATCATCCTTTCTGGACACACCTATTTGAGAGAGTTAAATATGCCCTAGAAATTGTTAGAACACTCTATATGCTTCACTTATATCTTTTGAGTTGAATAGTTTTTGCTCTAGTGCTTCCCTTATATCTTTTAGAGCATGGTGGTGGTAATATTTTGTAGAAATTGTTGAACTCTCATGCTTCACTTAGATCTGTTTGAGAGTCTATTAAAACAGCATGGTAAAGTGTTTAGGCTAAAGAAACTAGTCTTCACATGATAAACATCCAATGTCAATGAAGTAAAAAAATTCACACCAAGTGCATTAAGTAGAAAGAGATGTTGGATGCTTGATAATTGTTTTGAGGCATGAGGATAGTGATATTAGAGTCATGCTAGTGGAATTCTTATGAAATTGATAAATATTTGTGTTAAGGTTGGTGATTCCCGTAGCATGCACGTATGGTGAACCGTTGTGTGACTAAGTTAAAGCATGAGGTATTTGTAGAGTGTCAACCTTTGTGTGGATGTCGGGGGCGCGCGATGGTTAACTCCTACCAACCTCCCCCTAGGGGCATGCGTTGATTGCTTTGTTTTGATGACTCGTAGATTTTTGCAATAAGTATATGAGTTATTATGACTAATATTGAGTCCATGGATTATACGCACTCTCACCCTTCCACCATTGCTAGCCTCTCTTGTACCGCGCAACTTTCGCCGGTGCCATAAACCCACTATATATCCTTCCTCAAAATAGCCACCATATTGTTCCTCAAAACATCCACCATACCTACCTATCATGGCATTTCCATAGCCATTCTGAGATATATTGCCATGCAACTTTCCACCGTTTCGTTTATATGACACGCATCATATTGTCATATTGCCATTGCATGATCATGTAGTTGACATCGTATTTGTGGCAAGGCCACCATGCATAATTTTTATACATGTCACTCTTGTTTCATTGCACATACCGGTACACCGCCGGAGGCATTCATATAGAGTCATACTTTGTTGTTGTAGTATCGAGTTGTAATCTTGTGTTGTAATGAAAGTGTGATGATTATCATTTATAGAGCATTGTCCCATGGGAGGAAAGGCTGAATCTATAAAGCCCCTCCACAAAAAAAAGGAAAAAAAAGAAGAAAGGCCAAAGAAAAAAAAAGAAAAGGCCCAAAAAAATAGAAAAAAGAAAAAAAGAAAAAAAGGGACAATTGCTACTATCTTTTTCCACACTTGTGCTTCAAAGTAGCACCATGTTCTTCATTGTAGAGAGTCTCATGTTTAGTCACTTTCATATACTAGTGGGAATTTTCGTTATAGAACTTGGCTTGTATATTCCAACGATGGGCTTCCTCAAATGCCCTAGGCCTTCATGAGCAAGCAAGTTGGATGCACACCCACTAGTTTCTTTTGTTGAGCTTTCATTCATATTTAGCTCTAGTGCATCCGTTGCATGGCAATCCCTACTCACTCACATTGATATCTATTGATGGGCATCTCCATAGCCCGTTGATACGCCTAGTCGATGTGAGACTATCTCCCTCTTTTTGTCTTCTCCACAACCACCTCTATTCCACCCATAGTGCTATATCCATGGCTCACGCTCATGTATTGCGTGAAAGTTGAAAGGTTTGAAAATATAGAGCATGAAAACAAATGCTTGGCTGAAATCGGGGTTGTGCATGATATGAATATTTTATGTGATAGCAAGGGAGCATAGCCAATACTATATGATTTTGTAGGGATAACTTTCTTTAGCCATAGTATTTTGAGACGACGTGATTGCTTTGTTAGTATTGCTTGAAGTATTGTTATTTCTTATGTCAATATAGACTTTTGTCTAAAATCTTTCAGATCTGAACATTCATGCCACAATTAAGAGAATTACATTGAAAAACTATATTGGTTAGCATTCCACATCAAAAATTCTTTCTTTATCATTTAGCTACTCGAGGACGAGCAGGAATTAAGCTTGGGGATGCTTGATACGTCTCCAACGTATCTATAATTTTTTATTGTTCCATGCTATTATTTATGAAGTCTTAGATGTTAAATGGGCTTTATCATTCACTTTTATATCATTTTTGGGACTACCCTACTAACCCAAAGGCCCAGTCCAGATTGCTATTTTTTTTGCCTATTTCAGGGTTTTGCAGAAAATGAATATCAAACGGAGTCCAAATGGAATGAAACCTTTGCAGGAGATATTTTTGGAGAAAATCACGAAAGATAAACTTCGGGGCCAAGCCAGAGGACAGGGGACCCACCCTCGAGGGTGGGGGACGCGCCTCCTTCCCAGGGCGCGCCCCCTGCCTCGAAGGCAGCCCCTGTGGCCCCTGGTGCCCCTCTTCTTCCTATATATACCTACGTACCCCAGAAACTCCGTACGCAGAGAGAAAACCTAATTCCACCGCCGTAGTTGATGTTCCCGTGGAGATCCCATCTTGGAGCCTGTTCCGGGAGGGGGATCCATCACGGAGGCCTTCATCATCATCATCATCGCCCTCACCATGAGTTGTGAGTAGTTTACCACAGACCTTCGGGTCCATAGTTAGTATTTAGATGGCTTCTTCTCTCTCTCCGGATCTCAATACAAAGTTCTCCTCGGTCTTCGAGGAGATCTATTCGATGTAATCTCTTTTTGCGGTGTGTTTGTCGATATCCAATGAATTGTGAGTTTATGATCAAGGTTATCTATGAAAGATATTTGGTTCTTCTCTGAACTTTTTATGTGTGCTCATAATATCCTTGCAAGTCTCTTCGAATTATTGGTTTGGTTTGGCCTACTAGATCTATAGTTCTTGCAATGGGAGAAGTGCTTGGCTTTGGGTTCAATCTTGCGGTGTCCTTTCCCAGTGACAGTAGGGGCAGCAAGGCACGTATTGTATTGTTGCCATCGAGGATAAAAAGATGGGGTTTTCATCATATTGCTTGAGTTTATCCCTCTACATCATGTCATATTGTTTAAGGCGTTACTCTGTTCAAATGAACTCAATACACTAGATGCATGCTGGATAGCGGTCGATGTGTGGAGTAATAGTAGTAGATGCAGGCATGAGTCGGTCTACTTGTCTCGGACGTGATGCCTATATACAATGATCATGCCTAGATAGTCCCATAATTATTCGCTTTTCTATCAATTGCTCGACAGTAATTTGTTTACCCGCCGTAGAATATCGCTATCATGAGAGAAGCCACTAGAGAAAACTATGGCCCCCGGGTCTATCTTTATCATATTACTTTCCCGTCAATTTATATCTCCGTTGTTTATTTGCTATTTTATTAAAACAAAAATACCAAAAATATAAACTATCATCTCTATCAGATCTCACTATCGTAAGTGACCGTAAAGGGATTGACAACCCCTTATCGCGTTGGCTACAAAGTTCTTATTTGTTTGTGCAGGTGCGTGGGACTGGCGCGTGGTCTCCTACTGGATTGATACCTTGGTTCTCAAAAACTAAGGGAAATACTTATGCTACTGTGTTGCATCTCCTTTTCCTCTTCGTGGGAATACAACGCAAGCTCAAGAGGTAGCAGGCCCCTCGCGAGGGTCTTGAGTGGTTGCTTAAGATGTTGGGCCGTACCTGACCGTCTGATGAGCCACGCCGTAGGGCACAGGCAGGCAAGTATGGCTACCCCCGTTCCCAGAACACCGACAACGGCCAAGGCCACGCCAGAGAAGGGCAAGTGTGCACTGACCTCCGCTGAGGAGGAGGAGGAGAGGAACAGGAAGTGAGTCGCGCCTGACGAGTAAGCTACCCACCTTGTTCTTTGTCTGAACATTGATTTATTGTGTGCTCATTGCTCCTCTCATCTTGGCAACCAGCGATGACGACGACGTGCCGAAGAAGAAAAAGAAGGCGAGCATCCCTCGCAGGACTGCAGGGTGTTGAGCCATCGGCCCTCGCCAAGTGGTGGAAGGTCCTCAAGCCTCAGCCACCCCAGGCTCATCTTGCTCCTACTCCTCTGGTCCCCACGCCGGCCGCCGCGTCGTCGCCACCTCCTCCCCAGGCCCTCATGCTTGTGGACCGCGGCCCTGTGATCAAGCCCAGTGCTCTGTACGAGGCTTACCCTGCACCCGACCAGATCCGAGTTGACCTTGAGGACACCGGCAGGTGCCTCACGAAGGAACGCCTGGGGCTGGTCTCTGGGTGGCATCAAGCTGAAGCCTCCGTTAGGATGACGTGCGGTCGGGCCAACACCACTGCCGCAGAGAGCAAGAAGGAGGCTGGCGAGGCCAAGTGCACGCATGACGCGGCAATGGCCGGCGCAACATCTGTTGAGAAGCGCCTTGACGAGGCGGAGGCTAGCCTGAAGATCCCGCAGGGTGATCATGTTGCGCGCACGCAGGAGCTATAGCAGAAGGAAGATGACCTCACGGCCCGCGACTCCGCGCTGGCGAGGATAACCGCTTAACAGGCCACCCGACGCGATCGCCTGGCCAAGCTGGAGGATGAAGTGGTAGCGGTTTAGGCATCCCATGCCAAGGACGTCCCCGAGGCAACAGCCCGGCTAGAGGTCAGGGAGAAGGCTCTTGCTGCCGCCAAGCAGAAGGTCGATGCGGAACGCGGTGTTTTCACCTCCGTCGAGCTCAGGGCCCGTGATGCACTGCGCTCCATCTACAGGGCGGGCTTCAAGGAGCCACTCGCGACCCTTGAGGACGGCTACGAGGGGCTCTCTTCTAGGCTTGCCGAGGCCCTCGAGAGCGCTCCCACCAAGGTGGACTCCATCCTAGAAGCCGAGTGTCGCGACCTTTGCTCCATGGCCGCGATGTGCATCTTCAGTCACCTGTACCTTAACGATGTGAGCTTCAACTTTGAGGTGGTGCTCGGCTCCGTTCCTCATGAGCTTTGTGTTCCTGCAGCAGTAGCAGTGAAGGTCCACATGGACAAGCTGGTGAAGAAGTTCGTATGTTCTCCTAAGGCCAAACCCGCAGCAATCGATGCGAGCGGCGACGACGATGACATCGAGGACAAGGCTACAACTACCCAGGCGGATGGCAGTGACGGTTCCTCCTCCTGACTTTACCCTGCAACTTTAGACCCGCCTCGTGGAGGCGTGAGACTTTAACTTGAATTTTTGAGACATTCTATGTTTATAATAACTGTTAGGACCCCGTGTTTCCCTTCCGTGCTTAGTTTCCTTCCTGCTTTCTTTGCACTCTGCGTCAGCAGGGCCCGGTTCCGCATACCTCGGCCGCCATTGGGGCGTCCGGAAACCAGGACATGACCAAGGGGCGAGGGGCTACGTGACTAGTTAGGCCCCTAAGTCACGGTGCTCAAGGGTCCCCCTTGACGTGTGAGCAGCTCTCATGAAGGAGACATGAGTGGCAGTGAGGTTAGCCCGGAGCCCTCTGAATTTTGATTGTCGTCAGGGCGTGTGTGCTATGCGTCGGAATGGCCTGGTCCCGCGCATACCTCAGCCGCCATTGGGGCGTCCAAAAACCAGGAAAGGACCAAGGGGTGAGGGTCTATGTGACTAGTTAGGCCCTTGAGTCGCGATGCTCAGGGGCCCCCTTGATGTACGAGTGGCCTGGAGTCCACTGAGTTTAATTGTCACGAACGTGTTCATGCTCTGCGTCGGCAGGGCCCGGGCCCGCGCATACCTCAACCGCCATTGGGGCGTCCGGAAACCAGGACGGGACCAAGGGGTGAGTGGCTACATGACTAGTTAGTCCCCTGAGTAGTGATGCTCAGGGGTCCCACTTGACGTACGAGCCACCCTCATGACCTTCTGAAAGTGCAACTATCCCTGGGTGGTTTTGGTAATTATTAACAACATATAGCTCATTGAACTAATGCTATCTCAAGATCATATTTCAGGGAAGTTCAATGATTGGCATGGCATGGATTGGGATTGTGGACCCCTCAAAATGCTAAGGACAAAGGATAGGCTCAAGCTCAAGACTCTACTTTTTCCATTTTAGTGATCGAAGATCACATTGAGTCCATAGGAAAGCCAATACTATTAAAAGGGTATGAGGTGTTGCTTAATGGCTTTCTTGCTCAAAATGCTTAATGATATGCTCCGAAACCCTCAACCACTTTCCCACATCCACATATGTCCCAAACCAAAAGTCAAACTCGACCCCACCAAAAATATCTATCCGGCGCCACCGAGTTCATTTGACATAGCCACTGCCGGAAACCCTAATCATTTCGGTCTCACGGAAAGGGATCTCGGTCTCACCGAGATGGGATTGCAAACTCTCTGTTTCCCTTCGTAACACTTCATTCTCACCGAGATGAGCGATCGGTCCCATCGAGTCTGTAATGCAAACTCTATGTTGCCTCTTCGTAACATTTCGGTCTCACCGAAATGAGCAAATCGGTCCCATCGAGTTTGCCTGACCAACTTACTATGTGCTTCTTACCAAAATTGGTCTGACCGAGTTTGTGTAATTGGTCCCACCAAGATTACGTTATGCCCTAAACCTAATGAAATCGGTCCCATCGATCATATCGGTCCCACTGAAATACCTAACAGTCACATTATGAACTAAATCGGTCTGACCGAGTTCTTTGAATCGGTCCCACCGAGTTTGGTAAATTGTGTGTAACGATTAGATTTCGTGTGGAGGCTATATATACCCCTCCACCCACTCTTCACTCGTTCAGAGATCCATCAGAACATACCTACACTTCCATCATTCATGTTCTGAGACAGAACCACCTACTCAAGTGTTGAGATCAAGAAATTACATTCCTACCATATGAATCTTGTTCTCTAGCCTTCCCCAAGTTGCTTTCCACTCAAATCTTTCTTCCACCATATCCAAATCTGTGAGAAGCTGTTTAAGTGTTGGGGAGACTATCATTTGAAGCATTAGAGAAAGGAGTTCATCATCAACACACCATTTATTACCATTTGGAGAGTGGTGTCTCCTAGATTGGTTAGGTGTCACTTGGGAGCCTCCGACAAGATTGTGGAGTTGAACCAAGGAGTTTGTAAGGGAAGGAGATCGCCTACTTCATGAAGATCTACCGCTAGTGAGGCAAGTCCTTCGTGGGATACACAAGGTTGCTTCTTCATGGACTCTTCGTGGGTGGAGCCCTCGGTGGACTTGCGCAGCCGTTACCCGTCGTGGGTTGAAGTCTCCATCAACTTGGATGTATGATAGCACCACCTATCGGAACCAAGACAAAAAACATCATTGTCTTCACTTGCGTTTGCTCCCTCTAAACTCCTCCCTTTACCTTCATATGCAATTGTTTACTTTCCGCTGCTATACTCTTAGAATTGCATGTGTAGGTTGATTGCTTGACTTGTGCTAAGTTGCTAAAATCTGCCAAGAATTAAAATTGGGAAAAGGCTAGATTTTTATTTGGTCAAGTAGTCTAATACCCCCCCCCCTAGACATACTTTCTATCCTACACCTTCATACCTTTTCATATCAATCTTTTCTTGGGAGGGGCGCGCGAAGACCAATTACAAGGACTTGGCGAGGTGGCGTGCGCCAGGCTGTGCCTGAGCATAGCCCCCATGTCCAGCCCCCTCACGCACTCATCACAGGGAATGGTTGAACGGTCGGCCGAGAGGCCATCCTGAGGTTGGTGCAGCCCGTGGGGTGCCCTCATTTACTTATCCACCAGCCTGGAGCATGGCTCTACCATTGGGCGCGGGCATAGCCGCTCCTCAGCTGTGTCGATCGCCAGCGCGGAGCATGCAACTTTCACTGGGTGCATGGGCATAGCCTCTCCTCGGCAGTGTCGTCCACCATTGCGGAGCATGGGGCTACCACTGATGCGTGGGTGGGAGTTCCCTCTTGCGGAGACTCCGGGGCATGTACATCCGTGAGCTAGCGCGGGACACACGAGGACCTACCTCAACGCGGGTTGTGCCTGGTCTTCTAGCATTGGGCGCGCTTTGTATAACCAGTGTGACTATGGTAACCTGCGCCGAATCGAACCTCTAGAAGCCATTGCATGAGAAGGCCGAGCACAAAGGACTCCAGAAGATGACGTGGATGGGGCCGGCCCGCCAGACAGAGCTCAGTCGCTTGGGTTTATCGATGTTGCAGGGATGAACCCGAGCGCTGGCACCGTGCCCAGTCTTCTTCATGCAACAAACCATGGGAAAAGTCCTCCGGCGCGTGGTGCCCGCGGCGGCGTCCCTTATCGTGGATGAAAGAACCAGACCGCGTGCCCTGACTCATCCTAGTCAGGGCGCGACAACACTCACGGCGGTGAACCACCGGACATGCAAGTTTAAATACTTTAAGGAAATTCATAAAAGGCAAAGCCAGTTCTAGTACATGCACAAAGTCACCAGGCCGAAGGGATGTGCCCTGATAGCCTGAGGATAATTTATCCTGAGGGGCGCCCTCATCTTGACCAAACCAAACGTCACGTAGCAAAGATGTTGCTGAAGCGTCGATGTAGCTGAAGAGTCGTGCCGCAGATATCGGTCCTCTCGAGCCAGGTGGCTCCTGAGGCCCCAGGAACTCGTGAGGCCCGGGGGGCTCGCGAAGATCCAGATCCTTCGGAGCCTCGAGCGCCATACTCCTTGCTTCCCGAGTCGCCATCACGCATTGCATGATCTGCCAAAATGAGGCTCTCGCTTTCTGTCGGTGTTCTGGGAAAGAGGGTACCCAGACTTGCCTGCCTATGGCCCAAAGCGTGGCTCGTCCAAGCGGCCTGGTACGGGCCAACCTCATTAGCGACCACTCTAGACCATCGCGAGGGGCTAAGCCTCGCGAGGCGGATGACGCAAGACCTCCCCTGGGGCGGCCTCACTAGGCTAGCTCCCGAGGAGTGGAGATATCAAGGAAAGGGGCACCTCGCGAGGTCCTCGTTACGTGAGGCATGACTACCAAGGCCAAGCTGGAGCCAGTGGGAGCAGGATGCCAGTTCCCTCTTTGGTGCTAAAGGGGCAGGCGTAGACGAGGAGTCCCGAGGCCTCGGGCAAAGGTTTCCATATCGGCGCAACAATACCAAGACCAGCATGACGGCAGAGTGGAGGTCATCGTGGAGTCCACGACGGCGTCGCCACCAGAGCCTTCGGCAGGCGAAGACCACCTTTTGTCGGGATAGCTCGTACTAGTTCTCCCCCTTCAAACTTGGCTGTTGTGGGATCCCTTCCCGCTTAATATTTGGGAGGAGGACCCGGGCCACTATAAATAGGACTAGCCACCACCATAGAGAAGCAGGGGAAGGGAAAAGGAGAGAGTAACTAGACACACACTAGCATGCTCATCCGAGCGCAAGAACACTTCTCCTCAGGAGGCTGTTCTTCCCATGTACTAGTTCATCCTCTGCCTATAAGGCAATCCACCACACCACACTGGATTAGGGTATTACACCACAACAGTGGCCCGAACTAGTATAAACCTTTGTGTCCCTTGTTCTTCGAGTTCGACAAGCTAGGCTTAGGAATCGGCTAGTAGGCAAGCTAGGGCGGAAGGAGAGATCTTCGTGCGCACCCCAGTGTTCGGACCTCAAGGGTTTTGCTGGAACCCAAGATCCAACATTTGGCGCGCCAGGTAGGGGTGCACTGAAGATTCGCCTCTCCCCCAACCCCGCTCTCCATCCACCATGCTCTCATGGCGGGCGCCTTTTCTTCGACCGGCTCGGTGGGCGTGCGCGGCGGTATAGCGGGCCACCGAGACTTCATCCCCGCCTTGCGACAAGAGCAGTGGCCATCCAGGTTTAGGCAAGATTTACCGCCCTGTTACGATGGGGCGGCGGATCCGATCGTCTACCTCCAGGCCTACGAGGATGCCGTCTCGGCGGCCGGCGGCGACAGCAAGGTCATGGCCAACTGGCTCCCCATGGCGCTCACCGGTGTTCCGCGTGCCTGGTTTCTCAGCTTGCCAGAGTTATCCGTGGCATCCTGGGAGGAGCTGCACGGCCTCTTCACTTCGCGCTTCAGGGCGCCGGCGCACCGCGTCATCGCAGCCTTCCTCGGCGGCTCCCAAGCGCCGCCCTCGGACCGCCACGTCAAGCAGTTCTTCTGCCAGATCGGGGACCATCCCGGATGGGCAGCGCCCAAGGCTGACCTCACCTTCGACTCAGGTGACCACCCCGCTTACGCTGCAGGCTCAGGCGCTCTCCTGATGCTTTGTACACCCACCATCTGCAACGTGGCAGTCACCAAAACCCTCATCGATGTTGGGGCTGACCTCAGTGTGCTCTTAGTAGAAGCTTTTAGCCTACACCACATGCCGCTCGAGCGGCTACGCCCCACCAAGCTCTTCTCCGGAGTTGGCAGTGGTTCCGCTAGCCCTTTAGGTCAGATCCGCCTCCCGGTCACCTTCAGCACCCGCGACAACTACCGCACCGAGTTGATCAACTTCGTCATCGCCCGTATCGGCCTCCCGTACAATGCTATCGTCGGTTATCCCGCCCTGGCTCAGTTCATGGCCGGGACCCATCCGGCCTACAACCTCATGAAGATGCCGGATAGTAGCGGCATGCTCACTGTTGAGGGGGACACCAAGGAAGCTCTGGTGGCCCTCAAGATCGCCTCCCGGGCCACTGCGGCGGCACATCCGGCCGACGGGGCTGCCCCAGGAGGCAAGGGGGCTGCACCAGCGAAGAAGAAGCAACTTTTCTCCCAAGACCGAGGCGAGACGAAGCAGGTACTGGTGGATGAAGACGGGACGTCAGGCATCACCTTCACCATAGGCGCTGGCTTTCCCCTAGCTCAAGAAAAGGCACTGGTCGGATTCCTGCGCGCTAACAAGGAGGTGTTCGCGTGGGAACCCAAGGACCTGTCGGGAGTCCCGAGGGGGGTGATTGAACATTTCCTGAACGTATGCCCCAACGTGCGCCCTATGAAGCAAAAGGCCCGGCGCCAATCTACAGAGAAGCAGTCCTTCATCGTACAAGAGACTCGCAAGCTAGAAGCAGCGGGTGTCATCCGTGAGGTTCGATACCCGGAGTGGCTGGCAAACCCCATCGTTGTACCCAAGAAAGGCAGTAAAGAGTGCATGTGTGTCGATTTCACCAACCTCAACAAGGCATGCCCACAAGACCCATTTCCTTTGCCCTGCATCGACCAGATTGTCGACTCCACCACCGAATGTGACCTACTGTGCTTCCTGGATGCCTTCTCAAGCTACCACCAAATCAAGATGGCAGTGCGAGATGTCGAGAAGACTGCCTTCCTCACCCCGTGCAGAGTATATTGCTACACTTGTATGTCATTCGGGTTGCGGAATGCAGGAGCAACCTTCCAGCGGTTGATGCATATCGCTCTAGGAGAGCAGCTCGGGAGGAACGCTGAGGCCTACGTTGATGACATCGTGGTGAAGTCTCGGGAAGCCACAACCCTCATCGAAGATTTGGAAGAAACCTTCGCCAGCCTGCGTAAGGTGGACCTGCGACACAACCTGGAAAAGTGTGTGTTAGGCGTCTCGTCAGGTAAGCTTTTGGGCTTCCTGGTGTTGCACATAGGGATCGAGGCCAACCCCGAGAAGGTCAAGGCCATAGAAAAGATGAGTCCGCCGAAGACCCTCAAAGAGATGCAGAAGCTGGCCGGTTGTGTAACGTCACTCGAGCGCTTCATCTCCAAGCTGGGGGACCGAGCCCTCCCCTTCTTCAAACTAATGAAAAAGAAGGGCCCGTTCTAGTGGACCCTTGAGGTTGATGAGGCATTTGAAGACCTCAAGAGATACCTCACCAGCCCAGCAGTAATGGTGGCATCTAAACCTCAAGAGCCCCTGGTGCTTTACCTGGCCGCTACACCACATTCTGCCAGCGCAGCGTTAGTGGTTGTCTGGGAGGAGCACCAAGACAGGACCCCATAGCCCCGGAGCGATGCTCCCGAGGCTCCCGCGGGGCTGGCAAGCGATCACGCCCTACAAGACGACATTCTTGAGGCCATAGCTGTCCCTTGTGGTGACCAAGCCCCTGAAGCTCCTTTACCCAATCAGGAGCCACAGCCCCAGACGAGCCTGGGCTTCACCCCCGTCGAGCACCCGATGTACTTCGTGAGCACGGTGCTCCGTGATGCTCGAGCATGCTATCCCATGACGTAGAAGCTTCTACTTGCGCTCCTTGTCGCTTTGCGCAAGCTGTGTCACTACTTCCCACTCCATCCCATCAAGGTCGTCTCGGCCTACCCGCTGGAGAGAGTACTCCAGAGCCCCAATGCGGTGGGAAGAGTTGCTGAACGGAATATCGAGCTACAGGCGTTCCAATTGGTATTCAGCACGACTAGAGTCATCAAAGGAGTCGCGCTCACTGACTTCGTGGCAGAATGGACTGATGCCCCGGAGCTTGAAGTGGGTGAGAACCGATCCCTCTCGCTAGGAAGTGAAGCATCGGACAGCTGGGTCATGCACTTGGACGTCGCATTCGCGCGCCAGGGCACGGGGGCTGGAGCTGTGCTCATCTCGCCCACTCAAGACAAGCTTTACTACGCCGAGCAGCTCTGCTTTCAGCTTGGCGATAAGGTCTCCAACAACATCGCGGAGTACGAGGGCCTCATTGGTGGTCTCAAGGCTGCGGAGGCCCTGGGAGTGAAACGCCTCGTCATCAGGGGCGACTCACAACTCCTCGTCAACTTCTCCAATAAGGTGTACGAGCCAAAGGACGAGCATATGGAGGCATATCTCGCAGAGGTACGCAAAATGGAGAAGTAGTTCTTAGGCCTGGAGCTGCAGCACGTGCCCCGTGGCACCAACAAGGAAGCCGGCGACATCTCCAAAAGAGCATTCAAGCGCCTGCCCCAAGAGCCAGGCGTCTTCGAGGAGCGGCTCCTCAGGCCTTCGGCGTCACCCTCACAATAGGAGCCAGCAACACCTCAGGAGGAACGCCCCCAACCATCGTGGCACCAACAAGGAAGCCGGCGACATCTCTGAAAGAGCATTCAGGCGCCTGCCCCAGGAGCCAGGCGTCTTCGAGGAGCGGCTCCTCAGGCCTTCGGCGTCACCCTCACAAGAGGAGACGACAACACCTCAGGAGGAAATCCCCCAACCACCGACCTCGGGAGCCCTCGCCTGCGGCCCGACCTTAGGAGCCCGCCTGCTCCTGGTGCTCGAGCCTTAGGAGCGATGCTGGACCGAGGAGCACTGCCAGAAAAGGAGGAGGATGCCGAACGTGTAGCCCGACAGGCTATGGCGTATTGCATTCAAGACAGTGAGCTTTACAGGAAATGACCAAATGATGTCTCTTTATGATGCATCTCCAGGAAGCAAGGGGGCGAGCTGCTAGCTGACATCCACGCTGGAGACTGCGGGCATCACTCATCATCACGCACCCTGGTTGGAAAGGCGTTGCGTAGTGGTTTCTACTGGCCCACGGCGCTCAACGATGCTGCCGAGCTGGTGAAGTCCTGTGAGGCTTGTCAATTCCATGCCAAGCAGATCCACCAACCGGCTCAGGGCCTCCAAACCATCCTGCTCTCCTAGCCGTTCGCGGTCTGGGGGATGGACATCCTGGGCTCCTTCCCTTGAGCACCCGGAGGCTACCACTACCTCTATGTCGCCATCGACAAGTTCACCAAATGGGCGGAGGTGCAAGCCGTCCGGACCATCCCGGCCGGGTCTGCAGTCAAGTTCACTAAAGGTCTTATAAGCTGGTTTGGGGTCCCCAACCGCATCATCACCGACAACGGGTCACAGTTCACTAGCAACCTTGTCAAGACATATTGTGCTAACCTTGGAACGCAGATTTGCTACGCTTCGGCAGCACACCCGAGGAGCAACGGCCAGGCCAAGCGTGCCAACGCAGAGGTTTTAAGAGGCCTCAAGACCAGGACCTTCATGAAGAGGCTCAAAGCTTGCGGGAGGGGATGGCACGACGAGCTCCAGTCTGTGCTGTGGTCCATCTGCACCACCGCGACCAAGCTTACAAGCAAGACCCCGTTCTTCCTGGTCTACGGAGCCGAAGCGGTTCTCCCTCACGAGGTCAGGCACCACTCCGCGCGGGTCCTAGCGTTCGATGAAACGCAGCAGGACACCATGTAGGGGACAAACCTCTTACTGGGAGAGGAACGCCGTTGGGACGCTTTGCTCCAAGCAGCAAGGTACCAACAGGCATTGCGACAGTACCACTGTCGCAACATCCGCTCCAGGAGGCTCGAGCTAGGCGGCCTCGTCCTAAGGCGAGTCCTCTCCAGGGAAGGGATGCACAAGCTTTCACCCATGTGGGAGGGCCCGTTCATGATCACCCACGTTTACAGCCGTGTGCCTAGAGACGGGGGATGGCACCCCTATACAGAACGTGTGGAACATCCGGCTCCTCCGGAAGTTCTACCCATAAAGTAACGCCCCGTTCCTGTGAAGAGAAGGCCCTATGCCTATGAAGACAAGGCCCTGTGCCTGTGACGCAAGGCCCTACGCATGTGAAGCAAGGCCCCGTGCCTATGAAGACAAGGCCTTGTGCCTGTGAGACAAGGCCATGTACGTGTGAAGACAAGGCCATGTGCCTGTGAAGCAAGGCCCCGTGCCTGTGAAGACAAGGCCCTGTGCCTGTGACGCAAGGCCTAGTGCCTGTCAAGACAAGGCCCTGTGCCTCAGAAGCCAAGGTCCAGTGCCCGTGAAGCAAGGCTCACGCCTGTGAAGGTCTCCACTCATGACACTCTCACATAATAATGAGTGGGGTTGCACACGCCCCGGAGTCTCCGGGGTGCCACCCTCGGGCCTCGAGGGGCTCCCTCCCACGTCCTAGTGGCAGCACTTAGCTCCGCGCTGGTGAGAAGACTAGACTAGGTGCCGGACGCGGGTGTTCATTTGCTTTCTGGAGTTGGCTTTCCCCTTCTTTCTTTTAATGGATTTTGAAAGTTCTGGCGTTTCTCGAATGACATGGTTAAATCATCTCTCTGGTTCTTCCCTCGATTTTTGGCCTTGCATCGAAGGGAGCGGCATTTTCTCGACGCTCTCCTTCGTGCGCCTCCCTTAGCCTCTGCAAGGCATCCATGTTTGGGCTCGTGATCGACGCACCCCTCTCCTTAGGTTCGTGCCCCATGGGTACCGCGACAGGGTGTGTTTGACCATGTTCAGCCCATGCCGAGGACCTCATGCGGTGAAAGATAATGATCTCCTAATGAGTCTCTGCCGCTTCTCGAAGGGCCGCGCATCTCCAGATGAGGGCTATTCCGAGTACGTCAAGATAAGTCTCCTCACCCTATGGGCGCATAATACACAGACCCCGCAACGCTAGCCGGGGACACTAAACATGGCGCCAAGCAGCATAAAAACAAACGGTTCATTTCATGCCCTTCCAGGGCCCCATATTCGTTTTTTAGGTAATGCAGGAAGAAAGGAAGAGCGAGAACATGTGAAGACGGCTCCCGAGGTGTGGCTGCTCACGAGGACCTGCTCCCCGAGCTCAGCCGGATCCCTCCTCACGCTTCACCAGGGCGTGACGACGAGACGACCCAGCGCCGCCTTAAAGGCGGGTGCGGTAGTGTGGCGGCTGGTCAGAGCCACCACTGCTGGAGCTGCCGCTGGAGGAGGAGCCGCCGTAGCTAGATGAACTGCGACCATCGCCAAGGCCGAGCACCTCGCCGTTGTTGTTGTCCTCGGGGCAGCACCCGGCACGGCGGCCGTCTTCCCCGAACACCCTCACAAAGAGGGTCGAGTCGCCATCATACCTGAAGTGGAGGGTGCACCGCCTACCCAGGCCGCGCGCGCGGTCAAACGTCAGCCAGCCGCAGGCCAGGGTCACAGCGCCCGCGACAGAGATCTCCACCTCAACCCACGAAGCCCCACTGCTGCAGCCGTCCGCCAGCAGCCAAAGACCGCCGGAGCCCGTGGCCGGTAGTTTGCCGGCTAGGGAGCGTGGGAGCTAGAGCCGTTTACCGGCCGGGCTCTCTGACCACACGACAAACTCCAGCATCACCTCTGTCGAATGAAAGTGCGGCCGGGGAGGCCAGATGACCCCAGCGCGGCTCTCCCCATTCATAGGGCTACAACAGCCTCGACGATCCCCACCACGCGAGGGGCCGCCACCGCGGCTGCCGAGGGCGGCGCCGGGTGCTGAGGAGGTCCGCCCGCCTCCGCGAGGGGCCGCGGCAGGGGTCACAGCACACTTGCGGGGGCAGCCTTGTCCCCTCTTAGGTGGTGGTGAGCCGGGCCCCTCCTGACGGGTCTTCCCCTTCTCCACGGACGAGAACCTCCTCACCGGTGCCATGGGTTCCGACGCAAAGCGAGAAGCAAGGAGGAAGAAGAAGAGGCGGGTGAAATGAAGGACGAGACGGGCAACAAGGGCTCCGCCCGTCGCCTTATTTATAGCCAAAGGAAGGCCAACCATCGGCATCCATAATCACAAGTAATGATGGTCCTCTGTGCATGCAGGGACTAGTCAAGTCATACGGTTGCCAAGGCGGCATGGGGAAGTGGAGACGCCCACGCCCCATCAATCGCCATGCGTCAATCAAGGTCGCAGGCTTTTGGGGCCCGCGACGCTCCACACTTGACCCTTGGCTTCGTCGTGAAGCCACGTCCGAGCGTGCCTTGGGCCCGAGGGCTACTGTCAGTGTTCTGGGAACGGGGGTACCCAGACTTGCCTGCCTGCGGCCCAGAGCATGGCTCGTCCAAGCGGCCTGGTACGGCCCAACCTCATCAGCGACCACTCAAGACCCTCGCGAGGGGCCGAGCCTCGCGAGGCGGACGATGCAAGACCTCCCCTAGGGTGGCCTCACTACGCTAGCTCCCGAGGAGCGGAGATATCAAGGCAAGGGGCACCTCGCGAGGTCCTCATGACGTGAGCCATAACGACCAAGGCCAGGCGGGCGCCAGCGGGCGTAGGATGCTAGTTTCCTCTTTGGTGCTAAATGGGCAAGCGCAGACGAGGAGTCCCGAGGCATCAGGGAAAGATTTCCATATCGGTGCAACAAGACCAAGACCAGCAGGACGGCAAAGCAGAGGTCATCGCAGAGCCCACGGTGGCGTCACCACCAGAGCCTTTGGCAGGCGATGACCACCTTTGGCCAGGGTAGCTTGTACTAGTTTTCCCCTTCAAACTTGGCTGTTTTGGGATCGCTTCCCGCTCAATATTTTGGAGGAGGACCCGGGCCAATATAAATAGGACTAGCCACCACCATAGAGAAGCATGGGGAGGGAAAAGGAGAGAGAAACCAGACACACACCAGCAAGCTCATCCGAGCGCAAGAACACTTCTCCTCAGGAGGTTGTTCTTCCCATGTACTAGTTCTTCCTCGGCCTATAAGGCAATCCACCACACCACACTGGATTAGGGTATTACACCACAACGGTGGCCTGAACCAGTATAAACCTTTGTGTCCCTTGTTCTTCGAGTTTGACGAGCCAGGCTTAGGAATCAGCGAGTAGGCGAGCTAGGGCGAAACGAGAGATCTTCCTGCGCACCCTAGTGTTCGAACCTCTAGGGTTTTGCCGGAACCCAAGATCCGACACTTTTAGCCGGCCAAAAGGCATGCGAACGTAGTTGCATGGGTAGCCGCCGCTCCGACCGACACGCGAGGGCCAGAAGAGGTCCTGCAAGGCGGCTCTATTGAGGCTCGGGATGTTTCCGCAGACATGCAGCTCGCCACTCAGGTCGGGAGGGGCGGCTACATTGGCAAGTTGTGCGGGGAGACACTCGTTGCGCATGGCCCATGCCTCTTAAAGCACCTCAATCGCATTGGTGATCAACTCTCGCTCTCCTAGCGGCACGTGTCGCGCACCTTGCTCGCGGGGATGTGCGTTGAGTCATGCCTCCAAGTGGTGCCCAAGCACCTCCCTCGACGCACCGGTCAGGTCAGAGGCTCTCCAAACAGAAGCCCCCGAGCCCTTCCCAAGGGAGGCGTCGGTCACGCCTTCCTATGCGTGGGGAAGGGACGCCCCGGCAATGGGCGGGTGGCCAGAGGCGCTGCTTGCAAACGCCCCAGCCTCCTGACAGCCTTCGAGGAGAAGCTACTTCTTTTGCACGGGAGTGGCCTCTCGAGGCATGACGCCATTCTCATCTTCAGGGTTATCAGCGTGGTAAGCGTGCTCGCGGGCATAGACCGCATTTCTTCATTGCAGGCGATCAAGATGACACCATGACAGCCTAGCATTTTGAGGATGGTGTAGACGTGGTGAACTGCTGCCATGAACTTGGCGAGGGCAAGGTACCCTGATACGTCTCCAACGTATCTATAATTTATGAAGTATTCATGCCATGTTTATAACAATTTTATATGGTTTTGGTATGATTTGCATGGAACTAACCCGGACTAACGCTGTTTTCAGCAAAACTACCGTGGTGTTGTTTTTTGTGCAAAAATGAAAGTTCTCCAAATGAGCTGAAACTTTTTGTCGATTTTTTGGAACAAAAGAGGCCCCCGAAGCTTAATGGAAGGACCAGAAGGTGAAGGAGGAGGGCACAAGACACCGGGGTGCGCCTAGGAACTTGACCATGCCATGGTGGGTTGTGCTCACCTCGAGGCCCATCCAGACGTGAGACCGGTGCCAAAAATTCCTATAAATAGAGAAACCATCAGAAATAACCCTAGATTAGAAGTTCCATCGTCGCAAGGATCTCTACTCCACGAGATCCAATCTATAGCCCTTTCTAGCACTCCGCCAAAGGGGGAAATCATCACCGGTGGCCATCTTCATCATCCCGGCGGCCACCATGATGAGGAGGGAGTAGTCCACCCTCGGGGCTGAGGGTTTGTACCAATAGCTATGTGTTTAATCTCTCACTCTCTCTCTCTCTCTCTCTCGTGTTCTTGAGATGCACAATCTTGATGTATAGCGGACTTTGTTAATATAGTCGGATCATATGGTGTTTGCCCCTCTCTTGTTGTGATGATTTGAGTTTTCCCTTTGAGATTTCTTTGGATTGAATACTTTTATGGATTTGAGAACACCTGACATATGTCTTGCAATTGAATACTCGAGGTGACAATGGGGTATCATATTGATCCATTTGACATATTTTTTGGCACTCAACTTGCGGATTCCCACGGTGATATTGGGGTAATCTATGCATAGGGGTTGATGCACCTTCTTGTCTTTGTTTCTCCGGAAGATATATTGGGGCACTATTGGAGGTTCTTGGTGTTGGATTGAGTATTACAAATCTGAATATGTTTTGGTGTTATCTTAGTACGAACTCTTGATAGATCAATCGGGAAGGATAACTTCATCTTATCTTAGTACAAACTCTTAAAAGATCGATCAGAAAAGATAAACCTTGTGTTATTCTAGTACGAACTCTTGGATAGATCGATCGAAAGGTGTAACTTTGTGTTACTTTAGTAGTAACTCTTGGAAAGATTGATCGGAAAGAATAACTTTGAGGTGGTTTCGTACCCCACCAACAACTTCTTCTTATGTTCTCCGCTCGATAGGTACTTTGGAGCGATTCTTCATCGTACGTTGAAGGGTGGTTATATGATCCAATTATATTAGCATTGTTGAGAGATTGCACTCGTGAAAGTACGGACCCTAGGCCTTGTTTCCCATCATTGCAATACCGTTTGTGCTCACTTTTGTTACTTGCTACCTTGCTGGTTTTTTATTGTCACTATCACAAAAATCAATATATACTATCCATATTACACTTGTATCACCATCTCTTCGCTGAACTAGTGCACCTATACAATTTCCCATTGTATTTAGTGTGTTGGGGACACAAGAGACTTTTTATTAGGTTGCAGGGTTGTTTGAGAGAGACCATCTTCATCCTACACCTCCTATGGATTGATAAACCTTAGGTCATCCACTTGAGGGAAAATTGCTACTTTCCTACAAAACTCTACGCTTGGAGGCCCAACACGTGTCTACAAGAATAAAGTTGTGTAGTAGACATCAAGATCTTTTTTGGCATTGTTGCCAGGGAGGTGAGTGCCTGAAGGTATATCTTTAGATCTTGCAATCGAATCTTTTAGTTTCTTGTTTTATCACTAGTTTGGTTTTGTAAAAGAAACTTTAAAAATGGAATTGAGCTTGCATTATATTATTGATCATCTTTTAATATCTTCTTGACAATTATGGATCGGAAAATTGTGCTCAATTGTTATAAGAAGAAGTCAATAAAATATTTGGCACAAAATATTTGAATGATGAGCATGATTGCAATGTTGCTAGTATAAATTCTTTAAATATCCATGATGCTAACGATATGCAAAGCCATAAGCTTGGGGATGCTATGTTTGATGAAGATGATATTTTTAGCCCCACTAGATTTGATGTGGAAATTTGTTATAATGGTTGCATGCCTCCTATTTATGATGATTATATTGATGAAAATGGATTTGGAGAGGTCATGACTTTATCTAATGGTGAATCCACCATTTTGGAGGAGGTTGCAATTGATTATGATAACAAAGTTGTTGTCTATGATGATTATGGTGATGATATTTATACTATATTGAATAATGATAACCATGAAAATTGTCATCGTGACTTTAATTTTCAATATCATCATAGTTATTTTGTTGAGTTTGTTTCCACCATTATTCATGAGAATAAATTTGCTTATGTGTAGAGTAGCAAAATTTCTATGCTTTTGCATCATGAAAAGAATGATTTATGTGATGGATATATTGTTGAATTCATTCATGATGCTACTGAAAATTACTATGAGAGAGGAACATATGCTTGTAGGTATTGCAATAATATCAAGTTTCCTCTCTATGTGTTGAAAGTTTTGAAGTTATGCTCATTTTGCCTCCCTATGCTAGTTGATTCTTGCTCCCATAAGTTATTTGCTCACAAATTCCCTATGCATAGGAAGAGGGTTAGACTTAAATGTGCTTGCCATGTGATTCATGATGCTCTATTTATGTTTCATTTTTTATATTTTATGTGAGCATCATTGAAATCATCACGCCTAGCTAAAAGGCATTAAAGAAAAGTGCTTGTTGGGAGACAACCCAATACTTCTACCTAATGCTTTTGTGTGTTCACATGATTATTCTACTATAGTAATCATGCTTTATAGCTTTTGTTTCAATAAAGTGCCAAGCAAAGCCTTAGGATCATGATGGGTGATAGTAGATTTGATCTTGCTGAAAAATAGAAACTTTTGCGCTCACGAGAAAAATTCACATTTTAAACAGAAGAGTGCCTTTGAGTTGATTCTTTTTGCAGAAGATTAATATACAAATTTTTCACGTGGTCTTTTGTTTTCAAGATTTTTAGAGTTGCAGAAGTATGGTGAATGTTCAAATTATTACACTCTGTTTTGTTTTTGACAGATTCTGTTTTCAATGCATAGTTTACTTGTTTTCTAGTTTCTCCGGCTTATAATGATCAATATAAATTGTAGAAATGATATGCTACAGTAAGAATTGTGTGAGAAAAAATATGAATCTTGGCTTTGACAATACCCAGAGTGAATGATTTGTTTTATCATGCTAACCCATCTCACGAAGTTTTGTTAAGTTTTGTGTGATTGAAGTTTTCAAGTTATGGGAGAGATATTGATATGAGGAGAACAAAGAGTGAAAAGACCCTAATCTTGGGGATCCCCAAGGCACCCCAAGGTAATATTCAAGGAAGATCCAAGCAACTTAGCTTGGGGATGCCCAGGAAGGCATCCCCTCTTTCTTCTCCAACATTATCGGTAACTTCACGTGAAGCTATATTTTTATTCATCACATGATATGTGTTTTGCTTGGAGCGTCAATTTATTTTGTTAGAATTTTCTTGCTGGTATTTAGAATAATGTTTTGCATCTTTTATTTCAATAAAAGTGTCAAGGATGGCCTTTACCATGCTTATTTTCCAAGTCTATTTGTTGTTGTTTGAAAATAGAAAGTTTTCTATTATTGTCTGAATTCTTCTGGATAGTCAAAACGTGATAAAATCTTGAAATTTTTATGAAGTTAGCATGGATAAGTTCTCTGTAACGTGGTAATTGTTCACAATATTTAGAGCTAGGGAAGTATGAGAACAATTCCACCCTTTACAGACTATACTGTTTTGACGGATTGCTGTTATGTTTGCATTGTTTGCATATGTTTGCTTGTTTAATGATTCTATTTGAGGATATGAGTATTAAATGTGCATAGGAATTTAGTATGCAATGTTGAATAATAATTTTAGTGATTTTCTACAGTAGAGGATGATAAGGTTTTGCATTGATTTATACTAACTTATCTCACGAGTTCTTGTTGAGTTTTGTGTGGATCAAGCTTTTGAGATTTAGGGAAACTGTGATATGAGAAGAATTAAGGAGACACAAAAGCTCAAGCTTGGGGATGCCCCGATAGGCATCCCACCTTTCTTCATCAACGATTATCGGTTACTATCGGTTGACTCTAAGTTTTTCCTTCTTCACATGAGATGTGATATTCTTGAAATGTCATTTTATTTTGTTTGCTTGCTGTTTTAATAAAATACCTAGATATGGAAGTTTTTAAATAAAATAGAGCCCCCAAATAGTTGCCGAAAAAGCTAGATAAGCGGCATTCACATCCCGTCAAAGAAGCTCTTTTCTAACACCGTTGCTCTAGTGCTTCACTTATATCTTTTTTAGCACGGTGTGCTTTAGTACTTTTGAAGAAAATCTCTCATGCTTCACTTATATTAATTTCAGAGAAATAAATATTATGCTCATGATCTTCATTTATATCTTTTTGGAGTAGCTTGCCATTCACTCTTGTGCTTCACTTATATCCTATTAGTAAATTCTTGACTAAATTGAATGTCATGAAGTTGAAATCATATCATGCCTAGTGGTAACTTCACATTGGGTTTACATAGTGAAATCTTTTGAGGCTTAACAATCACAATATTAGTCATACAAGCAATTCACGAATAATTAGTATAAGGAAGGGAACTTTAACATGCAAATACACTATCCTGGAAATCTTTTGTGATTGTGAGCCCCCATCAAAATATTATATGCCAAAATTGTTGACGTTGGACAAGGAAGACAACGTAATGGTTTATGTTTGTTCATATTCACATAGAAGTTATATTGCCATAGATCCTTCAACATGTGGTGCTTGTACCCCCATCTTTGCTAGCCAAAAATTCCGCACCTAGTAGAGATACTACTTGTGCATCCAAAAACCCTTAAACCCAAATCTTATCTTCAAGAGTCCACCATACCTACCTAAGGATTGAGCAAGATTGTTCAAGTAAGATTTCATCGGTGCAAAAAGGCAATAAAAATTGCTTCTAAAAGTGTTAGATAATTTAGTGTAAGGGAAACTGAGCATTGTACAAACTTGTGATGGCAAAGTAATAAAAGAGACGGACTGCATAATAAAGGTTGCTATCATATGGGGCAATATAACGTGACGTTCCTTTGCATCAAGGTTATACAAACTAATAAGCGCATGTCAACCTTTGCTTCCCTCTGCGAAGGGCCTATCTTTTACTTTTCAGTATGTACTTTTATGCGAAGAGTCAAAGTTTTTCTCTCTATTCCTTTTTTATTTTCCTCATTTGGCAAGCATCATGTGGTGAGGAAAGATCTAGGCACATATGTCCAGCTGAATATGGGTAGCATGAGTAATTATTGTTGACATCACCCAAAGGTGAATACGTTGGGAGGCGAAATTACAAGCCCCTATATTTCTATGTGTCTGGTTGAAACGTTTTTTCTCATGTGTATGGGGTGAGTGTTAGCAATCATAGAAGAATATATGATGGTTGAGTATGTGGAGCTCTTACTTAAACTCTGTTGAATAAGTTGGATTATGATTGCTTGGTGACTGAGAACATAGGTTGTTGAGTTTCAAGATAATTCATTGTTTGAACCTGAACATGTGAATTGGTTGCTACTTTAAACATGAGAAAAATTATAAGAAAGATTTGTTGTTATGATGCTAGGAAAAGTGATTGAAATTGTCATTGATCAAACTTGTGCACTTTGCTAGCATTCACACTTCATAAATTATTTCTTTTGTCATTTGCCTACTCGAGGATGAGTAGGAATTAAGCTTGGGGATGCTGATACGTATCCAACGTATCTATAATTTGTGAAGTATTCATGCCATGTTTATAACAATTTTATATTGTTTTGGTATGATTTGCACTGAACTAACCCGGACTGATGTTGTTTTCAGCAGAACTATCGTGGTGTTGTTTTTCGTGCAGAAATGAAAGTTCTCCAAATGAACTGGAACTTTTTGACGATTTTTTTTGAAACAAAAGATGCCCCCGAAGCTTCATGGAAGGACCAGAAGGTGAAGGAGTAGGGCACAAGACACCGGGGCGCGCCTGGGCCCTGGCCCGTGCCCCGGTGGGTTGTGCTCACCTCGAGGCCCATCCGGACGTGAGATCGACGCCAAAAATTCCTATAAATAGAGAAACCATCAGAAATAACCCTTGATCAGAAGTTCCGCCGCCGCAAGCCTCTGTACTCCACGAGATCCAATCTAGAGCCCTTTCCAGCACTCCGCCAGAGGGGAAATCATCACCGGTGGCCATCTTCATCATCCCGGCGGCCACCATGATGAGGAGGGAGTAATCCACCCTCGGGGCTAAGTGTTTGTACCAGTAGTTACGTGTTTAATCTCTCTCTCTCTCTTTCTCTCTCTCTCTCTCTCTCTCTCTCTCTCTCTCTCTCTCGTGTTCTTGGGATGCACAATCTTGATGTATTGCGGGCTTTGTTAATATAGCCGGATCATATGGTGTTTTCCCCTCTCTTGTTGTGATGATTTGAGTTTTCCCTTTGAGATTTCTTTGGATTGAATACTTTTATGGATTTGAGAACACTTGACATATGTCTTGCAATTGAATACTCCTGATTACAATGGGGTATCATATTGATCCACTTGACATATATTTGGCACTCAACTTGTGGATTCCCGCGGTGATATTGGGGTAATCTATGCATAGGGGTTGATGCACATTCTTGTCTTTGTTTCTCTGGTAGAAATCTTGGGGCACTCTTCGAGGTATTACAAATTTGAATATGTTTTGGTGTTATCTTAGTACGAACTCTTGATAGATCGATTGGGAAGAATAACTTTGTGTTATCTTAGTACGAACTCTTGAAAGATCGATCGGAAAAGATAAACCTTGTGTTATTATAGTACGAACTCTTGGATAGATCGATCGGAAAGGCAAACTTTGTGTTACTTTAGTATGAACTCTTAGAAAGATTGATCGGAAAGAATAACTTGGATGTGGTTTCGTACCCCACCAACAACTTCTTCTTATGTTCTCCGCTAGATAGGAACTTTGGAGTGATTCTTCATCGTACGTTGAGGGGTGGTTATATGATCCAATTATATTAGCATTGTTGAGAGGTTGCACTAGCGAAAGTTGGACCCTAGGCCTTGTTTTCCATCATTGCAATACCATTTGTGCTCACTTTTGTTACTTGCTACCTTGCTGTTTTTTATTGTCATGTAATGCCCAGGATGCGACTATATCTCCTACGTGTCGAGGCACGACTTAGAGACATTAAGCGCATTCTGGAATGACCGCAAGTGTGGTATCCTTGCACAACTCATGTAGAAGTTCAGGGATGAAAGTGTAAAATAGCTGGCTTACACTCGCCACGTCACACAATGAATACAATAGTATACATTCATCCAAATAACACAGGGTCCGACTATGGACGAAAATCACCACAAGGCCTGATCGCCCCTAGTAGGAACCACTACTGATTGTCGAAATACGTCACATACATACGGCAACGCTCTTCATCGAACTCCTAGTGAAGTTCTTGTCCATCTCCTGTGTTGTTCTCGGCTGTACCTGTATCTGGTGTGTTGTAAATTGTGAGTCACAAGGACTCAACAATCCCATTCCCGGGTATCAAAACTAACAAAGCCTTTAGGTGTGGAGAAGTAATAATGTGTCTGCAGCACGCACTAAGCAACTAGATTACGAATTCAGAGCGAGATGAGAATATGTGCCAACGGTCGCCAAAGATGATCAATAAGTGATCCTAGCTACTTACGTTCAAGCATAACCCCACCGTGTTCACTTTCCGAAACCCCTTCGAAAAGAGACCATCACGGTACTCACGCAGGTAGTGTATTCTTAAGGATATGGGGTCAAGTTATCTACAACCGGATATTAAAAAATTCCCATCTACCACATAACCACATGCACGGCTTTCGAAAGTTCAAAACCCTGCAGGGGTGTCCCAACTTAGCCCATCACATGCTCACGATCTACGGAGTCGCAACTCCAAGGTGGGAAGACCCGAGTATTCTCGGAATCCCATGCTCAAGATATTTCGACAAAGGTAAAACTAATCCAGCAAGACCTCCCGGCATGCCGACACCCTGATAGTAGCCATGCGTATCTCGCCTCAGGCCATGACCGGATGAGCATAGCGTACAGTCACCAAAGACCCAAGTTGCCAAGGGGGGTACCGCACATGACTCTGGGTTTGACCAACACTCAAAACGAGCACTGGCCCGGGGGTTGATTAATAAATCCTCGGGTTAATTACTCCCTCGGTAAGTTTTAGTTGTTAGGCAAATGGTAGTACCAATGTCGGGCCTTGCTGGAAAAGCTTTAAGCAGTGCGAATTATCAAGGGGGGCCATAAACCCCAACCGGGTTAGGAATGCAAAATCAAGTAACATAACACCAGTTTATCGGGTCCTAAGGTGGCATGAGTGGAACAAAACACCAAGCAGAAGGCCAAGCCTTCCACCAAGCAAAAATTCAATTTCACCTGCAACTAACAACGTTATAAGAGGGGCTGAGCAAAAGCGTACTTAGCCAATCAACGGTTTGCTAGGAAGGCGGTTAGAGTGTTTCATGGCAACATAGGAGGCTGACAAGACAAGAATAGGCAACGAGGCATAACTATAGAGCGAGACAACTAGCAAGGCAAATATAGAGGTGATATCGGGGAACGGTCATGTTGTCTGGTATTCCGCAAGGAAGAAGAACGAGTCCAAGAAGAAGACAAACGGACGAAGTCGAACGAATCCTCACAACTCCGGAACGAAACCGAAGCTAACGAGAGAAGAATACCGGAAATAAGCAAACAACATGGTAAACACACAAGCATAGACATGGCATATGATGCACAAACAGGTATGATGCATGTCCGGTTTTAAATATGCATGTCATGGCAAAGTGCTCAAACAATACTACAAAATAAGTGGAGCTCAATATGCAACGAGTTGCATATTGACAAAATGCCACATCCAGTTATTTAGTTCACTCTCGTGGATATACACAACAATATTAAATGTTGATTAACATGTCAAGGGGTGAAGCATGAGCAAACTACACTATCTAGTCATTTTAAATGAGGTCGGAAATAACAACAACAATTCCGGAAAATCCCCGTGTCATTTAGCAATAATTAAAGCACACAACCATTTTAACCATTTAAATGTTGCTATCATGATGCGGATGACACTGCAAGTTTTTATGCATTTTTTAGTTAAAAGTTGACATAAGAGATATGAAGCACTTGTCGCCACGACGGAAACAAAGGGGTGTCATGGCGGCGGAAACGGAAACGATGCCGCAGCAATGTTCCGATTCTGACAACTCGTTGAGATGCCAGTGCAAAAGAAGTGACGCGATCGTGTCATGCAAAGAGATAGGTGGGGTGCTCCCGGATACCGGGTTCCCATGAGACGGTGGCATGGAAACGAGCGACACAACGGACACGGCGCAAACAAGGGTGCATCTCATACAACATGCATTCATTCCACGGGCGTCCTCTCGGGGTTATACCTTTGAAGCGTGGGTTTCGGGGCGGAACGAATTCGATGGAAGAGGTACATGTTTCGAAGAGGAAGTAGTTGTTCACGGGGTCGTCATCGAAGTAGTCGTTCACATCTCGTCTCGGAGAGGTACTTGACGAATCCATCATTTTCGGGGCGACGGTAGTCGTGCACGTGTTGTAGTCGAACTTGACGTCCACGGGGTCTTCGAGGGTCGACGGTAGTGGTACACACATTGTCAGGGTACTTGTCGATCCGATCTTGACGACGTAGTTGTACACGATCGTAGACGTTCGGGTCACGGGTAGAGGTACTTGACACATCCACGGAAGGGTCTTGGCGTCCTTGATTCGAGGGTCTTGGCAACGATAAAAGGCAAAAAGAAGTGCTGGTCGTTGGGATGCTCAGATCGGTGGCGGTCTTGATCTCGCGGCGAGCAACGGCACCGGACGTGCACATGATCCCGAGGTCATCATTGCCAACAGAGTCCCTTGGCGTCCTAGGTGGATGAAGATCACGGTGGGGGAGGCGAGACAAGGGGTCGCCGGAGATGGAGCTTGGGGCGGCCAGAGACGACGCAGGAGCGCCGGCAGAGCAGAGGGGCCAGAGCCGAAGCAGCGTCCCGCTGGTGCGTGAGGAGGTCGGCGGGCGGAGCAGCACCGATGCCCACTATGGAGGCCGGGTGCGGCTCCATGGTGAGGTGACGGCGTGCCTAGACACGTGTAGGCCGGAGGAAGCAGGGAGACGGGGCGGCGAAGAAGGTCGCCGGCGCGGAGGAAGCAGAGAAGCGAGGCAGCGGAGGAAGGACATCACGCGGAGGAGAGTCGACGGGGCGGCGCTCGCCGGAGTCGGGGCCGAAGGGGACGGGTCGAGGGTCTCCTCTTGTGGTGAAGGAGCTGGCGAGGTGAAGCAGGGTGGGTGGCCTGGTGCAGTGGTGTTCGCGATGGGGATTGGGGCATCGGGTTCGGCGATGTCAGGAAGGAAGCAGGGGAGGCCGGAGGTGCGGTGGCAT
Organism: Secale cereale; assembly: GCA_902687465.1. Taxonomy (NCBI): domain Eukaryota; kingdom Viridiplantae; phylum Streptophyta; class Magnoliopsida; order Poales; family Poaceae; genus Secale; species Secale cereale. The sequence goes on along the minus strand of LR738712.1, from coordinate 263,256,731 downwards.
GGCGGCGCTCGGGCGCTGCTACAAGAGCCCCTGCCTCGGGCGCTCGTGGAGGAGAAGGGGGGTCGAGCTAGGGGGAGATAGGTGGCTTCGCTGAGGAGAACGAGAGGGATCGGGAGGAGAGGCAGAGAGCGAGGGGATAAGCAGATTGGGCTAGGGTTAGGAGGGGTGGACTAGGTGGGTCTTGGGCCGCAGTAGTTGATGGGCCGACTGGGTTGTGCCACTCTCTCTCTCTCTCTCTATCTCTCTCTCTCTCTCTCTCTCTCTGCGCAACTTCTAACTCTTCTACTAAAAAAACAGAATTTAGAAATAAGGAAGGAAAGGTTAGGAAAATAATTTGGGAAGGGGGGGTTAATTTCTCCGGGCTCCCAAAAATGAGCATTATCCAAGAAAAAAAATAGAAGTGGGCATGATTGAAAGATACAAATTCAAACCCATTTGAATTTAATTCAAATGGTTTGAAGTAGGACATGGTTTTTGAAGTGTCCAAAAACGTTGAGGTTTTTGGAGGAACCTCGACAAACTGGAAAAGAATTTCGAGGAAGGTTACAGAGTCAAAAATTGAAGTAGAAAAGAATATGGGGAATATTTGCAAGTGTGTTTCGGTGATTCCAAACTAATGGAATACTTTTATTATAGCTCCCTAAAAATATTGGGAGTATATGTTCTAAAGAGAAATCACTATTGTGAATATCCCTCAATTTAAATGGACCGAAGATCCATACGGTTTATTTAGTTGAGTTGCAAAAAATTAATGACATGATGGCATGATGACATGATGCAATGCAAAATAAATAGAGCAACACAAATGAAGCACACGGCGAAACCCGAAACATACGGAAGCCTTCCGGAGCGTCGGTCTTGGGGCGTCACAACTCTCCCACACTAACAGAGGATCTCGACCCGAGATCCTGGAGATGGCACTGGATAGAAGAGGAAAAGGAAGAGGTAAACCAAAGTTGCTTCTTCGACAAACGAGTGAAACCACAAACCTTGAGAGGTTGAACAAATTGAAAGAAAAATACAGTGGAGATGAACGAAGATGAAAACACTCCGTTAGAAAAGAGTAACAAGGAACATTACGAGAAACTTGTAGGTTGAAAGACATGAAACAAGAGCTTACGACCCAAAATATTATGAAACTGCAACGATGTAGCGAAGGAATAAGAATGACAGAATTTGGACAACACTCCGGTTGAAAAGAGAGGCAAAACTTGATAGGATGAGAGAACTTGAATGGAGGACATGACAATCCTAATAAATGGACCGGCAAGGAAAAGAACATGGTCTTGACAAAAAGAGATGATGGAATGAAGATGTTAATATCACAATACCTCCGGAACAAAAGAATAGAAGCTGGATTGTAAGGAAGAAAGAAAGTATAAGAAAATGATAACTTCTATCACCAATGAATTTGAAAATCATCCTTACGAAGAAGGGTTGGACGGAGTTGTTGAAAATAATCAACAACAAAAGAATAAGCTTGTTGTGGGCTTATGGAAAACATCCCAAAATTATGAGGTGACAACCGGCCACTAACGGAAACCAATTGCTGCTAGAGATCAACGAAGAGATGAAAACTTCTTTCACCGAGAGGATAAAGAAATAACTTGGATCATTGATAAGCACCACAATCGCAACACTCCCAATGGAAGGCTTTAGGTGAAGTCTGTACCAAGATACTCCAACAAAGAAATTATTATGGGTTGAAACAACCCATAATCGAAGAGAAAACGATGGTTTTACAATATCTCATTCCTGACAACTTGTGTATCATGAAACACGAAGGAAAATTGTCAAGAATGACATAACACCACCTCAATAGATAAGGGAGCAAGAATTACACTTCGGAATGCAAGAAGAAGAATACTTGAGCTCCTCCAACAAGAATCTTAAAGAACACTTCAAGGATGAAATAAATTATGATGAACCGCCATGAAGAACTCCGGTAACAAAAGGATGAGAAGTGAAGGATGAAAAGAATAAGATTGAAGCCTTGCGATGATTAGATGGAGCTTGCGATGAGATGGCCGAGAAACTTTGAACTCCGAAAAAAGAAAAGATGAAAGGACTTGGGATTAGAATTTATTCAACATGAACAAACTCCGAAGGAAGGAATTAATCAACTTGATGAACGAAGAATAAGAATTATGTTATGCTTATCCTCCATCAATTAAATTGATGAGAAGCAATGGATTTGCATACTACTTATTCTCATTGCAAAGAATTAAAGAGATCTCGCACAATCTTGACAAAGTATTCAACGAATCACTGGTAGGATTATGAAAAGAACAAATGAATTGATATGATAACAATGGAAGAGTAATCTTGAATGAACCACTGTAAGAATATGGAGACAAACGAAGAGGCGTCAATTAAGGATAGTTGGAGGACGAAGTTGCAAACTGAGAACAAAGAAATCTTCTGAAATGATGGCCTTCGGAGGATCACAATGGGAAGAATTCATGAAATGCTTCGGATGATATGAAAGATTCCTCGTGATCGGAACAACTATGAGGATGTCATGAAGCTAGAACCACGAATCTTCAAGAGAACGGGCCAAGATTTAAGAGAAACTCTTCTCCGGTCTTCAAATGTTGAGAAGAACGACGAGAAATACCATGAAGAATTTTGAGATACCCCGACAAAATGAAAATATAAAGGTTGAAGCAACAATGAATGAAAGCGATCTTAGAGAAGGCATATGACTGATGGAATCCGTACTGACGTCACACTTTGAAAAGAATTTCAGAATAACTCCGGAAAAAGAAATTAGAAGAGTCAGGTAAGATCCTGGGAAAATACCTGTGGGTTAGGGCCCATCCAAAAGAAATCACCGTTGAAAAAAGATTGCTTAAGAGATATTGCACCGGTTGAATCAAATTGCTTGAATGAGATAACAACCTCGAAATAGATTGAACTGATTAAGAATGGAAACATGAATCTTCCGAGATACCTACAGCACTCCGGAGAAGAATTAGAGGGAGTTGAATAATAAGAGAGACTTTGGATAAGAAATTCCAACATTGGAAAACATGTGAAACGATAAGAAGAGATATGATCATCCCCGAAGCTTGGATTTAGTCCACCGAAGGAGAAACGAGAGCGAAGAATGATAAACTTGAAGCTTCCTGAGCATCTTCACGAGAAATCACCGGATGCAACATTGAAGAAAATTGATGAAGATGCATCACAATAATATAGGGACACTTGATTAAGGACTCTGGATCCATAAAGAAAAGGGGTGGGAGGGTGGGGGAAAACAAAGACAACTTGGGAAGAATGAAATAGACACCGTTGAGAAAAAATATTAATTGGTCTTGCACATATTGAAAGGATCGGGTTAACTTGAAGAGAAGCATGCCGGTTGAAAAGAATTTTCATGACAATCTTGATGATCAAGAAGGACTAGCACTCCCATAGAAATATGAGAACACCAATTAGGAAAGGTATGGAATCAAAACTTGACTTCGAAGCAACTCAGATACCACAACTCAAAACAAAACAAAGGATTGATATGTTGCAACATAATCTTCACAATATCATTCGAATAGAGAATTGAACGAATGAATTATGTAGCTTAATGGTACATCAACTTGACGAGAAGTCACTTGGGAGAACAAAATGATAGAATAAAACAACAAGGTAACAGATGGAACAAATACATAATAGAGGATTTGTCCCACATGTTTGTGTTGGATGCCCCATGGCACGTGTTACAAAGGGCATTGTCATCCCCGAATCAGCATAGCCAAGGATCCTTTAAGATGGAACCCCCTAGTGCAACAACGCCCATGATAGCCTCTCCACTAGATGTTGAACCCCAACCTCATATCATGCACCCGTTGGAAGATTACCTAAGAGCTACTTGAATCCCACCTATTAATTCCCGAAGCTTTCCGGTTATGCAATCTGGTGTTGAGGATACATGGGAAGCACCGCGCACTCAACTCTAAACCTACATCCACCTGTATCCATCCGTCAACACATAACCAGGCACCTTCGGAAACTGTTTACCTCGGACCTTCGAAACGCATCCGCTATACTAGCTGTGGCAATACTCCCGAACTATCCCACCAGTACTGGGTGACGTCGGGGTTATGTCACCACTAACCGCATAGAAGAGTTTTCGATGTTGGCCGCCTCTGGTATTCTATAACCGCTACGATACAATTGCGACGACAACACCTCATAGCTCAGCTCCCCGGGACACTGCCACAACCCCTAAATGACAGGAGGCACCAAGAACAATGTTCTCGTCACAAAGATATCGGAACAATCCAAACAATACCCGCGTGATCCTAAAAAAATTGGTGAAATTTTGAGAATAGTGAAGATAAAACAACGTCAGGAGTCCTCACCAGAGCGACGAAGGGGATGAGGACTAAAATGAAATCCTACTCTCCGATATATATAAGACTCAAAACATTTTGTGTGTGTGCCTAGATTCAACCGTCAGCGGTTCGATCAATCAGGGGGCTCCTAGGTCGGAGAAGGCTCTGATACCAATTTGTAATGCCCAGGATGCGACTATATCTCCTATGTGTCGAGGCACGACTTAGAGACATAAGCGCATTCTGGAATGATCGCAAGTGTGGTATCTTTGCACAACTCATGTAAAAGTTCATGGATGAAAGTGTAAAATAGCTGGCTTACACCCGCCATGTCACACAATGAATACAATAGCATACATTCATCCAAATAACACAGGGTCCGACTATGGACGAAAACCAGACGAGAAAATATACCACAACCACAAGGCCTGATCGCCCCTAGTAGGAACCACTACTGATTGTCGAAATACGTCACATCCATACGGCTATGCTCTTCATCGAACTCCCAAGGAAGTTCTTGTCCATCTCTTGCGTTGTTCTCGGTTGTACCTGCATCTGGTGTGTGTTGTAAACTGTGAGTCACAAGGACTCAACAACCCCATTCCCGGGTATCAAAACTAACAAAGCCTTTAGGTGTGGAGAGGTAATAAAGTATCTGCAGCAAGCACTAAGCAACTAGATTACACATTCAGAGCGAGATGAGAATATGTGCCAACGGTCGCCAAAGATGATCAATAAGTGATCCTAGCTAACCCCACCTTGTTCACTTTCCGAAACCCCTTCGAAAAGAGACCATCATGGTACTCATGCAGGTAGTGTATTCTTAAGGATATGGTGTCAAGTTATCTACAACCGGATATTAACAAATTCCCATCTGGCACATAACCGCGGGCATGGCTTTCAAAAGTTCCAAACCCTGCAAGGGTGTCCCAACTTAGCCCATCACAAGCTCACGATCTGCAGAGTCGCAACTCCAAGGTGGGAAGACCCGAGTATTCTCGTAATCCCGTGCTCAAGATATTTCGACAAAGGTAAAACTAATCCAGCAAGACCTCCCGGCGTGTCGACACCCTGATAGTAGCCGTGCGTATCTCGTCTCAGGCCACGACCGGATGAGCACAGCGTACAGTGACCAAAGACCAAAGTTGCCAATGGGGTACCACACACGACACTGGGTTGGACCAACACTCAAAACGAGCACTGGCCCGGGGGTTGATTAATAAATCCTCGGGTTAATTACTCCCTCGACAAGTTTTAGTTGTTAGGCAAATGGTAGTACCAATGTTGGGCCTTGCTGGAAAATCTTTAAGCAATGTGAATTATCAAGGGGGGGGCCCATAAATTGCAACCGTGTTAGGAAAATCAAGGAACATAACACCGGTTTATCGGGTCCTAAGGTGGCATGAGTAAAACAAAACACCAAGCAGAAGGCCAAGCCCTCCACCCATTGCCAATATATATGTGCATTAATTAATTAAGTTATATATCGTGTTATCCCAATAACCAAATCCAACATGGAGCAATCTTCAACTTCACCTGCAACTAAGAACGCTATAAGAGGGGCTGAGCAAAAGCGTACTTAGCCAATCAACGGTTTGCTAGGAAGGCGGTTAGAGTGTTTCGTGGCAACATACGAGGCTGACAAGACAAGAATAGGCATCAAGGCATAACTATAGAGCGAGACAACTAGAAAGGCAAAGATAGAGGTGATATCGGGGAACGGTCATCTTGCCTGGTATTCCGCAAGGAAGAAGAACGAGTCCATGAAGAAGACAAACGGACGAAGTCGAACGAATCCTCACAACTCCGGAACGAAACCGAAGGTAACGAGAGAAGCATACCAGAAAGAAGCAAATAACATGGTAAACACACAAGCATATACATGGCATATGATGCACAAACAGGTATGATGCATGTCCGGTTTTAAATATGCATGGCATGGCAAAGTGCTCAAACAATACTACAAATTAAGTGGAGCTCAATATGCAACAAGTTGCATATTGACAAAACGCCACATCCAATTATTTAGTTCACTCTCGTTCATATACACAACAATATTAAATGTTGATTAACATGTCAAGGGGTGAAGCATGAGCAAACTACACTATCTAGTCATTTTAAATGAGGCAAGAAATAACAACAACAATTCTGGAAAATCCCCATGTCATTTAGCAATAATTAAAGCACACGATGGAAACAAAGGGGTGTCATGGCGGTGGAAACAGAAACGATGCCACGGCAACGTTCCGATTCTGACAACTCGTTGAGATGCTAGCGCAAAAGAAGTGACGTGATCGTGTCATGCAAAGAGATAGGTGGGGTGCTCCCGAATACCGGGTTTCCACGAGACGGTGGCATGGAAACGAGCGACACAACGGACACGGCGCAAACAAGGTTGCATCTCATACAACATGTATTCGTTCCACGGGCGTCGCCTCGGGGTTATACCTTTGAAGCGTGGGTTTCGGGGCGGAACGAGTTCGATGGAAGAGGTACATGTTTCGAAGAGGAAGTAGTTGTTCACGGGGTCGTCACCAGAGTAGTCGTTCACATCTCGTTTCGGAGAGGTACTTGATGAATCCATCGTTTTCGGGGCGACGGTAGTCGTACACGTGTTGTAGTCGAACTTGACGTCCACGGGGTCTTCGAGGCTCGACGGTAGTGGTACACACATTGTCGGGGTACTTGTCGATCCGGTCTTGATGACGTTAGTTGTACATGATCATAGACGTTCGGGTCACGGTTAGAGGTACTTGACACATCCACGGAAGGGTCTTGGCGTCCTTGATTCGAGGGTCTTGGCAACGACAAAAGGCAAAAACAAGTTCTCGTCGTGGGGATGCTCATATCGGTGGAGGTCTTGATCTCGCGGCGAGCAACGGCACCGGACGTGCATAGGATCCCGAGGTCATCGGGGCCAACAGATGCCCTTGGCATCCTAGGTGGATGAAGATCACGGTGGGGGAGGTGAGACAATGGGCCGCCGGAGTTGGAGCTTGGGGCGGCCAGCGACGACGCCGGAGCACCGGCGTAGCAGAGGGGCCAGAGCCGAAGCGGCGTCTCGCTCGTGCGTGAGGAGGTCGGTGGGCGGAGCAGCTCCGATGCCCGCCGCGAAGGCCGGGTACGGATCCATGGCGAGGCGACGGCGTGGCTAGACGCGCGGAGGCCGAAGGAAGCAGGGAGGCGGGGCGGCGAAGAAGTTCGCCGGTGCGGAGGAAGCAGGGAAGCGAGGCAGCGGAGGAGGGGCATCGCGCGGAGAAGAGTCGACGGGGCGGAGGGGCCGAAGGGGATGGGTCGAGGGGCTCCTCCCCTGGTGAAGGAACTGGCGAGGCGAAGCAGGGCGGGCAGCCTGGTGTGGTGGTGTTCGCGATGAGGATCGGGGCATCGGGGTTGGTGAAGTCAGGAAGGAGACAGGGGAGGCCGGAGGCGCGGTGGCAGGGCGGCGCTCGGGCGCTGCTAGAAGAGCCCCTGCCTCGGGCGCTCATGGAGGAGAAGGGGGGTCGAACTAGGGGGAGATAGGTGGCGGCGCTGAGGAGAACGAGAGGGATCGAGAGGAGAGCCAGAATGTGAGGGGATAAGCAGATCGGGCTAGGGTTAGGAGGGGTGGACTAGGTGGGTCTTGGGCCGCAGTAGTTGATGGGCCGGCTGGGTTGTGCCACTCTCTCTCTCTCTCTCTCTCTCTCTCTCTCTCTGCGCAACTTCTAACTCTTCTACTGAAAAAACAGAATTTAGAAATAAGGAAGGAAAGGTTAGGAAAAGAATTTGGGAAGGGGGTTAATTTCTCCGGGCTCGCAAAAATGTGCCTTATCCAGGAAAAAAATAGAAGTGGGCATGATTGAAAGATATAAATTCAAACCGATTTGAATTTAATTCAAATGGTTTGAACTAGGACATGGTTTTTGAAGTGTCCTAAAATGTTGATGTTTTTGGAGGAACCTCGATAAACGGGAAAAGAATTTCGAGGAAGGTTACAGAGTCAAAATTGAAGTAGAAAAGAATATGGGGAATATTTGCAAGTGTGTTTCGGTGATTCCAAACTAATGGAATACTTTTATTATAGCTCCCTAAAAGTATTCGGAGTATATGTTCTAAAGAGAAATCACCATTGTGAATATCCCTTGATTTAAATGGACTGAAGATCCATACAATTTATTTAGTTGAGTTGCAAAAAATTAATGACATGATGGCATGATGACATGATGCAATGCAAAATAAATAGAGCAAGCACAAATGAGGAAAACAGTGAAACCCGAAATATATGGAAGTCTTCCGGAGCGTCGGTCTTGGGGCGTCACATGTCACTATCATAAAAATCAATATCTACTATCCATATTACACGTGTATCACCATCACTTCGCCGAACTAGTGCACCTATACAATTTCCCATAGTATTTGGTGTGTTGGTGACACAAGAGACTTTTATTATTTGGTTGTAGGGTTGTTTGAGAGAGTCCATCTTCATCCTACACCTCTTACGGATTGATAAACCTTAGGTCATCCACTTGAGGGAAAATTGCTACTGTCCTACAAAACTCTGCGCTTGGAGGCCCAACACGTGTCTAGAAGAATAAAGTTGCGTAGTAGACATCATACCCCAGTATGCCGTTGTACAGGAGGCCGATGTGGGCGTCATCAAAGTCGATGAGCTCGGTTGTCACAGGTGCTGAAGGTCATGGGTGGCGCACTTGCCCTAGGGGAATGATAGAGCCATCCGTCACTTTGGAGAAGGGCTTTGTCGGCATGAGCTGCTCATAGCGTAATTGGAGCCTCTCGAAGGTCTCGAGGAGAGCACATTGAGCCCCGCGCCACCATCGATAAGGGTTTTGGTGACAGAGACGTTGCTGATGGTCGGCGTGCAGAGCATGGGGAGCACTCCAGCGGCGGTCGCGCACTTGAGATGATCCTTGGAGTCGAAGGTGATGGCCCACTGGGACCACTTGAGGGGGTGCAGCTTCGAGCCTCGGGAGAGCTGCGTAGACCTCGCGAGAGAACTACTTGAAGATGTGGGTGGAGGCAGGCGTTGGGCTCTGCCAAGGATGCAGGTGATCGCGCGAGGCTCTTGGAAGCTCCCAGCCCCCTCAACATGACGGTCGTCTTCGTTCCTTCTTGGCGGTGGCCCAGTGTAGGGAGACCGGCGCAGCCCAAAGAATGGGCCTCACGAGGCTGATCACGTCGGGGGCCCTCACGAGGCCCATCGCGCCAGTGATCCTCGCGAGGTTGGTCATGCCAGCTCTGGCGTGGGTTGCGGTTGACTAGCGGCCTTCTCCGCCACCCCCCCCCCCACGGCTGTAACCCCGATCACTGCACTCAGGATGATGGCCCAGGCGCTCATCATGGATCGCCCTAAGCTCCTGGCAGTCATTAGTGTTGTGAGTGTGGAGGTTGTGGAAGACGTAGTAAGGGCGGCGATCCTTGACCGGCTCGACGTGGTCTCAGCCACGCTTCTGCTCGGGCTCCACCTCTAGCACGGTGGGGCCCTTTTGCTTCACTTCCTTAGCCTTGGCCTTCTTGTCTTCTAGATCAGCCTTGGGGTGCTTGAGGACGGCGAGACGCCCTTCTTCAGCCTTGGCGCACTTGTCCGCCAAGTTGAAAAGCTCCAGAGCCGTGCATAGCTCGTTGTGGATGGCGAGCTCCTCGCTCATTGTCGGTGTACAAAAAGAGGGGTACACTTTTTGTACCCCTATGACTGTGCACGGGCAGTCTGAGCCACGAGCACCACCACACCCAGCATGGAAAGGGAGGTGAGCCGGGGTAAGACCGAAGCTCGATGGAGACTGAAGCCCAAAGCCAAGACCACAAAGAGCAAAGGGACGAAGCGGATTCCCTCGGCAAGATCCTTACCGGGGGCGGCTTTAGCAGCCCCGGCAAGACCCTTGCCGCGGCAATTCACCCCACGCCTACGGAGCGGATCACCCTTGAGTCCACTGCCCCCATGGGGCAAGGATTCGGGAGGCATCCCCGTAGTGGCATGCAGATCTTTGTGAAGACATTCAAGATCATATACACGCTAAGAAGACGACGACCCTTGGCGGGATCCCAGCCAAGGAAGACCACAAGACCTCCGGCAAGCACCTTGCCGGGGATGACAGCAGGCGCTGCGGCAAGACCCTTGCCGGGGCCCCGGCAAGGCCCTTGCCGAGGACATCCACAGGGCCACCATCATGCCCGCGCCAACTAAGCCTCCACCGCCTCATGCAGCTGCCGACCCAACCAGCTGGGCAAGCACCTGCGTGGCAACATGCAGATCTTTGTGAACACCCACCATTGCGCCACCTCATCTGCCTGCCTGCCTACATGGCATCTCAGGCACCGCTGGCCAGGGCGCGTGTCAACACAAGGAGGAGTGGCGACGGACAAGACGGATGTCTCCCCGCCCTCGATAAAGCAAGGACACCTAAGCAAGACGCATTAAATGCGCCTTGTCATGTAATGCGAGGGATAACCTCGCATCACTGTACCCTTTCCACCTCCTGTGTGCCACTGTGGCAACCCCTTTTCCCTATAAAAGGAGGCCCGAGGCGACCAGGAGAAGGATTCGGCTTTTCAGAACCCCTCATGATTCGGATTTTTGGAGCTCCTCACGCCCCGTAGCTAGCTGAAGAACACAGATATACAATCCACCAAAGCAGGAGTAGGGTTTTACGCATCCTCGCAGCCCGAACCTGGGTAAAGGAACCGTGTGCTATATGTTGGATCCGCTCTTCTCTCAACCTCGCGCCCCGCAACCGCAGTAGGGATTCTTGTGATCCCATAGGTGTCGTTCCAAATACACCGACACTCATCTTGACGTCAGTGAAGCCTTCCATGAACGCAGAGATGATGGCTTCGTTTGACGCCTTCGTAACCTTGAGGTGGACTTGGTTGAAATGCTACATGTACTTCTGGAGGGTCTCGCCTGGCTGTTGCTTCACGCGCCGCAGGTCATTGATGGTGAGGGCGCGGCCACGAGTCCTTTGGATGTTGGCGATGAAGCGCTCGCGGAGCTCGTCTCACATGGCGATGGAGGTTCATCATACATGAACATGCGCCGTCCTTGAGGTCCATAGGGAACCACTTCGACATGACCTTTTCGTTGTCGTTCGCCGCCTCAATGCTCCGCGCGTAGAGCTGGAGGAATTCCGTTGGATCATTGGTGCCATCGTAGGGCGTGAGAAGGTTGGGATTGAACTTGAGTGGCCAGACGACACAGCGCAGCTCGCGGGAGAAGGTGCGGCAGCCCGCCATGCTCACTGGTACAGCTGGCTCGGCAACATGGTCTTCTTGCACGGCCCGGTCCTGGCGCTAGCACGACTGTGCGACAAGCATGCGGCCATCGTGTTGCCGACACTAGATGACCTGACAGCTGACCTCGTCACACGCATGCATTGGGGCCTTGTCCCGCGCATCACGCCTTGGGTTTCCTTCTGTGTCGCGTCGGAGTGGGGGTGGGGTTGCATCATGCGCCACCTCTCCTGTGCGCGACGGCATTGGGCGAAGCGAGACAGAGGGTGCTGGGGCCTCACCCGCGGCGCTGACAAGCTCGGTACAGCGGCCCAGCCTGTCGTCGTATCCCTCGTTGGCGGGACGATAGTGCAACAGCTCCCGTGCCATGAGGAGCGCAGCCTGCGTGCTCGCTAGCCCGCGACAAACTTGAGAAGACGACGCCGTGACGGGTATGAAGGAGTTCGTGGTTGTGCGGCTGTCGCGCAGCATGGAAGGAGGGAGCGAAGAGTCCTGCTGCTCTTGGATGACCGGGTTGGTGGAGGCGTTGACCACCAGCGAAGCGGAGCGGCGATGGCCTCGGCGGCCCGTCCGGGCCGTCTGGGCCACCTAGGTGGCCCTGCGCTCGGCGTGGACGAGGCAAGCCTCAGCCAAGAGCACGGTGGGTCATGGACGGGAAGTGGTCGATGAAGAACCCCTACCTGGCGTGCCAAATGTCGGATTCGGGGCTCCGCGGACCCAAGAAGGTTCGAACTCTCGGGCGTGAACGAAGATCTTCGTTTCACCTAAGCACTACACCATCCATGCTCGAAACTCAAACTCGCTGCTCAGGATGGTCGAAGGAATAGGAGTGACACAACAATTTACCCATATTCGGGCTACCTTGCGGTGTAAGACCCTACTCCTGCTTTGTGGTGGATTGTTCTCATGAGGAGGTTGGATATGAACTGATACAGTGGCCGAGCTGCCTCGGGAGGGCTCGAGAGGTGTATGCGGGTTCGATCTCCCTCCCTCTACAATGGATGTTGGTCCCTATTTATAGTGGCTTCGGTCATGTTCATGCATCATTTGGGCGGGAAGGGATCCCACAACGGCCAGTTTCGAAGGGGGACAGGAGGTACATCTTATCCTAACAAAAGGTGGTCTTCGCGTGCGAAGCTTTTGATCGTGATGCAGGGGGGCTCGGCGATGACATTCGTCCTGCCGAGCCCGTGGTCTTGGTCTTATTGCACAAGAATGGAAACCTTTGCGAATTCCTTGGGAACCCGTGTTCGTCCTTTTCTCCTTAGCACCAAAGAGGAAACTGTCGCCTGGCTTTGGTCGTCATGGCTCGCATCACTGCGCCCTCATGAGGAGGGGCGATTCCATAGGAATCTCCGCCCCTCTAGAGGCAGCTTATGGAGCTGCTCCCCAGGAGGCATTGGTGCACTTTCCTTCATGAGGGCTCTTCTTGAGCGATCTTGAAACTGACCCAGCTGGGCCATCGTGAGGTCGCGTGCTGGGTCACAGGCAGGCAGGTCTGGGTACCCCCGATCCCGGAACGTCGACAACACATTCATCTTCAAATTTGTAGAATGCTCTATGTTCTTCACTTATATCCTTTGAGTTGAGGTAATTTCTCATGTTCTTTACTTATAACTTTTGAGCAGAGCGAGAAATATTTTATAGAAATTATTTTCACTCTCTTGCTTCACTTATATCTTTTAAGATTTAAACAGGAGGTGGTAATTTGCATGAGTTATATGTTTGGTAAAAATAATAGGTGTATAACGCTGATCTAGTGAATCCTTGCATGTTGATCGCTCCATATGATGTGTTTAATTAATGATATTAAGGTTATAATATGAAGATTTGGTAGTTGACAGTCATTGGTTAGTAAAAATATCAATGTTAGGCTTCTTGATGTCCTATTAATTAAAATACCGGTCATGGCATGGCTAGGAAGTTTGAGCGTAATTCAGCCTTGATTGAGAACCTTTGTGTTGTCCAGATCAAGGGTGTGCGATGGTTAACTCCTCCCAACCTCCTTCCTAGGGGAATGTGAGTAGTACTTTGCTTCGAGGGCTTCTAGACTTCCACAATAAATACTTGAGTTATTTATGACCAATGTGAGTTTGTGGATTATAATCACTTCCAACCTTCCATATTTTGTTAGCCTCTTCGGTACCATGCAATGCCAGTTCTCTCCTTGAGACTTGGTGCAAACTTCGCCGGTGCATCGAAACGCAATGAAATGACTCACTCTTTCACACATAAGCCTTATTATATACTTCCTCAAAACAGACACCATACCTACCTATTATGACATTTCCATAGCCAGAGATATATTGGCATGCAACTACAATTGTTAATTTTCACATGATTTGAGCATTCATTTTCATATTGCTTTGCATGATCATATAGAGCTTGTGTGATATTGTGTGGCAAATCCACTTTTCATCATTGTTATACATGTTGTGCTAGATCATTGCACATCCTAGTACACTACCAGAGGCATTCATTTAGAGTCATATTATTTTAGTTTATTGACTTGTAAGTAAATAAAAGAGTGATGATCATCATTATTAGATTGTTTCCCATACGAGTGAGGATAAAAAAGAGGCCAAAATATCCCAATGAAGAGAAAAATGAGTGAAAAGAGAGAGGGGGAACACTACTATCCTTTTACCACACTTATGCTTCAAATTAGCACCATGTTCTTCATAGAGAGTCTCCATGATTTGTCACTTTCATATACTAGTTAGATTTTTACATTATAGAACTTGGCTCACATCCGATGATGAGCTTCCTCAAATGCTCGAGGTCTTCATGAGCAAGCAAGTTGGATGCACACCCATTTAGTTTCATATAGAGAGCTTTTCATACACTTATAGCTCTAGTGCATCCGTTTCATGGAAATCCCTACTCCTCGTATTAATATCGATTGTAAGGCCTCTCCATTGCCTAACGACCCACCGAGTTGTGTGAGACTTTCTCAAATTTGTGTCTTCCCTTATAAACCCCTATCATCATTCTATTTGCCCTCCAAAGTGCTAAGTCCATGGCTCATGCTCATGTATTGAGTAAAGCTAAAAAGCCTAATCAAGAAAAAGTATGTTGTAGTTGCATGGTTTCTTGCTGGGGTGATCATGATTTATACTTTATGTTTGGTGCTTACATGATTAAATGAGTAGGAATGACATTATTAGCACTCTTTATTTTGAAGGGTAATTTTTATTTTCTAGTACTCTTGCATATTATCGCTTTGATGTCAATCAAATCATCTCTTCCCAATATTCATATTGCAAATGATTACATGATTAAGACATATTTGGTATCATTTCACATAAAAAATTCTAAGTTTATCATTTACCTACTCGAGGATGAGCAGGAATTAAGCTTGGGGATGTTCATATGTCTCCTATGTATCCATATTTCTTGATTGTTTCATGCTATTATATTACCACTTTTATATACTTTATATGTCATTTTATATTGTTTGTGTGGACCAACCTATTAACTAAGTGCCTAGTGCAGCTCCTGTTTCCTACATGTTTTCTGTTTTGCAGGAAATCCATACCAAATAAAGTCCAAACTTTTTGAAGATTTTTTCTAGACAAAAAGAGTCCCTGTAAAATTTGGGAGAACGAAAGAAGATGCACGAGGGAGCCAAAAGGCAAGGATGTGCTCTGGGGGGGTAGGCGCGCCTAGATGCCTTATTGCCCCTGCTGCCCCATTTGACCCAGTTCCAGTAGCTAGATGGATTTCTCTCTCTTTTTTGATCTTAAATAAAATGGTCTCCTCTGAGATCAATCCGATGTAAACTTTTGCGGTGTGTTTGTTTTGATCCGGTGAATTGCGGGTTTATGATTAGAATATTCACTGAAAGTATTTGTGTCTTTTCTAAGATTTATTTATGTGTCATTTTATAGCTATGTATGCTTTCCGATCTATAATTTTTCTTTGGCCAAGTTGATGATTAGATCTTCAGAGGAAATGGTACATAGTAGTAGGTTTAATCTTGTGGCATCCTTACTCTGTAACAGGAGGAGTTGCAAGGCATGTATTTGCATTTTTGCTACAAAGGGAAAAAACACGGGGTTTGAACATATTGCATGATCTTATTATGTCTACATTATGTCATCTTTCTTAATGCATTACTTTGTTGGTCATGAAATTAATACTTTGAGATGCATTTTGGATAGCGGTCTTGGGGTGGAGTAATAGTAGTAGACATCAGTAAGTTTGGCGGTCTACTTGTCATGGACATACTCCTATATATTAATTATGTCATGGGTGATCATCATAACTATATTTTTTCTATCAATTGCCCAACAGTTATTTTTTACCCATTGATGTTATTCATGAGAAGATGCCTCTAGTGAATGCTATGACCACTGTATTGATTTCTCTTCATATTACAATTCCTTGCTGTTTTATTTTACTTTTATATATTATATCTACCACTACCAGATTTAATACTTGCAACTGGCAAGAACAAGGGGAGTGACGCCCGCTTGACTTTGTTGGGTGCAAGCATTTGTTTGTGTGTGTGCATGTACTGTCAAAGTCATTTGTGTACCATCTCCAATTTGTTTTATAAACATTTGTTATTAACTGAGGAAAATACTATTTGCTACTATACTACATCACCATTCCTCTTTGAGGATATCGCTACACTATCAGAAGCAACACTTATCATATAACTAAAAATTTCATTCATTTAGTAGGGCGGAAAACTAGTCCCACTGCGACTTGCATTCGTAAAAACAATTATAATAAAAATAAACTAAGTAACTATCACAGAACTAAACCAGTCACACCCAATCTAGATATGGTGGCGGCGGCAAGCAATCGTTGTTTAAGGACCCGGTGCGGAATGTCATTTTGTGTACCATAATGGCGTGGAAATGGGCATCAACGGCCTTTTCCCATGCTGGCCATGCCACATCGTCGACATCTAGGACAAGTGTGGGCTCACTATCCAAGACTTGTCGCTCCCTTTCTTCGGCTATCCCTGGACCAATGTTAAGGCACAATCATATTCAATCCCCCAAAATGCCAGGGAATCCTGCTGCTCACGCCCAAACCTAAAGATCAGGGGGTGCTTGTAACACCCCGAGAATCATGCTACAATAATCTCATGTCTAATGATGCCATGTCGTCATAATTAAGTTGTCAATTCTCACTTTGTTTCAAACCAGACTCAAATTTAATTTTCAAGTCAAAAATTTACATCTTAAAAATGCAAATAAAATAGTTCATAATTTTGTAAATACTTCCTAAGCAATTATGTTGAGTAAAACAACATCACCTAAATTCTCAAAATACCCGTAGGATTTAAAATAGTGCCCAAAACAACCCCATCAATCTATTTTCATTTATTTAAAATTTAAACAAAATTATCTTGCCTCAAAAAAAGTTTATGACAGTGCGAAATGTTGCAAAGTATTTATGTGGCACAATTCCATATTTTAAAATTTTCTATTTGTGGCCTAACAATTTGCAAGTCAGGAAGGATTAAAGAAATCAGAAAAGGAATAAACGAAAAGGCCTAGCGCTACTGTGTCTTTGGGCTTTACTAAACTACAGTCCGGCCCAGCCCACTACAGCCGGCCTTCTCCTACCTCTTGCCGCACCCCTTGATAGGCCGGCGCGCACTTATGGCTTCCCTTCCCCCTCCCCTCCCACTTGCCACCTCAGCCCCCGGATGGATAAGAGGAGGCCCCCTCCTCTGTTAGGACCGAGAGTATATAGACCATAGGGGGTGAATGGGAGATTCAAAAATTCTTTTGAAAGTTTTGAACATATTCCAAACACAGCAGCGGATATGAGATACGGAAGAGAATATCTCAAACAAGCAAGCTACTGAGGAACAAATTCCTTCAGATAAGTTGCAATAATGATTCGGGCATAGTACACAATAGGCTTAATTATGACGATGGTAATACAACATGCCAAAAGAACTAAAATCATGAAGAAGAACTTGATGAGAGCTAAGAAGGAAAATTCTAAAGAACAACAATAGAGGCTACGAAGGACAAAGAACACAGCGAGAGGTAAAGGGAAAAGTTTATGATAGAGGGTAAAAGATCAGATATCTATCATCACAGATGACACATATAGATAGCCAAATGCAATGCAGTGAAGAGAATAGAACCAATGGTGCTCGATGGCGATAGAGAAATTTGGTAGACCAGTTCACCCTTCTTCCAAAGGGCTATGTCTGGTTGGAGGGGCTATGACTTAACGCGGAAGATAAATTCTCTTCACCCTATTCTCCTTCAACACAGAGAAGATCAGACTCAAGTTGATTTCACTCGTGGTAGATGCTTGTCGGCGATCTCCAAACCTTAGGTTGACCTTCGCGAACCACAATCACTCTTTGTTGTTGAAGATCTGGTTCAGTGAAGACAACGACTCTTCAACACTCTATACAAAACCTATCTGTCTAGAGAGTGCGCAGCTCTCAAGAGTAATAGGTACAAGAACTCTCACTCAGAACTACTGTGATACTAAACCATTGTCTAAGTTTGGTCTCTTGATTTTTCTCTCGGTGGATCTTAAACTCAAATCACTCAGAGAGGGGTTTCTCAAATCAATCTTATCAAAAATCTTAAGCAGAGCAGCCAACAGACAATATTGGAGTGGGGTGTCTATTGATAACTGCAGCCTTCCCAGATGGAAAATGACCAAATTAGACATCGGGATCAGCGAATGGCCAAACTACACGAGTCCAACGGTCGGATTTGAGCACAACAGTTACATTACTTGTGGGCCAAGTAATGCTAACTCCTTAGTCCGAGGCAAATCTCTTGCAGCGAAGAAGATCATAGTCTCTTGCTGACGAGTATTTGCTCGGATCACAAAGAGATTTCTTTCGTAACTTTCATAGGTTTTGGCTAAGAATCACAGTGGATCTAAGCAATGAGAACCTATACCCATCTTCATAGTACTGAGGTCCTATGAGTCAAAATAATGAAACAAAAACAACGAAATGAATACTATGTCTTCACTTTGTCTTCGACTTCTAGTGATGCAATCAGTTTCTTTGGATGACTGTACCGAGTCAGATGCTTCGCTTTAGCAGTAAACTTTTGAGGGGTCGATTTCTTCACATAAATCTTCTTGACTATATGTCCTTAACAAATATAGCTCGTTCTTCTCTGCAACGCAGATATGCTTCGATGAAATTCCTCGAACCTGACACCGAAGACAGCGTTCTCTTCGGTTGTGTATGGATGTTTTCTCTCAGTATGCACTAGCAAACAAATCAGTCCATACATGTTTCTGTCAACAATCTCCAAACCACAAGGTAGGCAGATGTTGCACCAACAATCTCCCCCTTTTGGATGATTATTGACAAAACAGATCACATCGAAGGATAGGTAAAGAATGGAATGTAATGTGGAGAATAATGAAAGACGATAGATAATTACGAAGACAAATTATTCTCCCCCTAAAGTTATGCTACAGAGCATGAAGAACCGAAGGGAGACTAGATCATTCTTTGTATAAGTGACTTTGAATTATGATTTGATACTTCACTTCTTTCAATGCACTCGACGGTGTCTGAGGTGATTCTTGTCACAATATCTCAAAGGGAATTAGATTAAGATATACTTAGAATTATTTCTGACAAGGAAAATAATAGAAATTTTTTCTCATAACACAATTTGAATCCACATGAGATGTAGGTTTCCTGCATATTGGATATTCGATACGATTAGAGCAAGAAAACATAATAAGGTGTTGCTCTGAGTGGATAAGCTTCAGATGTGATTTCCCTGTGACACAGAAGAATATAAGAGAAAATATTTCGAAGGAAAACACTTTGTCAGTGAATCAAATGACCTTCACACGAAAGGCATAAAAGTTGGAACTAACATTCTCTTCCTGCAAGGTTAGATACAGAAGTATAACAATCAGCGCATATCCAACCACAACAGTTATAATGCATTTAGTACTTGGAGTACTTCTCCCTTTTTGTGTCATCACTTGATCATTTCATGTTCTTCTTCGAGGAGCAAGTATTTTTCCTATAAGATAACTGTCAAAGGTAATCAATTAAGGGGGAAAAACATTCGATGGTACCTGCAAACAGATAGTACGAAGCTAATAATGTTGCAGGAGGGGTTTATTAACGTTACATGACGACATAGTATTTCAACACCACAAGCGGTGCGATAAGCTCATGAAGCAAATTGTTCGAGCGAAAACCAAAATGTGAAAGAACACCCTGCAAAAACACCGAAAAACTACCACTCGTTATAATTCTCCCCCTTTTGTCAACGAGTATCAAAAAAGGAATGAGAACACATACGAGGAACTACTCGGCAGATGAATCCTCAGAATCAGCATTAACACCACACGACTAATTAGAATCAGGAGAGTTGGGAATGGTCGAGGCAGAAGAAGGAGTGGCAGCCTAGGCTCTGGGTGACTTGGGGAGATGAACATTTGGCTTGAAGATAAGATTATCGGCTGTATCTGCAATTTCATCATCATGTCAGACAAACAACAGGTATGTTGAAGCAGAACGTTGAGGGAGAGCTAGAGTTTGTCTTCGAATGCGAGGAACAATGAGTTAGTTCAGATAGTCATGATCCTTCTGTATGCCCTTTTTGTCTAAATTGTTTCGAGAGTAAGGCTTCCTTAACAGGGTTCTTGAGCACTTCTCTGTCTACTTCTCATGCAGAAGAATTTGGCGAGTATGATTATGAAGCAAATTCAGCTCAGTCATCAATTCCACCTTTTCATTTCTATCCAGCTTGATATGGCTTTCCAGTGTGTGCTGAGTGTGAAGGGATATCTCATGAAGAGATGGATTTTCTTCACGAAGGATTTCAACCTTGGCCATCTTGATCTTTGGATCATTTTCAGACATAGACATATTTGTAGCAGTATCAACAAGTTCCTTTCCTTTTCCAATATTCTTCACAATGCGCAGAGTATCATGAACTGGTGGCATGAATACCTTCAAAATATAAGCCCAGAAAAATTTATCATTAGTGAGCTGCTCGATCGCGAACATGATCCATGGAGCATAAGGCTTCAATGAATGTGGGTTGTCAGCTGCACATGCGAGGTTTCGAATGAAAAGATCAAGAATATCAACTTGATCCCTTGAGACATGGCCACAAGCACATTTCCCACAATGCCTTTGATGGAATTTGGTATGTTCGTTGGCGTGAGAGTATTGCACAAAATGTGGAATAGCACTTTGTTGTCATAGGCTAACTTTTTCGGATCAACATCAATGCAGCATGTGATCTCTTTCCTTCTCAAACTCACATCAAGGAATACTTAACAGAGCCAGAAAATGATTTGCCAAACATTTGATTCTTTCTTTGTCAGTCATCCATTCAAGAGTTCAGGTGGAGATATTTTCAAATTCTCCTGAGACATAGAGAGTGGCATAGAATTGAAGGATGATCTCTCTGTTCCATCCATGATTGAAACACATGAAACCTTTCAGAAGAACATGTTCAATGAGCTCGATTGCATGATGAAAACATGGCATTTCTTCAAGCTTAAAGAAGTTTAACATCTTGTGATTGAAAATTTTGTTCTTGTGAAATAGGATCTGAGCATAATAGACCGCTTGTTCTTTAGTCCAAAACCTCGGTGACAGTGAGGTCCTTTCTGCTTCGTATGGGCTGACCTCAAAGAATGCAAGCTTTGAGAAATGAAGTTGTTCATTAAATGCAGGGCCATTGGGGTCGTACTTAGCTGGAAATAGTGGAAATGATTCCTGGGGATATTTCATATTGTCTTCATCCCTGATTTCCATTGGTTGAACATCATCAGAAGCTAGCACATTTTCATCAATTGGCATTAATGGAGCAGGGCGCCTTTTATCTTTCTTTGAAGCTCATGGCACGGGAGCACTAGACTGACCTTCAATTTCTTTCGCTGGAACTCCTTTGGCGGCTTTCACATTCTCAAGCACTAGGGCCTTTTATTTTGGTGAGCTCTCAATAGGAGGAGGTACGACAACTTCTTTGGTCACTTGAGACACTACATCTCTTTTTTTAGACTGTTGTGGCAAAACTGGTGGTACAGCTTGCTGTGATTCTTCTTCGCGAGCCATGGGCTCTTCATCTTTCTTTTCTTCCTGTTCTGGCTATTAAGCCAAAGAACCAGGAGTGAGATCAACCTCCATCTGGGTAGGGGCACCAGATGAGGAGACTGGGGTGGTATTTCTTCGGGAAACAGCTTGCTCCCCTCAATATTATCATCATCCTTGGTGGATCCATATGGCTCTACTTGCATAACCTTCGAAGGCGTAAAAATAGCCTTCCCTACTTAAATTTCTTTGTCAACCACTTCTTCTGGAGCTTGCTGCTCGGGCACGACATTCTCTTCATCATTTCGGTTCAAAAAGATATCCCCATCTGTTTCTTGTGCAACAACTAGAGACATGATTGTTGTCTTAGCTTCATGTCTGGATTCTTCCTTGGGAATTCGGGATGGTGGTATCTGTTGTAGTGGGACACTTGAATCAACAGAAGCATCAGTTGAGACAGATTTGATTCGACAGTCCTTGACAACCTTCTGCTTGTTGGCTCTTACCTATGCTTTCTAACGCTTCTCTGCTCTTTATCTTCGTCGAGCAAGATCTTCTTGACGATTAATCTCATCATTTCTTCGGTTACAAAGTTGAGTAACATCCATCTTAATCTTGGAGTGCCACTCAATTTTGTTATTCCTCGTAACAGTGAGGGCTTTGGTAATCTCAAGAATCCCCTTGTTTATGTCTTTTCTTTCAGGCTCAGTTTTGGCATCATTCCTCATTTTCTCATGGATTTTCTTATTCTTGACAGCTTGATTCAGTTCCTTGGTGATTTCTCTCGGCTCAGCAAAGTGCTTGGCCACCATCTTGGTAACATCTCCAGGCAGACCCAAACTATTCAAGTCGGATGGATTTGCATCATAGGAAGCACGTTCAATGATATCAAAAATGAAATCAAAATCATATTTCAGTTCCTTTGTGGAAGTAGGAACAATTGTCTTGGTCTTCTTAGCAGCAAGAACAACTTTTTCATCAGACAAGAACTTTCCCTTTGTTGCAGGGGCAGCAGAACCCAAAGGCTTATCTAATGCCTGAGTAGCAAGCCTTGAAGATGCTCTCAACGGCGGTGAAACTTTTGCTGGAGAAGGTGTTTGACATGTTTTGCCAAGCAAAGCTCGTTGATCATACATGGAATTTCTTCGCCAAGATTATCATCGAAAGAATCATTTGATGAGGCAGGTGTTGCTTTCCTTGACTTTCTAGCAACAGATTTCTTCTTCGAAGCTCGAGGAGAAACAAACTACCTCTTCTTCTTTTACTTTCGGGCAGAAGCCCTTCCCTTATTCTCTTACACATCTTGTTGAGTTAACTCAACATTTCTTTGTTCCACTTGATATTTCTTTGAGGCATTGGCTTCACGCTTGGCCTTAGCCTTTGCTTTCTTTTCCACCTCCTTGGGGAAATTAGCAGTTGTTTTTAACAAATCAGCATGAGCATTGGGGGAGGAGCAGGCCTAACTTTTTCATCATCTTGACCTAGGCAGCCCTCTACGATGCAATCATTCCATGGTGGAGTAAATGCGAACATGATCTGATATTTTCTACTGAAATTTTCATGGTTGGACCACTTCTTCACCCAATGGCGGCGAATCTTCTGCAGTGTGTTTTTTCTTTCAGTGCCAGTTTCAACTCCAGGGGGTGTTTTGTAAGTTTTGGGATTAGACATCTCAGTCGCGGGATTTCTCTCTCTACCGCGACCACTCTTCTTGGGATTTCCATCAGAGAATAGGGTCTTGCAATCAGTGACTAGCTCATCCTCTAGCTGACTGTGAGCTGAGGGAATATCATCTTCTTCTTCATCATGTTCCCACTCGGACATCTTCTTCGGCACTTTAGGCAACTTAGCTGATTTTCTTTCAGCCACTTTTGCTTTATTAGCCACACATGGCAACTGAGGGATTTCTTTCGCGGACCCGGACCGCTCTTCCGAACTATGAGCCATGACCACTCCTGAGAGAAAAACTAACAAGGCGAGGGAAAACAGAAAGAGGTCATAAACATGCATAGAAGCAATTTTGACTCAAAACTGATATTTTTTTGTAAGCAGCAAAGGGATTCATTGCGTATACATTGGAAAATATCGTCGAGAGAATAGTACTATGCCATAAGACAGAATAACAGTTCCTCTAATCTTTCGACGTATAACACATGAACCCTATATTCAAGCTGACTGGTATGAGGAGCAACTACAAACCGTACTAGTCATAACTTACTGAATCCTAAAGATCTACTGTAAGAAAATAAAACAAGAGAAATGGCGTCGAGACGAATGGCCCTAGAACAGAAGAGGGACATGGCAAGTTCCAGATCTATATGCGCTAACTTGGCAGTAATGATTATCTACTGAAGTGCGGGAGAGAAGATGTACCGCACTAGCGTGGCCAACAATGGTGGGGCTTCACCGGAGTTGCTCGGCGAGGTACGACATCGACGCTGCTTCGAGCTCGGGCTCAGGCGCAGAGCGAGATGGGAGGAGAGGTCGAACAGAGAAAGAATAGAGGAGGAAGAAGCTTGGAGGAGGGGTTTATATAGCCTAAGGGTGAAACCGCTTCCTCCGAGATCGACGGCCGATAAGCATGGGACGTTCCACAATCAACGGACGCGGTCATGAATGTGAGATCGTGGGCATGTGTCTGCCATTTCCTGTGAAAATGTCGGTAAGTGAACGGAATTATGAAGGGTTTGATGAAGCGCAAGTGCCAAAATAGATGAGATTTTGAAGTTGATTTCATGCGCGACCAAGGATGTCGGATTGAAATTTTCTTCAGATCAAGTTGCATGTTTATGATGAGAAAGACTGAGGGAAAACAAAAGCTGACTCAGAACACAAGGAAAAACAAACAAAGAAAAGCACAAAGTGCAAACACACCGAAACAAAAACAGAGAGAAAAGCATCAACAAAGATTGAACTCGGCGCTTATGATAAGTGTGAGACATCCCTGAGAGAATTCCCTGCACAAGACGATTAGTTTTTCTGCACAACCCACTCTTGCGTGGGAGGTAATGATCTCATTTGCTTGGATCGAGTGGGGATATTCCTTCGACAAGGTCAGTGAGGTACCTGTGCACTTTGATGATAATCATAAGAATATGCACTAATGTTATTTCCAGATATATGAATGTAATGATTTGAAGAGGTGCGCATGTACTCCTTCTGACTCAGGTTGGGATGATAATCATTCGAGAAAGATTTGAAAGTAGAATGTGAATGGTATCCATTTCCTCGTCAAGGATTATCATACATAGTCAGGTTAGAAGTGACAGACAAACTTTCAACAATGTACTTATTTACCCATAGTTGCTTCTTGTGTGAACCTGTCCTGAAGTTAGTTCCAACATATCGAGAAAAAACCTCACCATTTTGTTGTTTGAAGATTTTGTAACTTGAGTCATTAGACTCATAGTATTGACAGGGATGGGCGAATAATACTCAGGTTCGAGGGTTTTACTCTTTGCAGGAACCCAAGTCATTCGAGAATATTGCTCAGGAGTCCAAAAGGATCCATCCACACTGAGTTTCTTTTCGAAACCTAATCCTTCCTTCTGATGATTTTTGTGCAGTATGGACTTCTTGAGCACAACACATAGGGTTTGATGCCCTTTTAGGCTCCTTAGAATTGCAGTCTCAACTAGCTCTTCAGCCTGCAATTTTGTTCAATAATAGCAGCAACATCCTCGAAAGAGGGATTAGTAGTACCGATTTCAGTAGTAGCAACATTCTCATCAACAGTATTCAAATTTTCAGCATGTGAATCAGCATTGCTACATTCCAGGCATTTTAGGCAAGGAGGTACAAAATCATCAGGAAGTCGAACAGATTGCTTGGCGAAGAGAGAAGGTTTCTCCAATACCAGCTTGTTATGATATTCTTTCAGTGAGACGACTTATTGATTCCTGTTAAGTAGTTCATCTGATAAACTCTTGTACTCAACTGTAAATGAATCATATCGATTGGTAAGATCATCAATAGTTGATGAAAAAGCATCTTGCTCTTCGATCAACTTTTGATTATTTTCCATCTCTTCGACCAGTAATCCTTCGGTTTTACTGAGATTTCTCTCAAGCATTTCAATTTCATCATGTTGGGATTTAGCAATCTTGATTAGCTTGGCATAGGAAATATATTCAACATAATATTCATTCATGGATCTTTGGAGTTTTGCAGACACCTGATCCTTTGAAGATTTTTCATGAGACATAAAGCAATAGGTTCATCATCACTTGAAGTATCATCATCAGTGTCATATTTATGTGATTTCACAGATGACTCAACTGCAATATAAGCATTGCTTCTGCCAATCAGCTCGTTTAGCTCTTCATCTTTAGAGTCTAAATCGGAAGTATCATCTTCAGAGTGCACTCTCATGTCAGTGAATACCATGTTCAACTGAGATATTTTCTTCATATTGGATTCGATGGTAGCTTTGGCTTGGGCGTCAGTGACTGGTCTTGTCAAAGAAGATGATGATGCAAGTTCATTATTCTTCGGAAGCTTAGTATGATGATCCACTTGAGTGAATCCATTGCAGTGAAGATATTTCTATCTATTGCTTGGCCTTTCCCAACAGGGGCAGTCAGCTATGAGGTGATCGTATAATTTGCACTTGCAGCACTTCATATCTTTTGGAGTCAACCTTCTTCTTAACTATTCTGGCATGTGAAACTCATCATCATTTGTGAGGCAGAGATTTTTCCTTTTGAGATCACTTAGCCTTTGTGTGAGCATTTAAAGTTCTTTGGTGATGGTGTGTTGATTCTCAACATCTTCTTCAGAACTGCCATAGTGTGAGAGAATTTCTCCTTCACGTTCTGAAGAAGAATCTTAATCTGCGTTTTCAAGTTCCATCTTTTCTTCGTGAATTGACAGGAGAGTCATGACCTCAACATAATGAAGCTCTTCATAAACTGGTTTTTGTTTGATTTCAGCTACAATAGGACCGAAAGATTCATCAAGAGGACTCAGAAGCTTGTTGACCACATCTCTGTCAGTGATATCTGTTATTCCTCGCAGATGTAGTCTTTCGACAATGTTTGTTAATCGATAAGTGAGTTCCATGGCACTTTCTTTACGAAGACTTCTGAATCTAGTAAACATACCATGTAGCATTTGAGTGTGATGATCTGATCTGGAAACAAATTCTTCATGGGCAATGTTGATAGCATCCCAAATTTGCTTTGAAGTATTGAGCCTTTGGAACCAAAAGAATATGTATTTTGATAGACTGTTACAGATGATATCTTTTGCCTAAGTATCTAATTGCAGATTTGCTTTGTCATCTGCGTTGAGATTGTTCGGTTGCTGGATAGTGTAGCCATCTTCTACAATATGCCACATATCATAGTTGATAGCTTGAATTCTGATTCTCATTCGCTGCTTCCAGTACAGATAGTCATTTCCATCAAAGATAGGAAATATTTCAGAGTGCGAGGATCTACATGTATACGACATACTCAAAACTCAAGGATGTTGGACCTTTAATAAGAAGAGACAGGGAGTACCCACTCTGATACCAATTGTTAGGACCGATAGTATATTGTAGGATTGAAAGTATGTCTAGAGGGGGGTGATTAGACTACTTGTAAATATAAAAATTCTGCCTTTTGACAAAGTACAGTTTTTGGCAGATTCACAATTATGATCAAGTCAAGCATCACCCTACACATGCAATTCTAGAGTATAGGCAGCGGAAAGTAAATTGCACATGTAGTAAAGAGAGGTGGAGAAGAGCAAACGCAATTTTGGAGACGCGGTGATTTTTCCCGTGGTTCCGATAGGTTGTGCTATCGTACATCCACATTGATGGAGACTTCAACCCACGGAGGGTAACGGCTGCGAGAGTCCACGGAGGGCTCCACCCACGAAGGGTCCACGAAGAAGCAACCTTGTCTATTCCATCATGGCCTACGCCCACGGAGGGCTAGCCTTACTCGGGGTAGATCTTCACGAAGTAGGCGATCTCCTTGCCCTTACAAACTTCTTGGTTCAACTCCACATCTCGATGACGGAGGCTCCCAAGCAACACCTAACCAATCTAGGAGGCACCACCCTCCAAAAGGTAACAGATGTTGTAGATGATGATGAACTCCTTGCTCTTGTGCTTCAAATGATAATCTCCCCAACACTCAACTCTCCTCACTGATTTGGCTGTGGTGGAAGAAAGGATTGAGTGGAAAGCAACTTGGGAAGGTTAGAGATCAAGCTTCATATGGTGGGAGTGGAGCAACTTGATCTCAACACAAGGGTAGGTAGTTCTCTTCTCAGAAATGTAAGGTAGGAGTGGTAGTTCTTTCTGATGGCTCTCTCCACGAATGAAGAGGGGGTGGAGGGGTATAAATAGCCTCCACATAAAATCCAACCGTTACACACATTTGAGCAATCTCGGTGGGACCGAAGTGGACAACTCGGTGAGACCGAAAGTTCAAATAATGTGAACGTTGGGGTTTTCGGTGGGACCGAATATACAATCTCGGTTAGTCCGATTCATGCAATGACAAGAGCATGCCAGTTTCGGTGGGACCGACTTCATCATCTCGGTGACACCAATTTGATGACAGAAGGTTACAGAAGCTTGGCAACTCATGTTTCGGTGAAACCGAGTTCAGAATCGGAATATCCGAGTTTACTAGGGTTTGGCTTATGGCTGAGGTGGTTCATCTCGGTGTGACTGAGTTTGGAATATCGGTGGGACCGAGATTACTTATGAGTGTATATGGCAGTGAAAGTTGCTGATAGTTTAGGAGTTGTATCACTAAGCACTTGAGCAACCAGATCATCATCATAACCTCATCCCCTTTTAATAGTATTGGCTTTTCCTATGGACTCAATGTGATCTTTGATCACTAAACCAAAAATGGAGTCTTGAGCTTTTGCCAATGCTTGCCTTAGCATTTTGAGGGGTCCACTTCTTCAGTCCTTGCCATACCCATATCACTGAACTTCTCTGAAATGATTCTCAAGTAACTATTAGTTCAATGATATATATGTTGTTATTAATTACCAAAACCACCCGGGGATTAGTTGCACTTTCAATCTCCCCCTTTTTGGTAATTGATGACAACGTATAGATCAAAGCTTCGACAAAGGATATAATCAAAGAATAATATCGTCGCTTTGAGAAGTATGTGATAAGCAAGAGCTCCCCCTAAATTTGTGCATTATTTAAGATTTGCGTTTGAATGCAAATGCACAATCGATTAGGATTGGGTCACTCTCCCATGTCACATACATCTTGGTGGAGCGCACAAAATGATAAGAATGAACATCATGCACCCAATCACCAAGACATGAGTAAATAGTCATACAAGATAGGAATGGCATATGATAAGCATTAAGCACACATTAAAGCATAGTACGACCAAGCACTCATTAAGGTAGCATCAAACGGAGTATCAAGCACACTGAATGTCTCGAAAACCAAGAGTATCTCAAAGAAACCGCAAAAGAACGAAAGAGCAAAAGCGCAAAGACAACAACACTCTCTCTCTCGAAGCCCTATGATCAAAAGAACGAAAGTGCAAAAGCGCAAAGACAACAGCACTCTCTCTCTCTCGAAGCCCTATGATCTATACAATTTCTCCCCCTTTGGCAACAAGTTACCAAAAAGTTCGAAAAAGCATAGAGCTAAACGTCACTGTGGACTCTGCTGGTGGCTCCCGTCTGGGTTGATGTCGGAGTGGATATGACAGCATCGGCGAAGACTTCAGCTGATGTCTGTGTTGGAGGAGTGGACACTGGAGCTGGAGCTGGAGTAACTGCTGGAACTGTGGGAGGTGCTGAAGCTGTAGTCCTGGTGTCAGTCACTGGAATAGCAGCTGATCGGGATCCTTTGGGAACCGGAGCAGTCTGTCGATGAGAATCCTGGACTAAGTCATCCTGCAACTCACGCGTAAGCTCTGCCTTGTCCTGCTTTGCTTCCTCAATGTCTGCCTCAAGCTTGTTGACGGTCACTTGTATTTCAGTCAGCTTCATGTCCAGAGCGTGGATCTTCTCGTCAACAATCCTCTCTAAGCTCTCCTGAGACTGTTCAATGCTGGCCAGGCGTTGTTCAATCCTTTGAGTAGCTTCAAGAATTTGCTCTCCGAAACTCTTTGGTTTAGCTGCTGCTGCTGCTGCTTTGTCAGCTTTGGCTTTCTTAGCAGCTGCGATCTTGGCTTGACCTTCAACAGATGTCGGATCCTCCTCATCCATCACAACAACATTGTCTTCATGCTCTGGCTGCAGCGGTAAATGTTTTCTATCCAACAAGAATTTGCCCGTGCCAAACTTGGCATTGATAAGCATCTGAATCTGCGGGGCAAATCCACATGACCTTTTCTGGTCAGCTGCAGTCCTCTTAATGGTCTCTACCATCAAGTCCATCACCTTGAAAGGTGCTTTCTCATCAAGTATATGCAGCATGTTGATAGAATATCCTCTGATCATGCGATGATCTCCAGACTTGGGCATCAAGGTATGCCTCAAAATGGTATTAGTGGTAGGTAAGCCTGCCTGGAGATGGTAGACTGAGCCGAGCTTCCAGACTTCCAAATCCTCTGCTGGAATCTCTTTGTACATGTTTTTCATGGATTCATGATTCTTCTTTGGAATGCCATATACATCAATATCATCTTCTCGTTGCACTGGAGCATTCAGAATTTCTGCCCATTCTTCAACAGAAGAAGATAACCTTTGACCTTCAGTCATCCACGTAATCTTTCCATCAGGATAGAAGTGAGCTGTGGCATAAATTGCATTATCATCTCATCGTTCCAACTGGTCAATTTCTGACCCACAAAATCTGCAACTCCACATGCAGTGAAACTTTCATGCACATGTGGAAAGAAATCTCTGTGCTCTTCGCTGTCAATGTACTCCCAGTCAACATATCTGGTGTCTGCGACTATTGGCTTCTTGTCCATCAGCACGGTCTCATAGAAGTCCTGCTGCTCTCTGGTGTGAAATCTGGGATCTACAATAGTTCTTCTCCTCACGGCATATGGGTCAGTTTGTCTCCATAGCCTGAGACCTCTATCTTTCCTTGCCTTCATATCCTCAGCTTGAGGATGAGCATCATTATGGAGTGGCAGTTTTGGACGAAGTTTCAGCAAAACTTGTCCTTCCTCGTCAGACTCAGCTGGTGGCACATCATCCTTGTTCTTTTCAGACGCTGGAATGTTTCTGATGGTCCTCTTGGGCTTGGCAGCAGGCTTTGCTGGAGCTGCCTTAGCTGGAGCAGATTTCTTGGGCTTTGATGTGGCTCCAGCCTTAATGGCATCACCCATGAGCTTCTGCTTCTGAGGAGGAGGCTGGGGTGCTTCCTCATCCTCATCTTCTACTGCTGCATCTGCATGAGAATCAATATACATTTCTGCTCGAGCTTCTGATACATGCACTACCCTCTTTCTCTTGGTGGTTTTCTTCACTTTGCTTGGAGCTGCCTCTCCCAAATTCAGCTTCTTAGCAACAGTTGACTGCTTGACTTTGCTGGTGCCCTTCTTAGACTGTTGACCTTGTTGCTCTTTGGCAACAACCTTCCTTTTAGGCTTTGAGGTCACCTCTTCCTCAATAACAAAATCTGAATCCTCATCATCGGAATTCTTCTCCTTTCTAGCTCTGGTGGCTGCAGGAGGCATGCCACTTGGTGTACTCCTCTCACCATCATCAGATGAGCTATCAGGACTAGTGTCTGCCTCTGGAATGTCTGCAATGGGTGTCTCTGACCTGTTCTGACTGTCACTGGTATCTGACATGGCTGACAACCTGTGAATAGATAAGGTATAGGCAGAGAAGAAGAGTCATCACAAACTGCAGAAGTTTTTGCAAAAAATGAGTTCAAATTCTAGTATTAAGTTTTCACAGAAGACATTTCGGTCAGACCGAGTTTAAGTTTCGGTGAATCCGAAGTGTTAAACAGGAGCTTGGCACACCACTTTCGGTTTGACCGAAGTGGGTTTCGGTCCTGCCGAAAACACTAGGGTTTCACAAAAACTTCATTTCGGTCACACCGATTTTGCACAACTCGGTTGGACCGAAGGGTGCAGTGCAATGGCCATAGGCCAAATCGGTCACACCGAAATTATAAAATCGGTTTCACCGAGATGTGTTCCGTGGAAACCTAACCCTAAAATTTTTACTCGAATCTAGTTCAAACGAACCAATCTGGTGTACAGGAGGATTTCAATCGTGGCAAGATACTAGGCAAACCAAACGTGCATTGAATCGGAGATGGGAGCACGAGTGGGATCAAAACTCACCCTAACTTGGTGGAGTTTTTCTACGGCGGCAACGGCGCGGAGGAGATGGCTGTTGATGACGACGGAGACCTGCGGCGAGGGCGCACAGGCGACGACAGCGATGATCCGGAGACCAAGGCGACGGCAGCAAGGGATGTGGGGGCGAAAACGTTTGAAGGAGGAATCAACGCGCGCGGCCCTTGGAATATATACCCCTTTGATGTCGGTGGGACCGAGTTGTAAAACTCGGTGGCACCGAGATGGATAACTGCTAGGCAGTTATGCACTTCTGTCACGCCGAAAATCACAACTCGGTTTCACCGAGATGAAAACCTAGATCAGTCTAAATGCTTTCGGTTCGACCGAGTTTGAGTGAGTTGGTCTGACCGAAATCAATTAGAAGGTTTTGGAGATTATCCCTAGACGGATCGGTGGCTCCGAGTGCTCCTCACCCGGAGGGTCCGAGAATGACTTGTTCAAAGTTTGTGATGTAAGCATGAATAGAATTTGAGACAAGAAAGCATAGATAGCTAGGGGAAGTACTTAGGCATTCTTGTCCATCCATTTGGTCAGAAAAATCAAAACGACCAAAACAACAAATGGATGTCCTCGAATGGATAAAATCATGCATCCAACATGCTCACACAATAAGATAGCAAATGAAATATGTGTCAAACATGCACAACCAAAACTCTAGCAACTAACACACAATTTGTCGATGACTAGGTCATCTTTATATGAGTATTTTGACTTAGGAGCCAAATGAGAACATTTGATCATAGGTCATACTCATCGTTTAAGCACAAGTGGGGTTACCACTTTTACATAAAGCATTCATGTGTTCACATCATTTGAAGATGCTTTAGCTCAATTTTTTAGAGCAAAGCTCCCCCTAGATGTGAGAACCCCTTTTAAAGGGTCAAGCTAACCTTGGGTTGTCGTAGAAGACTTCATGTAGATGTTGAAGAAGTGGATGCTCAATGTTGATGGAGATCATCAAGAGTTGGGAGCTATTCTTTGGATTCGGGCACTTTCAATACCTACATGGGCTAGTCCCACAAGGAACAAACAAGGATATCCATGGACATAGATTGAAGTTCATAATAGATGATGTCCATGAAAGCAATGATTACCTTGTCCCTTGACTTACCAACAAGAGGGTTTGTGACTCCATGAACTAGTGCACGATATGGAAGTTGATTGCACAAGTTCTTTGCCAAAATGAATGTGAGTGAAGTATGTTGGCGGAGTCACCCTCAAGAACTTTCTAGTTCTTCTTCTTCGAGATCCACATCATCTTGATGGGAATCCTTGGGGTTGTAGTTGAGCTTGATGAAGTAGAACTTGACGTTTCCTTGGGAACCCACTTGACCATGGCTTGAGGTGCTTCAACGAATGCATCAATCTCCTCTTGAAGCTTGTCCTTGGCTTTTAGCTTGTGGTCTTGTGGTGGAAGGTCATCTTGAGCTTGTTCCACATTGGAAGAAGTAGGATCATACTTCTCCTTTTGAGAAACAAACTGTGGAGTAGGATATTGACCTTCTTCCCACTCAACACCTTCGGCGTTGAACTTTCGCTCAAAACCAATTCCTTGATTCTTCCGGTGCCTTCCTTGCTTGCGAACAATTTCCTCAAAGTTCTTGCTTCCGGCAAGGCTCTTGTAGACACCTTTCTCTATGATCCCTTTCAATAAACTATTCTCTTGCTCAAGTGTAACTTGGCTTGAAACATTGTTAGTGGAATCAAGAGAACTACTAGAAGCAACAACATTGGATTTAGCATGGTTATTGTTATTGCTAGAAGAAGAATTTTTCTTATGCTTGTCATGCTTAGTCTTAATGGGTGGCAAGAAATTAGACAAGAGAAGTCGTTTGGCAAGATATGAAGAACTCTTCTTTCGAAGATCGTCATTGATTGCTTTTAGAAACTCATGTTCTTGCTCTAGAGTGAGCTTCTCGAAGCGTAGCTTCTCATGAGATCTTAGGAGCTCTCTATGATCTTCTTGAGTTGTTTCATGAGCTAACTTAAGAGTGTTTAGTTCTTTAGTTAGACGCTCAATCTCCTTCATAGCATTGTCATTCGACTCTTGACTATAAAGACTACTAGCATGTTCATCGTTACTAGGCTCACTGGATTTATCATGCAAGAGCTCATCTTCACCAAGCAAGTCATCCTCATCACTATTGAAGTCAATGAATTCAGGGTGTGATACCTTGGGGCCTTTAGCCATGAAGCATCTTCCAATTCCCTCATTTGGTGAATCAAATAAGTCGTAGGAGTTGGAGTTGGAGGATACGAGAGCAAGACCGGCAACACCTTCATCTTGACTGTAGTCGGAGTCGGAGTGATAGCTTCCATCGGATTGATTGTCGGAGTCGGAGCCGGAGACCCATTCACCTACATGAGCTTGATATTTTCTTCTTGTGTAGCTCCTTGATGACTTGTCTTTCCTCTCTGAATCCTTGCTTCTCCGAGAGGGTCTTCGTTCATAACGATCATCTCTACTCCTTCTCTCTTTCCGAGGTGACTCATCTCTTGAACTTCTTCTTCTTGGAGATTCTTCTCTTCTCTTGTGGGGAGCCGTACACTCATTTGAGTAGTGTCCGGGTCTTCCACAATTGTAGCAGTTTCGATCACGACTAGAAGATCTCTTTTCATCATATGATCTAGACTTTGAGCTTCTCTCTTTGCCTCTATTCTTGTAGAATTTGTTGAAGTTCTTAACCATTAGGCTTATCTCTTCATTGGAAACTAACTTGTCACTTGAGGTTGTGGGAGCATCACTTGTAGCTTTGTAAGCACCACTTGACTTGTTGTGAAGCTCTTCCTTATCCTTAAGTGTCATCTCATGAGCAACAATTCTTCCAATGACTTTAGTTGGCTTGAGAGTCTTGTAGTTTGGCATCATTTGGATCAAAGTGCACACGGTGTCATACTTTCCATCCAAAGCTCTGAGAATCTTCTTAATGATGAATCGGTCGGTCATTTCTTCGCTTCCTAAGCCGGCAATCTCATTTGTGATGAGAGCAAGCCTAGAGTACATTTCAGCGACTCCTTCACCATCCTTCATCTTGAACTTGTCAAGTTGACCTTGAAGAATATCTAGCTTTGATTCCTTCACAGACTCGGTACCTTCGTGCATTTCAACCAAAGTATCCCAAATCTCTTTTGCGTTCTCAAGACGGCTGATTTTGTTGAACTCCTCGGGACACAAGGCATTGAAGAGAATGTCACAAGCTTGAGCATTGTTTTGCAACATCCGCAATTCTTCCGGTGTAGCTTCGCGATCCGGAACTTTTCCTTCCTCGAAGAATTCACCTTGCATACCAACACAAATAATGCCCCATGCGGCTGGGTTATGACCAAGAATATGCATTTTCATTTTATGCTTCCAACTAGCAAAATTTGTACCATCAAAGTAAGGACCTCTACGAAAATTACCCTCACTAGACGCCATACTCTCCTAGGTTGTGAAACCAAGCTTATGGAGTCCAATGCAATGGAAACCAATACAATGGAGACCAAAGCTCTGATACCACTTGTAGGATCGAAAGTATGTCTAGAGGGGGGGTTATTAGACTACTTGTAAATATAAAAATTCTGCCTTTTGACAAAGAACAGTTTTTGGCAGATTCACAATTATGATCAAGTCAAGCATCACCCTACACATGCAATTCTAGAGTATAGGCAGCGGAAAGTAAATTGCACATGTAGTAAAGAGAGGTGGAGAAGAGCAAACGCAATTTTGGAGACGCGGTGATTTTTCCCGTGGTTCCGATAGGTGGTGCTATCGTACATCCACGTTGATGGAGACTTCAACCCACGGAGGGTAACGGCTGCGAGAGTCCACGGAGGGCTCCACCCACGAAGGGTCCACGAAGAAGCAACCTTGTCTATTCCATCATGGCCTACGCCCACGGAGGGCTAGCCTTACTCGGGGTAGATCTTCACGAAGTAGGCGATCTCCTTGCCCTTACAAACTTCTTGGTTCAACTCCACATCTCGATGACGGAGGCTCCCAAGCGACACCTAACCAATCTAGGAGGCACCACCCTCCAAAAGGTAATAGATGTTGTAGATGATGATGAACTCCTTGCTCTTGTGGTTCAAATGATAATCTCCCCAACACTCAACTCTCCTCACTGATTTGGCTGTGGTGGAAGAAAGGGTTGAGTGGAAAGCAACTTGGGAAGGTTAGAGATCAAGCTTCATATGGTGGGAATGGAGCAACTTGATCTCAACACAAGGGTAGGTAGTTCTCTTCTCAGAAATGTAAGGTAGGAGTGGTAGTTCTTTCTGATGGCTCTCTCCACGAATGAAGAGGGGGTGGAGGGGTATAAATAGCCTCCACACAAAATCCAACCGTTACACACATTTGAGCAATCTCGGTGGGACCGAAGTGGACAACTCGGTGAGACCGAAAGTTCAAATAATGTGAACGTTGGGGTTTTCGGTGGGACCGAATATACAATCTCGGTTAGTCCGATTCGTGCAATGACAAGGGCATGCCAGTTTTGGTGGGACCGACTTCATCATCTCGGTGACACCGATTTGATGACAGAAGGTTACAGAAGCTTGGCAACTCATGTTTCGGTGAAACCGAGTTCAGAATCGGAATATCCGAGTTTACTAGGGTTTGGCTTATGGCTGAGGTGGTTCATCTCGGTGTGACTGAGTTTGGAATATCGGTGGGACCGAGATTACTTATGAGTGTATATGGCAGTGAAAGTTGCTGATAGTTTAGGAGTTGTATCACTAAGCACTTGAGCAACCAGATCATCATCATAACCTCATCCCCTTTTAATAGTATTGGCTTTTCCTATGGACTCAATGTGATCTTTGATCACTAAACCAAAAATGGAGTCTTGAGCTTTTGCCAATGCTTGCCTTAGCATTTTGAGGGGTCCACTTCTTCAGTCCTTGCCATACCCATATCACTGAACTTCTCTGAAATGATTCTCAAGTAACTATTAGTTCAATGATATATATGTTGTTATTAATTACCAAAACCACCCGGGGATTAGTTGCACTTTCATATATCCACCAGAGGGGGATGAATGGGAGATTCAAAATTTCTTTCAAAAGTTTTGAACAGATCCCAAACACAGCAGCGGAGATAAGATATGGAAGAGAATAACTCAAACAAGCAAGCTACTGAGGAACAAATTCCTCAAGATAAGTCGCAATAATGATTCGGGCATAGTACACAATAGGCTTAATTGTGACGATGGTAATACAACATGCCAAAAGAAATAAAATCATGAAGAAGAACTTCATCAAAGCTAAGAAGGAAAATTCCAAAGAATAACAATAGAGGCTATGAAGGATAAAGAACTCAGTGAGAGGTAAAGTGGAAAGATTATGACATAGGGTAACAGATCAGATATCTATCATCATAGAGCACACATATAGATAGCCGAATGAAATGCAGCAAAAAGAATAGAACTAGTGGTGCTCGATGGTGACAGAGAGATTGGGTAAACTAGTACACCCTTCTGCGGAAGGGCTACGTCTGGTTGGAGGGGTTGTGACATAACACATAAGATAAACCATGTTCTCCTTCAACGCAGAGCTGCTCATACTCAGGTTGATTTCAGTCGTGGTAGATGCTTGTCGGTGATCTCCAAACCTTCGGTCGACATTCGTGAACCACAATCACTCTTGGTTGTTGAAGATCTGGTTCAGTGAAGACAACGACTCTTCAACACTCGAACCAAAAACCTATCTCTCTAGAGAGTGTGCAGCTCTCAAGAGTAATAGGTACAAGAACTCTCACTCAGAACTATTGAGCTACTAAATCACTGTCTAAATTTGGGCTCTTGATTTTTCTCTCGGTGGATCTTAAACTCAAATCACTCGGAGAGGGGTTGCTCAAATCAATCTTCTCAGAAATCTTAAGCGGGGGAGCCTACGGACAATGTTGGAGCAGTGTGGCTATTTATAGTTGCAGCCTTCCCAGCTGGAAATGACCAAATTAATCATTGGGATCAGTCAATGTCCAAATGACATGAGTCCAACAATTGGATTTGACCACAACAGTAACATTACCTGCGGGGGCAAGTAATGCTAACTCCTCGGTCAGAGGCAAATCTCTTGAAGCGAAGAAGATCACGGCATCTTGCTAACGAGTATTTGATCAGAGCACAAAGAGATTTCTCTCACAGCTCTCATAGGTTTCGGCTAAGCATGATCATTGTCTTGGATATCGTCACAACTATTCTCTTTTCTTACAGTTGCCCAACAACAATTTATCTACCCACTGTTTGCTATTTCTTGAGAGAAGTCACTGGTGAAATTACGGCCCCCGGGTCTATTGTCCCATCATATATTTTCACATCTGTATTTTTATTTGCTTTTTCCTCTATTTGCAACTTTTATTTTTGAGATCTATATTATCAAAAACCCAAAAATACCTTGCTGAATTTTATTTGTCGTTGTTCCATTTTCTATTACTCATCTATATATTTACCAATCAATTAACTGGGAGGGATTGACAACCCCTCTTACACGCCGGTTGCAAGTATTCTTTCTTTGTTTGCAGGTACCGTTTACATAGTCTTGCTTGGTCCTCCTACTGGTTCGATAACCTTGGTCTCATCACTGAGGGAAATACCTACAGTAGTTGTGATGCACCATACCTTCCTCTTTGGGTAAATGCCGACATAGTTCAAGCGACATCAAAGGGAATTTCTGGTGCCGTTGTCAGGGAGGCATCATCAACAACTATCAGGTTCCTAATCACAAATCTCATCTCCTTGCAATTCACATTATTTATCATTTTCATATCATTTTCATCTCCCCCACTTCACAAAAAATTGCTGTTTTATCTTCCTTCTTCCCATTTGCCTTTTCATTTTCCCTCATGTCTTACTTGCTTGCTTTGCTTGGTTGTTTGGTATAACTTTATGTTTCCTGGAAATCAGAAGGAAAACGTTTATGGATCCTCATCCACTTGCTAATCTTTTTAACAGATCTAATTATGGTGAACAAATTGCTAGTGAGTTGAGTGCACTAGAATATCTTTATGAAGTTCTGCTTAAGATTCATGAATCTGAATATTGTGATGAAGTGCTAAAAGAAGAAATTTATGAAATGATTCACGATGGCTCAGTGAATGAAAAGCATGATCGCAGTGGTGCTATGATAAATTTTCTTAATGTCAATTATGCTAATAATATGCAAAACCCCAAGCTTGGGGATGCAAATTTTGATATGTCCTCTACTTATTGCAATGGTCATTATTGGGGTGATTCTTCTTATGATCTCGAAAATTTATTTAAGCCTTATGATGAATACGTTTGCGATACTATTGAAAGTGGGTTTGGAAGAGTGTCAACCTTGCATGCATGTGGATCATATAGAGAATATATTATGTGATAGCTATATTGTTGAATTTGAGTATGATCCTACATGCAATTATTATGAGAGAGTGAAATATGGATGTAGAAATTTTCATGTTACTAATTTACCTCTCGCTATGTTGAGATTGTCAATGTTTTATTGTTCTCCCTTGCATATGCTAGATATTTCAAGTCTTGATAATTTTGTTGCCTAAAAAATGCCTATGCATAGTAAGTATGTTAGACTTGAATGTGTTTGTCACATGTTTTATGATGCCCTCTTTGTGCTTCAATTCTTGTCTTTCATGTGAGCATCATTGAAATCTCAAGCCTATCTTAATAGCTATAAAGAAAGATCTTGGTGGGAGGCAACCCAAGGAATAAATAAAATTTTGCTTTTTATTTCCAGTTCTTGTGTGCTTCCACAATTATGCCTCTCGTTACTATGTTTCTTGTGGTTTAAATTAATGTTTCTGTCAGGCAAAGCCTTTGGGATGATTTGGTTGATAGTTGATTTGATTGCGTTGAAAATCAGAAACTTTTTGCGTCCAGTGCCAGAATTCTTGACGGCGACTGGAACATCATCAATTCTTGAACTTTTTACACATTATCAGGATACAAATTTCCATGTTGTCCTAATTTTGTAGAAAATTTACAGTTACTTAAGTATGAATAAAATTCACATCTTTACATACTGCTTTGTTTTTTATAGATTATGTTTTGTTGTGTTATGTGCTTGTTTTTTGAATCTATGGTTTCTTTTTAAGAGTTTAAGCCATGGAAAAGTTAGAATACGGTAGATATAATGTAATAACTATCGGATTCGGGGCTCCGCAAAACCCTTGTTAGATTCGAACACTGGAGTGTGTGCGAAGAACTCAACTTCCCCTATCTACCTACTTGCTGATACGTCTCCAATGTATCTACTTTTTCAAACACTTTTGCCCTTGTTTTGGACTCTAACATGCATGATTTGAATGGAATTAACCCGGACTGACGCTCTTTTTAGCAGAACTGCCATGGTGTTACTTTTGTGGAGAAATAAAAGTTCTCGGAATGACCTGAAAATCAACGGAGATTTATTTTGGAATATATAAAAAATACTGGCGAAAGAATCAAGATGAGGGGGCCCACACCCTGTCCACGAGGGTGGCGGCACCCCCCTGGGCGCACCCCCTTGTCTTGTGGGCCCCCTGATGCTCCACCGGCCTCAGCTCTGACTCCATATATTCACGTTCGGGGAGAAAAAAATCAGAGAGAAGGATTCATCGCGTTTTTAGATACAGAGCCGCTGCGAAGCCCTAATCACTCTCGGGAGGGCTGATCTGGAGTCCGTTTGGGGCTCCGGGGAGTGGAGATCATCGCCGTCGTCATCATCAACCTTCCTCCATCACCAATTCCATGATGCTCATCGCCGTGCATGAGTAATTCCATTGTAGGCTTGCTGGACGGTGCCATGTAATCGAGTTAGTTTTGTTAGGCTTTGATCCCTAGTATCCACTATTGTGACAGCCTGATTTTTGCCCTCTTTTATTTGCCAGAGTTTTCATTTGGATTTAATTTGAACCTTGGGATTTTTTAATCTTCTCATATGGACTTAAACACTTGGGTACCCTTGGATTTCACCCAAGTGCCTCATCTCCATCTCAAATCCTCTATTCCCCTCTAGTTCACCCTAAAAGTAATTATTGGAATATTTTTCTTTATTGAAAGATATTCATTTTTCACTCCAAAACCCTAGTTAGCTCCTTGTGCTCCAAAGCAACCTCCATTTTCCTTGCCCACAAAAATCTGAGGAAATTCACAAATATTGTTTGAACCCTAGGACACCTTCCTGAGCAAAAATATTGCACCACTTTTTGGAATATTTTTGCTACAGAAATTCTTTTCTATTCTGGACAGAAATGGTAGTTTCTACAGCGACTTCCATTTTACTTGCTCCATTGTACCTGAAACTTCTTGTGCATCTTTACCTTAGTAACATAGGGCTAGCCTCCAAAGCACAGCCTCCAACTCCCAGCCATTTTACCTCGGTAAGCTCTCAAACTTACTGTCCAGAAACTTACCAGCCGTGTGAAATCCTTTCTACTGCGTCTGGATCCAAACTAAACTAGGGTAACACTCAAATCTACCACGAACAACACGCCAGACATGATCTTTGGCCCCAAGTCGGCCAGTAGGCAGAGTTCACGCGGTGACCATGCGTGTACACCATGCTAGGCTGCTAGTCGACGTGCTCTGAGTGCCGTCGAGTGCTCTGTTTCGCGCGTGCTCGCTTCCACATCTGCTGGAGCTTGCCAAACCACGCCACCATCTTCGTCTCGACTTGTACAGCTCCTCCTGGCACTCGCCGACGCCGGAGCTCGCCGCAGCGAGCTCGGGCGCGGTCCGGCCAAGGCAATAGTGCAGTGCGCACTGTGCTCGTCTCCTTCCCAGTGATCATGTGCTCGTCTCCGTTCGTCCACAGCCCGTGCGTGAACCCCGTGGCCTTCTCCCCCTCTCACTGACGCCGTTTGTCGCTGGGCGCAGTGTCCAAGTGTCGTCGGCGGAGCCTCGATCCCCCCTCTCGGCTCGCCTATAAATGGAGCCCCTCCCAGCCTTCCCGAGCATCTCGCTCCACTCCCACACACCCCACAACTGCGTAGAAACTCGTAGCCCGGCCGGGCAGGCCGCAGGCCGCCATCCCAGAGCTTGAGCTTGCCGGTGATCCCCTCGGGTCGTCGCAGTAGCTCCAGCCCCTCTCAGGCTAGGGCAACTCTTCCAGAGCCTCCGCCACTCTCTGGTGGTGCTGTTCTGCCTAATTGGAGCCTCTAGAGTCGCCGTTGCTCCTCGTCGTCCTCAACTCCGGTGACCACCCCGTTCTGCCTCCGCTTGCGAGGCCGTTTCCGACGCCGTCCGACCACCCCTAGCTACGCTACGGGTACGGGCAGGTGCGCCTCGATCCCCTCTATAGATATATCC
This sequence comes from Secale cereale, assembly GCA_902687465.1. Classification (NCBI taxonomy): domain Eukaryota; kingdom Viridiplantae; phylum Streptophyta; class Magnoliopsida; order Poales; family Poaceae; genus Secale; species Secale cereale. The sequence continues at coordinate 263,214,634 of LR738712.1, read as the reverse complement.
CTCTCATCTTGGCCAAGAAGCTCGCATCGCCGGCATGCGCTCCGGCGAAGCCACGGCCGTCTCTGTTCCTCTCTCCCCCTCCCCCTCACCTGACTAGCAAGGCCCGCTAGTCAGCCACTCTGTACTCGCGCGAAGTGGTACGAGTGGTGGCGCCTTGGGTCTTTACGCCTCCGACGTCACCCTTTCTCAGTCTGTTTATTTAAATTTCAAATTTATATACATTCCAGTACACTTCAAACCGCAATAACTTTTTAACCATAAGTCCAAATGAATTGATTCCTTTTGCATTCTGTTCTTTGTAAAGAAATCTTGCAGCACACCAAAAATCAGACTTTTCTGTGTTGTGTAGATTTTCTGGTGAATTTTAGAATGGTTCTTGATATTTTCTTTTTGTGCTTTTAAATCTTTTCAGAAGGTGAAGCTTGTCTTGAGGATCACCAGGAGGCTTGTGAACCTCATTTGCACTAAGGCAAGCCACAACAACATTTTCACGGTGCCATTTCGATATTTGTGATTTTCCAACTTGAATTAAATGATTTAATCCATGCACAGGAATTATTTTTGTTATTTGTATTCTGTTGGTTGCTATATTTAGTTGTTATATTTAGTTTACATAAAGTTGGAAGTTGATTTAGTTGTTATTGTGACTAGAAGAAAGTTTGGGTCATGAAGAACTAGTGTGGTTATGGATATAAATATTTATGTGAAGTTATTTTCTTGCATAAGTACTATGGTAAAATTTTGCTAGAATATATTCTGTTTTTAATTGAAAGTAAATCCTAACCAGAAGAATATTAGAAGTTGTGATGCTTACACTTAGTATGATAGAGCTGATCTAGTTCTTTATGGTAATGCATATTGGTGTGTTGCATTTGCATGGCATTTTATGACACCGTTTTTTTAAGTTGAACCTGTTAATAACTCAACTTGAATAATTTGTTGACCGGGTCATGGTGCCACTGAATCGAGTTTTTCCCAGTGCAACCACATTTGCCTTTATGGGAAGGCCTTTATTCGGTCCGTTGTCATGCCTCCGGTTGGTACCTCCAAGTAGGGAAGGTTATGGGCGTGCGGTACCCTAGCCCGGTAAGCAGACATAACCTAGTGTGCCCGTTGTTGAGTTTATGGTATTGAGTCCCCGTTTGGGACAGTTTTTGTTTGGCCACAACGATGGTCGTTGTGCCTTTGGTAGGCACGGGGCCACCCAGGACTATTCCGATGGGAAATGAGTCGGCGTGGCCGAGAGAGTGTCATGGCAATGGAAGGGTTTCGTCGGAACGCCGTTGGTCCACCCGAATGGGAGAAAGAGGCCATGGGTTCCGTGGTGTGGGTATAGTGCACTACCTCTGTAGAGTGTAATTAATCTATCGATAGCCGAGTCCACGGTCACGGACTTGCTCGAAAGTAGGTCACACCATGGGCCAACATTTAAATAAAATTTTGCTCACTAAGTTATGAACTTTGCACTATTAAAGATGGTAGAAGAGCCACCGGGATGATTGAGACCAAGTGTGGTCAGGGTTGTTATCGCTGGAAAGATCATGAGATATGTACTTTTGAGATTAACAAGTTGGTATGTTACTAAAGATCACCATTGGTAAGTCAGTCCGGGGGACTGTTTTCACAAAGCATGAGCACAGCATGTTGGCTATATTCATACTCACGTATGGTGTTGCATTTTAATAAATGAATAATTATCATGATATTGTTTTTCATTATGATTATGTTTGATGTAAGCTTGCAAGTACATTCAATGTACTGACCTGGCGTGTCATGCCAGATTTCAGGGAAGTCTCACTAGAAATGAGTGCCGTCCGAGTCTAGATCGTGTCCACATCGGTGTCCCTGTGCTATGGAGTTCCGCTACGAAGTCGTTCCGCTGCCGCGTAGTTGTTATGACCGAGGCCTTTTATGTTCACTAAATAATGTACATATTGTTCAGCCACACTGTGTGTGCCTCTTGGCCTCACTACCTGTTGTAGTAATACTTTGATTCGCTAGTACCAATAAAGCGGTTGTTTTCTATACCAAGATGTTGTGTGTTGCCAGAAGACAAGGTCTCTGGGCTAGCAATGCAGGGTAAACCGATCGCTCTGAGCCGGGGTACCACAACGCTTGGTAACAGAGCCACGCTGACTGTAGGGCACGTTAGACTAAGACGTGTTAACTAAACGCTAGATACGAGTTTAAGTTGAGTGCCGGTAGTATGTGTAGCTGGTTGATGCTTTGCATATACTTACTTTAATTTTTATGCTAACATACTAATGGTTGTGAGTGTAGATGGCTCCAGTGTCGTATCCGTGCGAGTTGCAGCTGATGCCGTGCACATCACTGCACCTCCTTCGTAACGTGTGGTGTCGGTTGTACCCTCTCGGAGACGACCTAGTTTATCGTGTGTACCGGGAGCGTCTAGCAGGCTCAGTCTATGAGTATTAGGCCGTGGTTACTCCGCGCACCAGTTCCGACTCCAGCTCTTACACTCGTACCTCTCGGAGCGGTTATGCTTCTACCACTTTGCGGGCCATCCAATTTGCTGCATTCGAGATCCTTGTTGAACTCCGTCACAGCGAGGTCCGCATGCAGAATCACCCAGGTTTCCAATACTATCCTTCTCTGCACGACAACGGTCGTGTTCGTTTCCCTGATATTGATCCGGAGTCTGATAGTGTTGCTAGCCACCTTTCCCGATATATTACTGCTAGCTATCTCCTGATCCACGAGCTGGCTCGAGAGTTGACTAACACTCGTATTGCTTTAGCCACTACTAGGTATGTCACAATTCCCTCATCCATGGGATTTACCCCTTACGTTCCTGCCAGTTCTGGTTCCCCTATTTCACCGGTTACTCCTCCGAGTAGCTCGGGCGCCTCGACCATAAATCCTCTCAGTGCTCCTACTGAGTGGGTTTCGCTTCTCACTACTCCTGTAGCTCCTATGATTCACTCTACCCCTGCCCCGGAAGGAGAGCCTCCGAGGCAGCGTCGTCGTGTTACCTTTAACCCAGTGGTTTCAGTTAACCTTGTCAATTCAGGATCTGAGTCCGCTTCAGGAGAGGACCCCGCAGCACCCGCAGAGCAGTAGAGCTCCCGAGTATTCGCAGTTGTCAGGATGATGTATGGATGTAGTTGTACGAGTCATGATGTTTCGTATCATGATTGAGTGTGGTGGAACTAGGCATGTTAATTGCTTTTCATGTATGAGTCCATGTATAATTATGCTGGAACTGTATTTCTTCTATTCGCTGTCTTTTCTTCATAATTTCGTTTTCTCTCAGGATTTGTTGCTGGCTTTTCTCCAATATTCCTTTTGAATGTTTCTCATCTCGGTTGCGTTGTCTTGGGAAAATCCATAATAGGATGACGCGGGGAGGCAACAATAGCATCGCTCACGAGGATGTTCCTGTCCGTCGCTCCGCCCGACAGGCAGGACACTCTCCCGAGCCGTACATACCACCGCCTCCACCGCAAAATCCGCCTACCACCGAGCAAATTCTGGGTATGTTTGAGGAAAGGAGAAGTAATGATCTGCTTGAGATATTGAAAAGTGTTCAAGCTATGGTTGGTCAGAATGGAAATCAGAACGGTCATCACTCAAAGCTATCAGATTTTTAGAGAACTTAGCCTCCCAGTTTCAGTCAGGTCATTGACCCTTTGGATGCCGACGATTGGTTGCGTACCATTGAAAGGAAGCTTGAGATTGCCCGTACTGCAGAAGAGGACAAAGTTCCATATGCAACTCACTATCTTGAAGGCGCTGCTGCCATTTGGTGGGAAAATGCAAAAGCCATGTGGCCTGCTGATGATGAACTCACCTGGTCAAAATTCAAGGATCAGTTCCGAAAATATCATATCCCTACTAGAATTATGAAGACCAAGCAGTGTGAATTTCTCGCACTCACCCAAGGAAATCTGTCTGTGGGTGAATATTTGCAAAAATTCAATCATCCGGCCCATTACTCCCTTTATGACGTGGCCACTGAAGAAAGAAAGATTGACAGATTTCTTGGAGGATTAAACTCACAACTCCGGTGCACCCTCAGCATGCTCGATTTTCCAGACTTCCAAAATTTGGTGAACAAAGCTTTCATGGCGGAAAGAGAATACAAGCTCATGCTGGACAATAATCCTGCTAATAACGAGCACAAGCGCAAGTTTGAATGAAGGAAAGAAGGGCAACCAGTGCAGAAGGCTCGAACCTGGCAGCAGACTCAGGTAGAATACAAGCCCAATTGGCAACATAATGTTAACAAGACCACTACTCAAGTCAAGAATGTTGTGACCAACCCAGTACACGAGGAGTGTCAACGCAACAATTCTTGTTTCAGTTTTGGGAAAAACGGACATTATGCCAGACAGTGCCCCAAGAATAGCAAGGCGAACGCCTTATTCAGGCTACAAGTCAACTTTATGGGGTCATACCCGAACCAGCGAAACATCGCCGGGCACGTCCATCACCTCTCCGTGGATGAAGCCCAAGAAAACCCCGAAGTAGTCATTGGTATGTTTTCTATTAATAGCATACCTGCAATAATTTTATTTGACTCGGGGGCTTCCCACTCTTTTATTTCTCGGAGTTTTGTTGCCCACAACAAATTTTCTTGTTCGCTTTTGGGCAAAAATATGCTGTACAAACCCCGGGATCTTTAATCAAGAGTAACCTGGTCTGCCGTGATTTAGAAATCAATATCAACGGAATAAGCTTTCCAACTTCCTTGATACTCATCGAGTCGGTACAGTTGGACGTTATTTTGGGCATGAATCGGTTGACCCAATATCAAGTATGCATAAATTGTGCAACCCGAGAAGTCACTCTGACCAGTCAGAAGGGGCAGCCTACAAATTTCTACTCTCGCGGAAGCATACCCAAGAAGGGAATAATATTCACTATTGTGGCAGAATTCGAATTAATTCATGTGGTCAGTGAATTTCCAGATGTATTTCCAGAAGAACTGCCAGGCATGCCGCCAGATTAAGAGCTTGAGTTTGCAATAGATCTTGCACCCGGAACCGCACCGTTATACAAGAAATATTACCGGATGCCCTCATCAGAATTAGTGGAATTAAAGAAGCAGCTCGATGAAATGCTCCAGAAAGGATATATCCGTCCCAGCTCCTCACCATGGGGATCACCTGCTCTCTTCGTAAGCAAGAAGGATGGCAGCCTCCGCATGTGTGTGGATTACCGTAGCTAAATGATGTCACCATCAAAAATAAATATCCGCTGCCAAGAATTGATGACTTGTTTGATCAGCTTAGTGGGGCCAAGGTATTCTCCAAGATTGACCTACGGACATGGTGCCATGAGCTCAAGATTAAAAAGGAAGATATTCCTAAGACCCCATTCACCACTCGATACGGTCTTTATGAATATACAGTTATGTCCTTTGGTCTCACCAATGCCCCTGCGTTCTTCATGCACATGATGAACAAAGTATTCATGGACTTCCTCGATAAGTTCGTGGTAGTCTTTATCGATGACATACTTATATACTCAAAAAGCGAAGGGGGTCACAAAGAACACCTCCGAGCAGTGTTACAACGACTCCGCGACCATCCGCTTTACGCCAAATTCAGTAAGTGTGAGTTTTGGCTCAAACAAGTTGGATTTCTTGGACATGTACTCTCCACCGAGGGTATAGCCGTAGACCCAAGCAAAGTAAAAGATGTGCTCAATTGGTTTTCACCAACAACGGTATCACAGATCCGGAGTTTCCTTGGACTGGCTGGATATTACCGTCGTTTCATTGAAGGGTTCTCCAAGATTGCTAAACCCATGATAGAGCTGCTCAAAAAGGACAAGAAGTTTGAATGGACTAAAGACTGTGAGAAAAGTTTCAGTGAGCTAAAAATACTGCTGACGATCGCACCCGTATTAACTCTTCCAGATATCTACCGCAGTTTTGATGTATACTGTGACGCATCCAGGCAAGGACTTGGTTGCGTACTTATGCAAGACGGCAAGGTAGTAGCATATGCGTCACGACAGATGCGACTGCACGAGGGAAATTACCCTACTCATGATCTAGAATTGGCCGCAGTGGTTCATGCTCTCAAAATATGGAGGCACTACCTCATCGAAAAAAGGTGTCAAATTTTTACTGATTACAAAAGTCTCAAGTACATATTTACTCAGCCAGATTTAAATCTTCGTCAGCAAAGATGGCTTGAGCTGGTTAAGGATTACGATCTTGGAATCAATTACCACTCGGGTAAAGCCAACATGGTGGCTGACGCACTCAGTCGAAAGCTGGTCAGCCTAAATATCATATTAACATCCTTGCCCCCTAAACTTCAAGAAGAGATTGCTCAACTCAACCTGAACATAGTTGAGGCTCGCCTCACTAATATTTTGGATGTTACCCCCACACTTGAGGAAGAAATCCGCAAGGCCCAGCCAGGCGACCCTGTCCTGCAAAGGCATACCAAGAATATGGTGGCAGGATGTACCTCTGGTTTCTCAAAGGATCACGTTGGGACTCTCTGATTCCCTGGAAGGATTTGTGTACCCAACCAGTTGGACTTGAAACGGAAAATCTTGTGAGAAGCACACGAATCCTCATACTCTATTCACCTGGGAGCTACAAAAATGTATGAAGACCTTCGTCAAATATTCTGGTGGGATGGAATGAAGAAAGACATTGCCTATTTTGTGGCTTGTTCTCACATATGCAACAAGGTGAAGGCAGAGCATCAGAAGCCAGCCGGACTTCTTCAACCGCTGCCAGTTTCTCAATAGAAATGGGATGACGTGTGCATGGATTTCATCACTGGACCACCCAAGACTCAGTGAGGCAATGATGCAATATGGGTCATAGTGGACACCCTAACCAAGGTAGCTCACTTTATCCCAGTCAAGACCACATATCGAGCAGATGAACTTGCACAGCTGTATGTGTCCAAAATAGTCAGTCTGCATGGAGTACCTCGAACCATCACGTCCGACCGAGGTTCACTTTTCACCTCCGCTTTCTGGTCTGTGGGGACCCCGACTTAGAAGTCGAGATCACCGAATGCACGTGTACAGTGATCCCAGAGATCAATGCTCACTGAACACACAGAAGCTGAATAACAAGAGTCTTACATCCATACATATCGTCTTACACAAATTAAGGCCATTATGGCCAAGTCTTATATAGATAAAGCCTCACGGGCTGAATAGCGAATAACTCATATAGCGGAAGTCTTCGATAATAGGTAGAACCCATGCCATCTGCCTTAACCCTACAGGCATTCTGACTGGGATAGCGTCCTAGTTCGCATGTTCGTCTCCAAAGAACTCTTCATCATATTCCTGTTCCTCCATGCCAGGCCAATTAAATAACCAGTGGCAAGCCAATGAGTACTTTGAATGTACTCACAAGCAACCCATGATGTGGTTCAAAGTTACAGTGCAATTGAACAATAATGAACAATCTAGCAAGGGGCTAGAATAAATATTCTACCATCAAGTTTATGCATCAATAACTCGCGTAACCTCGAAGGCAGGTTACCGATATCAACATGAATATGATTCAACTCATCGAGTCAAGTCACCACCTTGACTCTCATACACACACGTGGTTTTGCAAACATTGGACGTAGCCCAAGAGCGGTTACCCAACTGTCCTTGACCGTGGACACGGCTATTCGAATAGTTTTACACTCTGCAGAGGTTGTACACTTTACCCACAAGATCCGGGGAACTTCCGTGTCATCCACGACCCGCGGTACCTCAAGTACCCGGGGTAAGCACCCGGTCATTACCTTTCCTTAGACGACACTAACATAGAGTCCACTCGTTGGTACACGGCCCTCAGGTACAAACAATAGATTACGGGACTTGCCCTAATTTCAATGTCACGCGTACCCGAAGGGACCAACGGTGTGTCCGGTGCCCTGTAAAAACAGTCATGGCCGTCTATCCAAGCACGACCCCGTCCCGGGAAAGACCTCAAGTCTTCCCGTCACTAGTAATGCGGGCACCATGCTAGTATCGACCTAAGTAATCAATCAAGCCCCGTCCCATAAGGGGTAGTGTGGTTGCACATGTATGGTTGGAATAACGGTCGCAACTTAAACCAATCCGTTTGAAAAACACACACACTTGTCTCGGTACACCACTTCGTCATCAAGTGGTTACCCAACTCATCATCTCCCTCGGGCATGAATGGCACCCGACGGGGTTTTTATGCAAAGGTTTCAACCACGAAGGTTCATGTCACACATGCATCACTATTCATTACTACTAACCACATGCATTGCATCTAGCACATGGCAAGATCAAGAGTAAAGCATGCATCATGTGGTGGTTTCAACTAGGTTACCACCGTAACCCTATCATCATGCATCGGAAACAAACGGGTTCCGAAGAACAAGTGTATCATGGTCAAAGGGCTGCTTGCCTGGATTGGCTTGGTCTTCAAAGTCTTCAAATCCTTCTCCTTCTCCTTCTTCAGCAACTTCGTCAAATACGGTATCTATACGTCGCATAATAACAACGGAAAAATAAGACCACCAATAAAACAGAAAAATCAAGGTGCTCAGAAAAATGTCAACTTATTTTTGTTAAATACTAGAGGGATTTCTAAGATGGCGAAAATTCTTAGTTGGACTTTTGGAGTAACAGAATGGAATCTATTGATTTTAGAACAGGAGTTTTATTGTTCAAATTTAAATTTAAATTTGAACAGAACAGCAAAGTTTCATGGATGAGAGTGAAAGTGGCACCATTAAATAGGTTGGAATATTACATGAATTTAGGAGTTGGAATTATTTCATTTGGATCAATATTATTTTCTGTAAAAATGTTTGAATTATTTACAGAAAAGAAAAAGAGAAAATGCCATGTGCAACTGGGCCAGAGGGGCCACAGTGCACGGCCCAGGGCGTCCAGCCCAGCCGCACGGGTGCCAGCGCGCGCACGTCAGGTTTTTAAACCTGACGGGCGGGGGCCGGCGGTCAGTGGCTGTGAGGAGGGGGAGAGAGAGGTGAGGATGACAGGCGGGGCCCGCCTGTCATCTCCAACCTCACGGCCATGGCGACGGTGAGCTCACCGGCGTTGATTTCGGCCACGGCGACGGCAAGGAAGGGCAGGGACGTGATCAGCATCGAGTGGCGGATGCAGTGGAGGTGGTGCGGCACGCCGGGGAGGTCGGGTTCGCCGGCGGCGAGGTGGGACGGCGGAGGATCGTCGGGAGGTCGTCGCTCCGGCCGTTTCTGACTGCAACAGAAGGGGGAAACAGAGGGGAACGCATCAGTGGTGCACGGCGGTTCTAGATCGGGCAAAAGGAGGGGCAGAAGAGGCCCGTACTGCGAGATCACCGGCGGCCCGACGCGGCGGAGCTCCGGTCGATCCCGAGCACAGAAGCTCTTCGGGGATGAACTAGTGGGGCTGGGGGACTGAGGAGGATGTGGAGAAGCTGCTGGTGCTGTTGGAGAGGCTCGGGGGGTCCTATATATAGGGGAACGGCGCAGCCCCGTGGTCCAGTGTGCCGGCGAGCTCCTGCTCGACACTACAGCGCACGGGAGACGATGGGAATGAGTCCACGGCGTTGCTGGACGAGCTCTACGTCCATATGAGGTGAGAGGAGGAGCGGGGAACCTTCCAGGCGACGCGCGCGTGCGAGCCCGAGGAGTGGACGCTGCGGGCGGCCAGCGCGCATGTGGCGACGGCCACTGGAGAGCGCAGGAGGAGGGGGATAGCGCCGGTGGGGGCTGCGGATGTCGAGGCACGTTGAGAGGCGCGAGGGGGAGGCCCGAGGCTGTCGGGGGCAGCTGATTGGGCGAAGCTACAGTGCGGTGGCGCACTGTAGCGTGCTCCAGAGTGCCCGAATGGCTGGCACATTCATGCCCTCGCCACTCTGGTCATGTCCAATGTGCCCAAGGTTGTCTAGAAGGTCAAGGGAGGAGTAAAGAAATGGCCTGCGGCCTTGGATGCTCTGGAGATGCTGTGAGAGAGAGAGGAAGCTGGTAACTTGGTAAGAATTGGCTGTCCAGCAGGGTAAACTAGGGTTCTTACCCCTCAATCATGGAGCTGGGGTCATGGGGAAGTTACTGGAGGTAGCCAGTAACTGGTTGAACATGTGGTAGAAAGTTGAGGCCAAGGTAAAAGGTGAAAGTGATCAAGAAGAGGGTTTTGGTAATAAGCCAGAAGGTGTTTGATCAGTGTTTGGTCAAGCAAATGATCTCCACTTGCCATGACACTTAACAGGATTGAATGACATGTGAAAATAGGGTGCTTCACCAAATTTGGGCTCATTTGAAGAAACTAGCCAATGTAACTTTGGTGAACCCTAGAAAACAACAGAAATAGCTTCATCTTGTTTGAGTCAAGCAAATCATCTCCCCTTGATGCACCACTTGGTGTAGTTTCATCATTTGGGGTATTGATCATGCCCACAAAGTTTGAAGCTCCAGGTAAAAAGTTGGTAATGTAAAGTTGTTCAAATTTGCATTTGAACAGATAGGGTTTTGGGGTGATCTGATCAAGTTGCTCTATTCCAAATCTTGTGCCATTTGGTCTAGATGCCTTATTAGGCATTTCTAGCATGTGCACCAAGTTTGAGAGCATTTGAACAGGTTTGGCAATGTAGAGTTGCTCAAACTTCAAATATGGACAGAATGGTTATGAAGGGTTTTGAGGATGCTTTCTTGCTTCCCAATGCATGGGACTTGGCAAGATCATCAAATATGTCATATATGACATGATAGAATTTCCCTGGAATTTTTGGAGAATATTTCCTTTGTAAATATTTCAAAAGCTTGAAATATCTAGAAAGGGTTTTAGAGGGATTAGCCCATTATTTTGAACATGACCAAGTGTTGAAACTCTTATATATGGACAATATATGTCCTCTGAGTCTCCCTGAATTTTGGCAAATATTTTTGAAATACTTAAATAATTTTTCCCTATTAAAGACCATTTCTGGCCTTAAGAAAAAGCTTTCAAATAAAATAGGAAAAATAACTTTTAAAATTATACTTTTGTGGTTTCTGGGAGTCCTATGACTACTAGGTCTCAAATATACTTTTTGAAATAATTTTCTCACCCTAAATCAAGTACTTGCAGTGCAAATCTCAATTCAGGGGTTTTTGGAAAACTAAATTTATAAAATATATTTTGGCCAAATTAATTTTGTAAGAAAATACTATACTGATATATAACACTTGGCATGATCATTGGGCAGAAGTTTTGGGTATGGAGATGAATTCTACAAGAGGGAATAGTTGACTTTAATGAGCACATGAAAAAGCACATGAAGAAAAACTCAATTCCAAATAAAAGCCAAATGATGCTAAAAAAAATTGCTGGTCCAAATTTTCATGCTTCATTGATGCAAATAACATGTTACAAAAATGCAGGGTGTGACAGACCTACACTCCTTACAAGAATCTCGTCCCCGAGATTCCTAAACTAGGTCTTAAAAGAGATCGGGAAACTCGGATCTAAGATAGTCTTCACGTTCCCAGGTTGCTTCTGCTTCGGTGTGGTTGCTCCACTGGACCTTGAAGTACTTGATGGTACGACTTCGCGTCCGTCGCTCTGCTTCGTCTAGAATGCGGATGGGCTTCTCGCGGTAGGTCAAGTCAGGCTGCAGATCAATGGCTTGATGATCAACATCCTTATAGAGATTGGGCTTGTCTGGAACTTGGAGACATTTCCGGAGTTGTGACACATGGAATACATTGTGCACATCGGATAGCTCAGGTGGTAGTTCCAACTGGTAAGCCACTTCTCCTCGTCGTGCAGTGATCTCAAAGGGTCCGATGAACCTTGGTGCGAGCTTCCCCTTGACGTGGAAACGCTTGGTTCCCTTCAGAGGAGTTACCCGCAGGTACACACGGTCCCCGACATGGAAACTGATGTTCCGACGGTGAGTGTCAGCATAACTCTTCTGCCTTGACTTGGCTGCCTTCAAACATTCTCTGACTAGTTGGACTTGCTCTTCTGCTGCGCGGAGAATATCCGGTCCAAAGACTAGTCCTTCTCCAGTCTCTGACCAATTGAGGGGTGTGCGACATCTGCGTCCGTACAACACCTCAAATGGTGCCATCTGAAGGCTTGACTGGTAACTGTTGTTATAGGAGAACTCGGCAAAAGGGAGACAATCTTCCCACTTGGCTCCATACGCCAGGACACAGGCTCGGAGCATATCTTCGAGAATTTGATTTACTCGTTCTGTCTGACCTCCGGTCTGTGGGTGGAAAGCTGTGCTGAAAAACAACTTGGTTCCCAAGGCTTCTTGGAATCTACCCCAGAACCTTGAAGTGAACTGGGTGCCTCGATCTGACACAATCTCCTTGGGAACACCGTGAAGACTTACGATTCGGATGATATAGAGAGTCGCCAGCTGGTTGCCTGAGTAGGTAGTCTTGACAGGAATGAAATGGGCCACCTTGGTCAAATGATCGACTATGACCCAGATAGAGTCATGTCCCCTATTCGACCTTGGTAAACCAGTGATGAAGTCCATTCTGACTTTATCCCACTTCCACTCAGGGACTTTGAGTGGTTGAAGCAATCCAGCAGGTCGCTGATATTCAGCCTTGACCCTTTGGCACACATCACACTTTGCAACATAGGTTGCAATCTCTCTTTTCATCCTGTGCCACCAGAATCGTGCCTTCAAGTCTTGATACATCTTGGTTCCTCCGGGGTGGATGGAATACGGAGTGTCGTGGGCTTCTTGCAGAATCTGGTTCTTCGGCTATGTGTTGTTTGGTACGCAGATACGACCTTTGTACCAAACAATCCTGTGCTCGTCTTCGGAGAATCCTGGGGCCTTGCCTAGCTTCATCTTCTTCTTGATGCCTTCAATGCTAGCGTGTCCATCTTGTGCCTTCTTGACTTCGTCCATCAGGGTCGGTCTGACTTCCAAATGATCCAGAAATCCAGGGTGACCAATTCCAAACTGAATTGTTCGAACTCCTTAAACAAGGCTGGCTGCCTTTCTTGAATAATAGCATTCAAAGAGCAAGCCTTCCTGCTTAAGGCATCGGCCACCACGTTAGCCTTCCCGGGTTGATATTGAACACTGAGGTCATAGTCTTTGATGAGTTCCAACCATCTTCGCTGCCTCATGTTCAATTCCTTTTGGGTGAAAATGTACTTCAGACTTTTGTGGTCTGTGTAGATCTCACACCGTTTCCCTAGGAGGTAATGCCGCCATGTCTTCAAGGCATGAACCACTGCCGCTAGCTCAAGATCATGAGTAGCATAGTTCTCCTCATGGGGTCGTAGCTGCCTGGAGAGGTATGCTATGACTCGGCCTTCTTGCATCAGAACGCTTCCCAATCCGGTTCGAGAGGCATCACAATATATCATGAACTCCTTGTGAATATCAGGTGTTGCCAGAACTGGGGCAGTGGTCAATCTCTTCTTGAGCTCTTGGAAGCTCTCTTCGCATTTTGGCGTCCACTCGAACTTCTTGTCCTTCTTGAGGAGCTGAGTCATTGGTCGTGCAATGCTAGAGAATCCTTCCACGAATTTGCGGTAATAGCCCGCAAGTCCGAGGAAGCTTCTGACTTCCTTGACGGTCGTTGGAGATTGCCATTGGGTCACAGCTTCGATCTTTGCGGGATCAACAGATAATCCTTCCTCGGTCAAGACGTGACCTAAGAATCCAACTTTATGCAGCCAGAACTCACACTTGCTGAATTTGGCATACAGTTGGTGCTCTCGAAGCTTGTCTAGGACCATCCTCAGATGCTGCTCGTGCTCTTCCCCCGACTTCGAGAAGACAAGAATGTCATCGATGAAGACGACAACGAACTTGTCCAAATATTCCATGAAGACTTTATTCATGAGATACATGAAGTAAGTTGGGGCATTGGTTAACCCAAAGGACATGACCGTGCACTCGTACAGGCCATATCTGGTTACGAATGCCGTCTTCGGAATATCTTGGGGTCTGATCTTCAGTTGGTAGTACCCAGATCTGAGGTCGATCTTGGAGAACACCTTGGCTCCGCTGAGCTGATCAAACAGATCTTCGATCTTGGGAAGTGGATATTTGTTCTTGATTGTAACTTCATTGAGGGAACGATAGTCAATGCATAAGCGGATGGTACCGTCCCTCTTTGCCACAAACAGAACAGGAGATCCCCAAGGGGAGGCACTTGGGCGGATAAATCCCTTCCTCAGCTGCTCTTCCAGCTGCTTCTTCAACTCAGCTAATTCTTCCGTCCCCATTCTATAAGGCTTCTTATAGATGGGTCCTGCTCCGGGCACGAGCTCGATGATGAACTCAATGTCACGGTCAGGGGGCATTCCCGGTAGTTCATCCGGAAAGACATCAGGATACTCACATACCACCGGTACTTGCTCTAGCCCAACTTCAGACAGACAGTTGACTTGAGCGGCTTGAGCGGAAGAGGAGTTGGAAGCAAACTTGACTTCAACTCCCTGGTCATTGGTCACAGTGACTGTCCGATTGGCGCAGTCTAACAAGCCTTGGTGCTTGCTGAGCCAATCCATCCCTAAGATCACATCCAAGCCTTGCGATCTCAGGATGATAAGGTCTGCTAGGAAGTCTACACCGTTAATGGTAATACAGACTCCTTTACAGCCTATCTTGGCTCTCATCTCGGCTCCGGGGGTTTGTACCACCATAGGGTTATTCAGGGGTGTAGGGGTCATGCCACTTTTTAATGCAAATCTTTGAGTGACAAATGAATGCGTTGCTCCAGAATCAAACAAGATAGTTGCAGGTGCTGAGTTGACAAGGAACATACCCAGCACGACGTCCGGGTCTTCCTGGGCTTCTTCAGCAGTGACGTGATTCACACGCCCCTTCCCATGGTTAGGTGGATTGCGAGGAGCTGGGTTCCTTGGTGGCATCCCGCGGCCTTGTCCCTGGTTCTGCGCATTGGGGCGCGGGGCATCAGGCTTCTTGTTGGGGCACACCCTTGAGATGTGTCCGGACTGACCACATCCATAGAAAGTGACTTGGTTTGGATTGATCTTGTTGCCACCACTTGTATTGGGGTTGAAAGCTGGCCTGGGGTTGGCATACTGCTAAGGCTGAGGGTTGGCACGAGGTGCAGGAGCTCTTGATTGCTGATAGGCTGGCTTGGCCGGGGCTGACTGCCACGGACGAGGCTTCTGGTTGCTGGAACTTCCCTTGCTGACCATCTTGCGCTTGTGAGTGTCTTCCAAAGCACGCCGCTTGTCTTCAAGCATAAGTGCTTTGTTCACCAGGTCAGGGAAGGATGGGCAGTCGCACACGACAAGCGAGTATTGCGGGGTCTGATTGAGGCCTTCCATGAAGCGCTCCCTTTTTGCAGCATCAGTGCTGACATCTTCAGGGGCATACCTTGACAGAACACTGAACTTCTACATGTACTCCTTGACAGTGCCACTTCCTTGCTTCAGGGCTCGGAACTCACGCTTTTTGATAGCCATGATTCCGGAAGGAATGTGGGCCTTGCGGAATTCTGCCTTGAAGTTGACCCAAGTGATGTCTTGTTCAGCATGCATGACCTTGAATCCATCCCACCAAGTTCTAGCAGTCCCCCTGAGGCAGTGGGCTGCATAAGCCACCTTCTCGCGGTCTTCGGTGCATCCGACTAGTTCCAGTATTTCCTCAATGGAGCGGACCCAGTCGTCTGCATCCAGGGGTTCAGCAGTCTCGATAAAGGTTGGCGGTGCATGCTTCTTGAACTCTGCCAACGTGGAACGTCCATTGCCATTCCCCGCCGGCTGGCGATTGTTGGTGACAGCTTGAGCAATCAGCTAAAGGGCTGCAGTGTTGGCTTGGCGTTCCTCTCGGAAGGCTTGGAGAAGCTGAGCCATGTCCATGTTCGGAGGAGGTGGTGGTGGAGCTTGGTCGTTGGTTTGGTCGCGGCCTGCCTCAGACTGAGCGGATGCTCCGGCTTCAGGCTGCTGGGTAGAGGTACCAGTACGAGTTACAACAGGCATCCTGTTGGAGTGGTAAAAGGTCTCATGACTCGGAAGAGGGAAAGCAAGATAGATGGGTGCCTAGTAAGGGGGTGGGTGTGACACAAATCAAATCATGCAAGGGCCGGAAGGCCAAAACACATTCATTAAAATCCAAATGGGTGGTGTAGTCGTTTACACATTCCCGAAGGAAGAATACGACATACATCGAGACACAACAAAAGCAAGCACTAGATGGTTTCATATGAACCATACAAGGACTCGACTGCGCATAGGGGTTACACGACCTATCCTACCGTAGAGGTCACAACTGGCATATCCAAGTAGCGAATAATGCCTAAGCGGCGGAATGCTCGGTCGCGTATTCCGGCTCTTCTGGGTCTTCCTCCTTGTCTTCATCTGTCTGGGCCCCCTTGTCACTTGAGGGTGTGGGGGAGTTGAGGAGTTAGATACGACGGTGCTTCGTCGGTGGTGCAGGGAAAAGCTTGCGATATTCCCTTGCCGTCATCCGGCGTCGCCGAGGTGGTTCTTCATTCTTGGAAGATACATCCTCGAAGGGCCTTCCGCCTCGATATGCGATAGCGGACTGTCCAGAAGGTGCTCCTTCCTTCTTGATCCTATTTGTCTTCTCTTGAGCTCGACGAAGAAGTGCCTTGGTCTTGTGAAGTTCTTCTCGAAGCTTCATTGATTCCGAGGCCAAGTCTTGTGCCAGGCTGTCGGCACATAGACTGAAGTAGGTCTGGAACCGAAACGAGAGTCCTTCCTTCAGTGGAGGGGCTAGTGCGCTGCTTTCTTCTTCACCTTCCTTCCGGTAAGGTAAGAAGCGAGTTGTCATCTTGGCTGCCATCTCCGGAAGAAGTCCGCGGAGACGGGTTAGTGCCTTGAGTGCAGCAGCCTCGACAGCGAGTGGTAGTGTTGCCATCTGGGGTCCCTCGAAGAACCAACTTGTGGGAGGATCGTTTGCCTTCACGATCACTTCCATATGGTACTCCACCTCAGTGTCGCTAACCCAATGCTCAAGGTAGGTGAGGATGGGCGCTCGGTGGAACTGACACTCCTGGAGGCTATCCTCGAGAAGTAAGGGAAACCCAGTGGTCAGGTGTTCTTCGGGTACAGCGGCCATCTACAAAGGTGGAATAGGAGGGGTTAATAAGCTGATGAAATCTCAGGTTTAGAAAAGAAGAGAGGTTCAGAAGGTTTTTGAAAAAGGGGTCTCATCTAACTAACGCCCATGCTAACTAAGGCTTCCTACAGTCAAGATGGCTCTGATACCAGCTCTGTGGGGACCCCGACTTAGAAGTCGAGATCACCGAATGCACGTGTACAGTGATCCCAGAGATCAATGCTCACTGAACACACAGAAGCTGAATAACAAGAGTCTTACATCTATACATATCGTCTTACACAATGCTCACTGAACTATGGTAAAATTTTGCTAGAATATATTCTGTTTTTAATTGAAAGTAAATCCTAACCAGAAGAATATTAGAAGTTGTGATGCTTACACTTAGTATGATAGAGCTGATCCAGTTCTTTACGGTAATGCATATTGGTGTGTTGCATTTGCATGGCATTTTATGACACCGGTTTTTTTAAGTTGAACCTGTTAATAACTCAACTTGAATAATTTGTTGACCGGGTCATGGTGCCACTGAATCGAGTGTTTCCCACTGCAACCACATTTGCCTTTATGGGAAGGTCTTTATTCGGTCCATTGGCATGCCTCTGGTCGGTACCTCCAAGTAGGGAAGGTTATGGGCATACAGTACCCTGGCCCGGTAAACAAACATGACCTTGTGTGCCCGTTGTTGAGTTTATGGTACCGAGTCCCCGTTTGGGACAGTTTATGTTTGGCCACGACGGTGGTCGTTGTGCCTTTGGTAGGCACGGGGCCACCCAGGACTATTCCGATGGGAAATGAGTCGGAGTGGCCGAGAGAGTGTCATGGCAATGGAAGGGTTTCATCAGAACACCGTTGGTCCACCTGAATGGGAGAAAGAGGCTATGGGATCCGTGGTGTGGGTACAGTTTACTACCTCTGCAGAGTGTAATTAATCTATCGATAGCCGAGTCCACGGTCACGGACACGCTCGAAAGTAGGTAACACCAAGGATCAACATTTAAATAAAAATTTGCTCACTAAGTTATGAACTTTTCACTATTAAAGATGGTAGAAGAGCCACCGGGATGATTGAGACCAAGTGTGGTCAGGGTTGTGATCACCGGAAAGATCACGAGATATGTACTTATGAACAAGTTGGTATGCTACTAAAGATCACCATTGGTAAGTCAGTCCGGGGGACTGTTTTCACAAAGGCATGAGCACAACATGTTGGCTATATCCATACTCACGTATGGTGTTTCATTTTAATAAATGAATAATTATCATTATATTGTTTGTCATTATGATTATGTTTGTTGTAAGCTTGCAAGTACATTCAATGTACTGACCTGGCGTGTCATGCCAGATTTCAGGAAAGTCTCGCTGGAAAGGAGTGCCGTCCGAGTCTAGATCGTGTCCACATAGGTGTTCGTGTGCTATGGAGTTCCGCTACGACGTCGTTCCGCTGACACATAGTTGTTATGACCAAGGCCTTTTATGTTAACAAAATAATGTACATATTGTTCAACCGCACCGTGTGTGCTGCTTGGCCTCGCTACCTGTTGTAATGTAAAACTTTGATTCGCTAGTATCAATAAAGCGGTTGTTTTCTGTACCAAGATGTCATGTGTTGCCAGAAGACAAGGCCTCTGGGCTGGCAATGCATTGTAAACCGGTCGCTCTGAGCCAGGGTGCCACAACTATGTTCTAAGAATGATGTTGCTATGACTTTGCCATGCTTGATGCTTGTCACTAGGGACCGAGTGCCATGATTTCATATCTGAACCTCTTATGTTTTCATGAATATATGTGACTTCTTGATCCTATATTGCAAGTCAATAGTAACCTACTATGTGTTATGATCCGGCAACCTCGAAGTGACAATAATCGGGACCACTCCCGGTGATGACCGTAGTTTGAGGAGTTCATGTATTCACTAAGTGTTAACGCTTTGGTCCGTACTCTATTAAAAGGAGGCCTTAATATCCCTTAGTTTCCAATAGGACCCCGCTGCCATGGGAGGGTAGGACAAAAGATGTCATGCAAGTTCTTTTCCATAAGCACATATAACTATATTCAGAATACATGCCTACATTACATTGATGAACTGGAGCTAGTTCTGTGTCACCCTAGGTTATAACTATTACATGAGGAATCGCATCGAACATAATTATCCATCACGGATCCAATGCCTACGAGCTTTTCACATATTGCTCCTTGCTTAGTTACTTTTGCGCTGCTACTGTTACAATTGCTACAAAACTGCTACTCTTACTTTTGCCACCGTTACCGTTACTTCCATACTACATTGCTACTAAATACTTTGCTGCAGATATTAAGTCTTCCAAGTGTGGTTGAATTGACAACTCAACTGCTAATACTTGAGAGTATTCTTTGGCTCCCCTTGTGTCGAATCAATAAATTTGGGTTGAATACTCTACCCTCGAAAACTGTTGTGATCCCCTATACTTGTGGGTTATCAAGACTATTTTCTGGCCCCTTTGCCGGGGAGCATAGCTATATTATTTGAGTCACTTGGGATCTATATCTATTGATCACTATGAAGAACTTGAGAGATGAAAAAACCAAGATTTATCCCTCAACTATGAGGGTGGGTAAGGAACTGCCATCTAGCTCTGCACTTGGTTCACCCTCTGTTATGAGTAAATTTGCGACACCTACCCCTGCTATTGAATCTGATATGTCGCATGTTCTTGATGATGCCACTTTTGCTATGCATGATACTTATGATGAAACTACTTCCATGCTTGATAATGTTGTGCCACTAGGTGAATTTCTTGATGAACAAATTGCTAGGGTTAGAGAGAAAGCAATTATTCAAACTGATGATATTGATGAAAGTGATGATGAAGATTTTCCCCCTAGATATGAATTGCCTGTTGTGCCTGACGGTTATGTTATGGATGAAGAAACTGCTAGAGACTTTCTTTCTTGCAATGATAGATATGATCTTAAAAATTTATTAGTTGAGCTGAAAGAAAAGTCTTTGAATGCTAGAATGAAATATGACCCTGCTTTTGCTACTTCACCTATCTGTGTTCCTGATAAGGATTATGATTTCTCTATCGATCCTGAGTTAATTGCTTTGGTTGAATCTGATCCTTTCCATGACTATGAATCTGAAACTGTTGTGTCATATCTTAGCAAATTGGATGATATAGCCACCCTATTCACCAATGAGGAAAAAATTCATTATTATTATATCCTTAAGTTATTTTCGTTCTTGTTAAAGGGCGACGCTAAAACATGGTTTAATTCTCTTGATCCTGGTTGTGTGCGTAGTCCCCAGGATATGATTTATTACTTCTCTGCTAAATATTTTCCCGCTCATAAGAAACAAGCTGCCTTAAGGGATATATATATTTTTGTGCAAATTGAAGAAGAGAGTCTCCCACAAGCTTGGGGGAGCCTTCTCCAATTACTTAATGCTTCGCCTGATCATCCTCTTAAGAAAAATGAAATACTTGATATCTTTTATAATGGACTAACCGATGCTTCCAGAGACCACCTGGATAGTTGTGATGTTTGTGTTTTCAGGGAAAGTACTGTCAATCAAGCTGAATTGCTATTGAATAATATGTTTACCAATGAAAACAATTGGACACTTCCTGAACCAGCTCCTAAGCCAACTCCGAAGAAAAGGGGTGTTCTGTTTCTCAGTCCTGAAGATATGCAAGAGGCAAAGAAATCTATGAAAGAAAAAGGTATTAGAGCTGAAGATGTTAAGAATTTACCACCTATTGAAGAAATATACATGGTTTTGATAACCCGAAACAGGTAGTAAAGTTAAATCTCTCCATAGATTTGATGAAGGTGATATTCCTCGTTATAAGTCTGCTAGCCAATGTTTAGATGATTTTGACAACTTTATTATTAAACAAGAGAACTTCAATGCTTATGTTGGTAGACAATTGCAACGGAATGCTTATATGATTGAACACTTGAGTGATTATATGTCTAGAGTTAAAGGTGAACTTGAAATCATTAGTAAACATGCTTGTATGGTTACCACTCAAGTAGAACAAGTACTTAAAGCACAAAATGATTTGCTCAATGAATTAAATAGTAAGAAAAATGATAATGCTATTAGAGTTGTGACTAGATGGGGTAGAATGATTCGGGAACCTTTGTATCCTGAGGGCCACCCTAAGAGAATTGAGCAAGATTCTCAGAGAGCTAATGTGGATGCACCTAGTCCTTCTAAGAAGAAGAAAAAGAAGGACTTTGCATGCTTCTAGTGAACCTGTTGTTGACACGCCTGAGAATCCCAATGATATTTCTATCTCTAATGCTGAAACACAATCTGGTAATGAACATGAACCTAGTGATAATGTTAATGATGATGTTCATGATGATGCTCAACCTAGCAATAAAAATGATGTAGAGATTGAACCTGTTGTTGATCTTGATAACCCATAATCAAAGAATCAACGTTATGATAAGAGAGACTTTGTTGCCAGGAAGCACGGTAAAGAAAGAGAACCATGGGTTCAGAAACCTATGCATTTTCCTCCTAAACCATCCAAGAAAAAGGATGATGAAGATTTTGAGCGCTTTGCTAGAATGATTAGACCTATCTTTTTGCGTATGTATTTGACTGATATGCTTAAAACAAATCTTTATGCTAAGTATATGAAAGATATTATTACAAATAAAAGAAAGATACCGGAAGTTGAAATTTCCACCATGCTTGCCAATTATACTTTTAAAGGTGGAATACCAAAGAAACTAGGAGATCTGGAAGTACCAACTATACCATGCTCCATTAAAAGAAACTATGTTAAAACTACTTTATGTGATCTTGGAGCCGGTGTTAGTGTTATGCCTCTCTCTTTATATCGTAGACTTGATTTGAATAACTTGACACCTACTGAAATATCTTTGCAAATGGCCGATAAATCAACTACTATACATGTCGGTATTTGCGAGGATGTCCCTATTGTGGTTGCAAACGTTACTACTATAACGGACTTTGTTATCCTTGATATTCCCGAGGACGATAGTGTGTCTATTATCCTTGGTAGACCTTTTTTGAATACTGCAGGGGCTGTTATTGATTGCAACAAACGCAATGTCACTTTTCATGTTAATGGTAATGAGCATACGGTACACTTTCCGAGGAAACAACCTCAGGTCCACAGTATCAATTCTATTGGAAAATTTTCAATTATTATTATTGGAGGTTTAGAATTTCCTCTTCGTACTATCAAGAAGAAATATGATATTCTTATTGTTGGGGACATACATATCCCCATTGAGGTAACCTAGTGTTATTCGAAAATTCTCTGGTTTCATGTTATTCGGAAAGAGTTTGTTAACAAGACTTGATCAACCTTGTTAATGGATTCCTTTTGATGAGCATGAGATGGATGAATTTAGAAAGCAGAACTCTCTGTACCCTCCTTTTACTTTATGTTATTTAGATTAAATAAAGCAAAAAATAGTATTTTCTGTCTGTTTTCTGAGTTAACCGTGCAATAAAAAAACCAAAAATAAAAGTTCTCCAAACGCCCCGAAAATGAAATATGATTTTTCGTAGACTATTTAAGAATATTTGGCACTGAGAACACAGCAGGGGGTGCCAGCACCTGGCCATGAGGGTACAGGGCGCGCCCACCCCCATGGGCGTGCGCCCCTGCCTCGTGGGCCCCACGTAGCCCCCCTCCACTTACTCCAGCACCCACACACTTCATCTTCCTCCAGAAAAAATCCTCCCACAGCTCAAACTCGTGTTCTAGCTCATTTTTTTGCCATTTTCGATCTCCTTGCTCAAGGCTCCATTCACAAAACTGCTTGGGGAGATTGTTTTTCGGTATGTGACTCCTCCAATGGTCCAATTAGTTTTTGTTCTAGTGCTTTATTTATTGCAAATTTTTGCTGCTTAGGTGACCCTGTTCTTGAGCTTGCATATCAAATTTATGTGGTCAAAAGTAGTTATAATGCATGATATAGTCTCTAGGCACTTGTGGGAGTAGTTGCTATCAATCTTATCGAGTTTGGTTCACTTTTATTTTGAGTCACTAAAAATTTCAGAATATTTCAGAGGAAGAAAATGATGACGAGATTGTTAAGAGGCTCTTCTAGTCAAAGCTCAAAGGATAAGCCGAAGGAGGAGAATAAGAAGCCCAAATACAATCTTCCTCACGCTGCGGAAGTACGGTCATGTGAATGGCCTTGCAATGAGTTCTTGGAAGCCGTCGGGATTTATAAAGACTTTTATTATTTGGTTGAGAATGCAGGCCTCACCGACTTCCTCCACGTGGTGTGTGAAAAGTATCTCTCACTCACTAATATTTTCGTGCAAAAAAATCATTTACATGCTAAGAAATCACCACCTTCAGTGGAGTTTCATTCATATGATGAGGTTAAGGAGATGTCGTTTTATGAATTTTTTCAAGTCTATAAGATACCCTTTGCGGGTAGCTTAGAGGAACCACATCCTAAGGATGTTGAGGGGTTTATCGATAGGGAAACGAGGAAAGTTTCAGGGGCAAGAATTACTAGTATACATTTTACTGTTCTATGCGACTTTGTGATATTTGCTAGTAGATGCTTAATTGGTCGCGGGAACAGTGGAAACCTTAGTGCCCATGATATTGCCATTTTGCGCCATGCTTTGTTTCGAGATACAACTTTTAGCTTGGGTGTTGTTGTTGATAAACGATTAAGTCTGAACCGTACAAAGGGCCCCATCTTCGGAGGTATATTTGCTTCATGCCTTGCTGAACACTTTAGAATACCTATTAGGCATCACGAGAAGGAAGAGAAGTTGCTGGCCCTAGCTTTTCTAAATTATAAGAGTATGATAGCGCATGATTTTATTGTTAAAGATAAGACGATGATGCTTAAGTATAAATTGATATTTCATGAAAAGTATTGTGAGATTATTACCTTGCCTGCACCTTCTTTGTTTGATTTACTTTCAGGCACGTACCTCGTTTTGCCGGATGCCGTTTATGCGCACTGGAGTCAAGCACGGGCCTCAGATCCTGAACCAGAGCCATCACTTGACCCTTATCGGCAGTCAGTTTATCAGTGGGATCTAGAGGAGATTGCCAACCAGTGGCACCTAGAGGACACTCCTCCGTGCACCGGAGAGAGTAGGTTTGATCCGTGGCAATAGACCAACTTAGACCAAAAGCATAAGCTTGTGGGAGTACGTATTTCTCACCGACATTACATTCATGTTCACACACTTATTCTAGTAGTCGGTGCTCATACTTTTTCATTCTACTACCCATGCTAGTTTATTTTCTTTTCTAAGTCTTTTTCTTGTGTGTTAGAAAAACCTTAAGAAAAACAAAAAAATAGTTGTAGCTTTTAGCTAGTTTACTTTCCATGCTTGTAGTAGTAGTAATTAAAAGAAAACCCAAAAAGATTTCTCGTTCTTCTTTTGCTTGTTGGGAGCTTTCTCGTGTAAATAGTTTTAGTTTCTTTTCCTTTCTTTTGTGGGTAAAGAAGAGAAGACCATGATGAAAATGTTTAGTGGCTCTCTTATGCATTAATGTTGATTTAACCATGAGCCATATTACTTTGTCTTCTCCCTTGTATTAAATTCTTGCAGATTCCAGCTTAGTCCAATGCACGTGCACTATTATTATTATCCACACCGTTCGGTCGTGCGAGTGAAATGCAATAATGATGATATATGATGAACTGATTGAGATGAGAGAATCTGGTACGAACTCGACCTACCTTGTTTTGTAAATATGAATAGTTCATTGTTCCTGGTTCAGCCTATTATGAATGAAACATGCTTGGAATGACAATTAGAGATCATAGCTGCTCATGCCATGCTTAATTAGCTAGGAGTTTATAATGGTCTACCTTGTGTGCCGACATAATATTAATATGGTTGTGATGTGGTATGATAGGGTGGTAACCTCCTTTGAACGATTCAAGTGGTTTGACTTGGCACATGTTCACGCATGTCGTTGAAACAAAATCAACATAGCCTCCACGATATTTATGTTCATGGTGATTTATATCCTACTCATGCTTGCATTCATCATTGATTAATTTTAATGCATGTTCATGACTGTTGTCGCTCTCTAGCTAGTCGCTTCCTAGTCTCTTTCTAGCCTTCACTTGTACTAAGCGAGAATACTGCTTATGCATCCACTTCCATAAACCCAAAAGTTATTCCATATGAGTCCACCATACCTTCCTATATGTGGTACTTACCTATTGTTCCAAGTAAATTTGTATGTGCCAAACTCTAAACCTTCAAATGAAATTCTATTTTGTATGCTCGAACAACTCATGTATCAACTAGGGTTGTCTATATCTTCCATGCTAGGTGGGTTATTCTCACGATGAGTGGACTCCGCTCATCATTCATGACAAAATGGCTGGTAACCGGGATGCCCAGTCCCATGCTCAAATCAAATCAATATAATTAAACAAAACTCCCTCAGGGCTGTTGTTGGTATGGATGGTACCCATTGTTTCGGGCCAGCCATGGAGTGTGCTTGTTGGTGGTGGGGGAGTATAAACTTTACCATTCTGTTTGGGAACCGCCTATAATGTGTGTAGCATGGAAGATATCGAGAAATCTTGGTTGTTATGTTGACAATGAAAGTATACCATTCAAAATATTATTTATCTCTATTTCAAAAGCGAGCTCTGGCACCTCTGCAAATCCCTGCTTCCCTCTGCGAAGGGTCTATCTATTTACTTTTATATTGAGTCATCATCCTCTTATTAAAAAGCACTAGTTCGAGAGCACCGCTGTCATTTGCATGTATTGCTACTAAATTACATTGAGTATGATTGTGACTGGATCTCTTTTACCATGAATTACAATGTCTAGTCAATCCTTGATCTTCAGAGGTGCTCTATATTTATGTTTTGCGGTCTCAGAAAGGGCTAGCGAGGTACCATCTTGTTATATCATATTATGATTGTTTTGAGAAAGTGTTGTCATCCAAGGTTTACTATTATTACTCGCTAGTTGATTATGCCATTGATATGAGTAAACATGAGGCCTGAAACTAATTGTGAATGTGGTTAGTTCATAATCTTTGCTGAAAACTTGAATGTTGGCTTTACATATTTGCAACAACAAGAGCAAACAGAGTTTGTCAAAGTTTTTCTTTATCACTTTCAGTTTGTCAACTGAATTGCTTGAGGATAAGCAAAGGTTGAAGCTTGGGGGAGTTGGTACGTCTCCAACATATCCATTTTTTCAAACACTTTTGCCCTTGTTTTGGACTCTAACTTGCATGATTTGAATGGAATTAACCTGGACTGATGCTGTTTTCAGCAGAACTGTCGTGGTGTTATTTTTGTGCCGAAATAAAAGTTCTCAGAATGACCTGAAAATCAATGGAGAATTGTTTTGGAATATATAAAAATACTAGCGAGAGAATCAACACCAGGGGGCCCACACCCTGTCCACGAGGGTGCGGGGCGCCCCCCTATCTCATGGGCCCCCTAATGCTCCACCAACCTCAGCTCTCCATATATTCACGTTCGGGGAGAAAAAAATCAGAGAGAAGGATTCATCGCGTTTTATGATACGGAGCCGCCGCCAAGCCCTAATCTCTCTCGGGAGGGCTGATCTGGAGTCCGTTCGGGGCTCCGGAGAGTGGAGATCGTTACCATCGTCATCATCAACCTTCCTCCATCACCAATTCCATGATGCTCACCGCCGTGCGTGAGTAATTCCATCGTAGGCTTGCTGGACGGTGATGAGTTGGATGAGATTTACCATGTAATCGAGTTAGTTTTGTTAGGGTTTGATCCCTAGTATCCACTATGTTCTAATATTGATGTTGCTATGACTTTGCCATGCTTAATGCTTGTCACTAGGGCCCGAGTGCCAGGATTTCAGATCTGAACCTATTATGTTTTCATGAATATATGTGACTTCTTGATCCTATCTTGCAAGTCAATAGTCACCTACTATGTGTTATGATCCGGCAACCCCAAAGTGACAATAATCAGGACCACTCCCGGTGATGACCGTAGTTTGAGGAGTTCATGTATTCACTAAGTGTTAATGCTTTGGTCCGGTACTCTACTAAAAGGAGGTCTTAATATCCCTTAGTTTCCAATAGGACCCCGCTGCCATGGGAGGGTAGGACAAAAGATGTCATGCAAGTTCTTTTCCATAAGCACATATAACTATATTCAGAATACATGCCTACATTACATTGATGAACTGGAGCTAGTTCTGTGTCACCCTTGGTTATAACTATTACATGAGGAATCGCATCGAACATAATTATCCATCACTGATCCAATGCCTACGAGCTTTTCACATATTGCTCCTTGCTTAGTTACTTTTGCGCTGCTACTGTTACAATTGCTACAAAACTGCTACTCTTACTTTTGCCACCGTTACCGTTACTTCCATACTACTTTGCTACTAAATACTTTGCTGCAGATATTAAGTCTTCCAGGTGTGGTTGAATTGACAACTCAACTGCCAATACTTGAGAGTATTCTTTGGCTCCCCTTGTGTCGAATCAATAAATTTGGGTTGAATACTCTACCCTTGAAAACTGTTGTGATCCCCTATACTTGTGGGTTATCAAGACTATTTTCTGGCCCCTTTGCCGGGGAGCATAGCTATATTATTTGAGTCACTTGGAATTTATATCTATTGATCACTATGAAGAACTTGAGAGATGAAAAAACCAAGATTTATCCCTCAACTATGAGGGTGGGTAAGGAACTGCCATCTAGCTCTGCACTTGGTTCACACTCTGTTATGAGTAAATTTGCGACACCTACCCCTGCTATTGAATCTGATATGTCGCATGTTCTTGATGATGCCACTTCTGCTATGCATGATACTTATGATGAAACTACTTCCATGCTTGATAATGTTGTGCCACTAGGTGAATTTCTTGATGAACAAATTGCTAGGGTTAGTGAGAAAGCAATTATTCAAACTGATGATATTGATGAAAGTGATGATGAAGATTCTCCCCCTAGATATGAATTGCCTGTTGTGCCTGACGGTTATGTTATGGATGAAGAAACTGCTAGAGACTTTCTTTCTTGCAATGATAGATATGATCTTAAAAAATTATTAGCTGAGCTGAAAGAAAAGTCTTTGAATGCTAGAATGAAATATGACCCTGCTTTTGCTACTTCACCTATCTGTGTTCCTGATAAGGATTATGATTTCTCTGTCGATCCTGAGTTAATTACTTTGGTTGAATCTGATCCTTTCCATGGCTATGAATCTGAAACTGTTGTGGCACATCTTACTAAATTGGATGATATAGCCACCCTATTCACCAATGAGGAAAAAATTCATTATTACTATATCCTTAAGTTATTTCCATTCTCGTTAAAGGGTGATGCTAAAACATGGTTTAATTCTCTTGATCCTGGTTGTGTGCGTAGTCCCCAGGATATGATTTATTACTTCTCTGCTAAATATTTTCCCGCTCATAAGAAACAAGCTGCCTTAAGGGAAATATATAATTTTGTGCAAATTGAAGAAGAGAGTTTCCCACAAGCTTGGGGGAGGCTTCTCCAATTACTTAATGCTTTGCCTGATCATCCTCTTAAGAAAAATGGAATACTTGATATCTTTTATAATGGACTAACCGATGCTTCTAGAGACCACCTGGATAGTTGTGCTGGTTGTGTTTTCAGGGAAAGAACTGTCGATCAAGCTGAATTGCTATTGAATAATATGTTTACCAATGAAAACAATTGAACACTTCCTGAACCAGCTCCTAAGACAACTCTGAAGAAAAGGGGTGTTTTGTTTCTCAGTCCTGAAGATATGCAGGAGGCAAAGAAATCTATGAAAGAAAAAGGTATTAAAGCTGAAGATGTTAAGAATTTACCACCTATTGAAGAAATACATGATCTTGATAACCCGACATAGGTAGTAAAGGTAAATTCTCTCTATAGATTTGATGAAGGTGATATTCCTTGTTATAAGTCTGCTAGCTAATGTTTAGATGAGTTTGACAACTTTATTGTTAAACAAGAGAACTTCAATGCTTATGTTGGTAGACAATTGCAACGTAATGCTTATATGATTGAACACTTGAGTGATTATATGTCTAGAGTTAAAGGTGAACTTAAACTCATTAGTAAACATGCTTCTATGGTTACCTCTCAAGTAGAACAAGTACTTAAAGCACAAAATGATTTTCTCAATGAATTAAATAGTAAGAAAAATGATAACACTATTAGAGTTGTGACTAGAGTGGGTAGAATGACTGAGGAATCTCTGTATCCTGAGGGCCACCCTAAGAGAATTGAGCAAGATTCTCAGAGTGCTAATGTGGATCCACCTAGTCCTTCTAAGAAGAAGAAAAAGAAAAAAATTAGGACTTTATATGCTTCTAGTGAACCTGTTGTTGACACTCCTGAGAATCCCAATGGTGTTTCTATCTTTGATGCTGAAACACAATCTGGTAATGAACATGAACCTAGTGATAATGTTCATGATGATGCTCAACCTAGCAATAACAATGATGTAGAGATTGAACCTGCTGTTGATCTTGATAACTTAATAACTGTGGCTCCAAATTTAATAAACTTTATATGTTAATTGTGTAGAAAAATGCATAGAATAACTTGGTGCATTTACTTTTGTTGTTTAATAACTTTAAAATATGTTTTAGGTAGAACAGTACCAAATACAAATATGCACACGCGGATTTTCCCGGAATTGTTGTTTGTGGTTTCCGGCCTCATTTAAATTGCTTAGTTACTGCAATTTACTTATGCTTCACCTCTTGCCATGTTAAGAACATTTAAACTTGTTGTGTATATAAACAAGATCAGACTAAATAATTGAAAGTGGTGTTCCGTCAATATGCAACTCCGTGCATATTGAGCTCCACTTAAATTGTGGTGTTGTTTGATGCACTTTGCCATGCCATGCATATTTAAAACAGACATGCATCATCCTTGGTTGTGCATCATGCCATGTTTAGGCTTGCGTGTTTACCATGTTGTTTGTTTCTTTCCGGTTGCTTCTCTCGTTAGCTTCGGTTTCGTTCCGGAGTTGTGAGGATCCGTTCGACTACGTCTGTTTGTCTTCTTCACGGACTCGTTCTTCTTCCTTGCGAGATCTCAGGCAAGATGACCATTCCTTGATATCACCTCTATCTTTGCTTTGCTAGTTGTATCGCTCTATAGATATGTCTCGATGCCCATTCTAGTCTTGTCAGCCTCCTATGTTGCCATGGAACCCTCTAACCACCTTCCTAGCAAACCGTTGATTGGCTAAGATACGCTTTCGCTCAGCCCTCTTATAGCGTTGTTAGTTGCAAGTGAAGATGGAAGATTGAAGATGTTCCATGTTGGAACATGGATTCTTTGGGATAACACAATATATATCTTATTTAATTAGTGCACATATATACTTGGTAATGGGTGGAAGGCTCGGCCTTCTTCTTGGTGTTTTGTTCCACTCATGTCACCTTAGGATCCGATAAACCGGTGTTATGTTCCTTGATTTTGCGTTCCTAACACGGTTGGGGTTTATGGGCCCCCCTCGATAATTCGCTCTGTTTAAAGCTTTTCCAGCAAGGCCCAACTTTGGTTTTACCATTTGCCTAATAACTAAAACTTGCATAGGGAGTAATTAGCCCATGGATTCTTAATCAACCCCCGGGCTAGTCCTCCTCATGAGTGTTGGTCCAAACTGGGCAAACTGCGGGGCCGCCTCGGGGAAACCCGAGGTATTTGGTATATACATGTAGGATGTCCAATTCGGTCGTGGCCTGAGATGAGATACGCGCGGCTACTATCAGGGTGTCGGCACGCCGGGAGGTCTTGCTGGATTAGTTTTACCTTTGTCGAAATATCTTGTGCATGGGATTCCGAGGATACTCGGGTCTTCCCAATTCGAAGTTCTTACTCCACTGATTGTGAGAGTTTGTGATGGGCTAAGTTGGGACACCCCTGCAGGGTTATGGTCTTTCGAAAGTCGTGCCCGCGGTTATGTGGCAGATTGGAATTTCTTAATATCCGGTTGTAGATAACTTGACACCATAACTCAGATAAGAATACACTACCTCTGTGAGTAACCGTGATGGTCCCTTTTCGAAGGGGTTCGGAAAGTGAACACGGTGGGTTTATGTATGAATGCAAGTAGACATGATCACTTCTTGATCACTACTAGTTGTGATAGTTGGCATATATTCTCATCTCGCTTTGACTTCGTAAGCTAGCCACATTATATGCTTAGTGCCTGCTGCAGCCACTTTATAACCTCTCCACACCTAAAAGCATTGATAGTTTTTTATACCCGGGATCGAGATTGTTGAGTCCTCGTGAGTCACAATTTACTAAACAAACAGATGCAGGTACCTTAGAGTTTGACGCGGGAGTTGTGCAAGAGCTCCAACGAGAATTCGATGAAGAGCGTGGGCGTATGTATGTGACATACCCCAACGATCAGTATTGGTTCCTACTAGGGCCGGTCAGGATTAGCATGTGTGGTATCTATTTCTTCGGTTGATTTCGTCCGTAGTCGGACTATGTGTTCTCTAGATGAATGTATGTTTATTGTATTAATTGTGTGACGTGGCAAGTGTAAGCCAACTATTAAACTCTTTTTCATCCTATTCATTACATGGGTTGTGTAAAGATACCATGCTTGAGACCATTCCAAAATAGGGTTATGACTCTAAGTCGTGCCTCGACACGTAGGAGCTATAGCCGCATCCTGGGCGTTACACAGAAGCCCCTTTTCGACGAATGAGGGCTACGCCCGGAGGGCCTTGGAGGGGCCCGCGAGAATCCTATCTTGGTGACTCCAGTGCTTGTTGGTCCTGCGATGCACGCCCAAACGTGGGTGCATGGGGGCGAACGCTGCCCGAGCCTCCCAGGGCGACTGATGGGGGGCAGACATCACCCGATGCTCCTGAGGAAGTTGCTCCAAGAGACCCTGTGATCGCTCCTGAGGTAGCCGTCAGTGAGGAGGCATGGCCCGTTGCTCATGAGGAGGCCGCACTTGAGGGCCAGACGTGTGCTTCTGAGGTGGCAACACACCACCCGGCTGCTAAGGGTCATGCCCCAGCCTTCGGCCCGCTTCGCCCAAACCTCGAGGCACTTCGCAAGAGGAAAGGGTTGTGGGGCTGTAGTAGCGATGGTCTCCGGCCCCTGAAATAGAGGAAGTACATAGCAGTGAATGGGTAAGAACCTCATCTTTGTGGTTCTTCATGAGCGGCGCTCTTTCCTGACCCTGCCTCCTCAGGGTCTCTCCAATCATGACGGCAAAAGCTCCTAAGGTTTGCCCCCTGGGGGCCCTTGGCTCGCTGCCGGCTCTGAGTCCCCTGCACCAGGCACCCACGCGAGGTACGGGGACGGCTCGCGAAGCGGGTGCACCACCAGGAGACCGATGGCCCGGGCCTTCTGCATCCTCATTTCATGGTCGCTTCCGGGGCGTCGAAGGTGTGCCGAGGGCGCCCCCACAAGTCCTTGCTAGGGGCTGGGCTCCCTCGGTGCTGGCTTCGTCTTCGAGCGTCAGAGCCACATCACTTAACTCCTCTGCTGAGGCCAATGAAGCGGCTGGGGGAGCGCCAGCTACCAGCCCCCTGCGAGGAACATGCGGGGCACGTCGCATCCGCCCGGCGCCCCCGATGCCGAGGAGGGGCTCAGTCACGCACTGGAGCTTGCGCGTGGGCGTAGTGTCATTCGCCATGACCTTTTCCAAGAAGTCATCGGTGCACTGGGCCGGCGTGGGGAAGAGCCTGTTGATGTCGACATATGCCTTGAGTCGGAGAATCTTCGACTAGCGCGGGAGTGGCACAAGGTGAAGGTCGCCATCAAACTTGGGCACCAGCAACATGAGTGAGCCTGCGCGGATGATGTGGAGTCTCTTGCGGCTTCTTGCGAGGCTTGTGCTCGTGCCTTGGAGGAGGACAGGGCCGCCGATCGCCGCCATGAGGCGGCGGAGGAGCGGAGAAGGACTTCAAGCATCGAATGTCGCCCTTGAGCAGCGAGTCCAGGCGCGGCGACCTTCGCTAGCGACACCGCCAAGGGAGGCCCTCTCTAATGAGAACGAGATCCAGGAGCGTGAGGAAGCACTGATGCTTGAGGCCTTGGAGCACAGCCTAGAACTTGAGCGGCTGGAAGTGTGGGAGGGCCAAGTTGCCACACCCGAGGATGCCATCGCTGCCCGGGAAACTAGGATCCAGCAGGAAGTCGAACAAAAGGAGGCAAAGATTAGCGAGGCCCTTGCACAAGAATACCGCCATAAGCTGAGGCTTTAGGAGACCAGTTTCCAGCAGCAGTAGGTCGAGATGGAGGGCAGAATGGCCACCCTCACATAAAAACTGGTTGCTACGGCACGGCGCGAGGTAGCTTCCAGGGAGGCTCATGCCTCCACCCAGGCCGGGTTGTCTTCACTTCAGAGGCAGGTCGCAGACGCCGAGTCCCACGTGGGCCAGGCTGTGTACGAGGTGAGCCGCCGTCAGACGATGCAGCATGAGCACTCTTTAATGCTCAACAGTTTCAGGGTCATGGCCAACCAGGCCCTAGACATGATCTGTGAAGAGAGCATCCCACGGCCTCATGAGGACGATGATGCTGGCTACCTCCACTTCTTCACCCAAGTCATGACCCGTCTGGAGAATCGGGCCACAAGAGCTCTCCAATTTTTGTAGGAAAGAAGTCGAGGTCTCCTCAGGCGCGCATTCACACGCATCTTCAGCCACCTTCTCTGCTTCGACCCTACTTTGATTTCTACGCTGCGATAGCCCCCGTGCCTGGGGCCACTCAGGGTGTCTTGGAGAAGTGGGTGGACGGCCATGTGGATGACCTAATTACGGAGCTCGCACTTGAGGGAGATGTAAACAAGCCTGCGGCCGGAGAGGGTGACGATGATGATGATGATGCTGACGGCGAGCGTCTCACTAGGCTCTTATTTCATGTCTTGTCCTATATGCAACAAAAATCTTCGGATACTACCCCGCGGGGCATGAGAGCATTTGGAGAGGAGAGTTCCTCTATAATGTATGAAATGAGGACATGCTTTTGAGGTAGGTTGTGAGAGGTGCTGTCTCAAGCCAAGAGGCCCTTGACGAAAGTGAATATCGTAACTTATCTTGGGTGCTGATGGTCCTGGATGGGTTCTCATGGCGCGAGGGCACCTTTCCTCCGAGATGGCATCTCGAGGCTGACGAGGGCCTAAGACTCCTGAGGAGTCTACGGACCTTCCTGAGAGCGCCTCGTGAGGAGTCAATTGCCGAGCCTCAGCAAGGCGTATGCACAGTGGCCCTGTGCCAGCCGTCTGAGTGCCACTTGAGGTAGCGCAAGCGCATAGTGCGCACAGCACGCCCAGCCCCCGCTCGTGAGGCGCTTATGAGGGAGGGTAGTAGGCCTGAGCCCTACTTTTAGACAGAAAACCAAAGGCAAGAAAACACCACGAATTAAGAAAAAAAAACTTTTGACAAGCACACGAAACTCCAAGTCTTATTCCAAAAGAAGGAAAATTGGGCTACAGAAAGAGGGTGAAAACCAACAACCACGCCTGGCACCTAGACTAGTCTTCATCTTCCCACCAGACCGGAGCTAAGTGCTTCCATTGGGCGTGGGCATAGTGATTGGGGGATAGTGTCGACGGCCAGCGCAGAGCATGGCGCTTCCACTTGGACGTGGGTCGGAGCCTCCGTGAAGCCCGAGGGCGGCACTCAGGAGACTCTGGGGCATGTATAGCCCCAACTCATTATTACGTGAGAGTATCACGAGCGGAGATCTTCATGAACATCATTGGCGCCTGGACAGGGCCCTGCCCTGCGCCTCCCCAGACCACCATTGGGGCGTCCGGAAACCAGGATGAGACCAAGGGGGCAAGGGGGACGCTGGCGGTGCCCTGGCAACCGCAGGCCCTCTGCCGGGGGGGAGGGCTCGCCAGCGCCTTCCCCGGCAGGGGGCCTACCTCCGACCAGCGTGCGCTGCCGCCATGGGAGCACCTTGCACCGTGCTGCGTGGGGGGGGCACTGGCGCCGGGCCTCCCCCACGCAGCCCCCAGTGCGTTGCTTCTGCCTGCAACGGGGCCATCGTCGTGAGGTCCATGGTCGTTGTCGCAGTTTGGTTCACCTGTGGTCCATGGTTACCATAATCATGTCCCTGAGATATTGGTTGTACCAGGTGGCTGTCGTTGATGAAGGCGTCGATGAAGCCCCAAGGTGGCCCGTAGAGGGCCTCGGCCTCGCTCGACCTCACCACCCAGGCTGGTGGGGGACATAGACGAGGGCATCTTGGTGAATACGGCGGGTCCACTGCTGGAGGCGCGGTGGCGTCTGTGGCTCCCGTTCTTGAGCCGTTGCCTGGCCATCCGACATCACCGTCTACTCGGCCTGGCGCCAGGTCATGGTGACCACACGGCAACGCCCCGGAGCGGCGCCAAGAGGGGCCACCTGAGCTTGCCACACCCGTAGGCATTGCATCCCTGGCCAGGCGAGCGGTGTCGCGGCTCAGGTCAGCACCGCGAGGTCCTCCGGGCTCCTCGAGGAGAGGTGTGCGGGCGATGCAGAGGCCGGCACGCACCCCTGGTAGTGCTCGCGGCGTGGGTAGGGTGCACAAAGGTGCAGCGCCTCTGCATGCTGCATCAAGCACCTCCGCGACTCGCTCCAGCGGGGCGTCATGGCCGCCTTCCGCTATCCTGCATCGTAGGAGCTCTCGCGCCACGATGAGCGCGTCCCGCATATTCACCTGCTCGCGGCGAGTGTGTGGCGCTGTCGCTGCAGCGTAGCTCGAAGATCGCGTGGTGGGTCGCTTGTGACGCATGGTAGAAACCGGCGGCAGCGGCCCGCGCCGCCCCGACCAGCGGCATTGGGCGGTGCGTGAGCCGTGTGGAGCGCGGAGTTGAGGTCTCCTTGGGCGGAAGGCACCCCTAGAACAGGCCAGGCGGCCCAGGCCTCGACGCGAGCCTGGGGAGCGTCAGCCATGTGGGCGATGGAGCATTGGCGAGCTGACCGGGAGAAGCGACACTCTGACGCACCCCTACCTGGAGCACCAAATGTCGGATTCAGGGCTCTGCAAAACCCTTGTTAGATTCGAACACTGGGGTGCGTACTAAGAACTCAACTTCCCCTATCTGCCTACTCGTCGTCTCCATGATCTAGCTCGATGAAGAGGAAAGTAATAACACAAAGCAGTTTACCCAGGTTTGGGCCACCTCATGGTGTAATACCCTACTCCTGCTTTGTGGTGGGTTGCCTTGAGGTGGGCTGAGGAAAAACTAGTACAGTGGTTGAACAACCTCAGGAGGTGTGTTCTTATGGTGGTGATGAGGGTGGTCTAAATGATTTGTCCAATCCGGATCCGGTCCCCTTTCTATGGTGGTGGCTAAGCTATATTTATGGTGGCCTTGGTCCTCTTCCCCCAAAATGTAGGCGGGAAGGGATCCCACAACGGCCAAATTCGAAGGGGGGCAACTAGTACATCTTATCCTGACGAAAGGTGGCCTTCGCCTGCAAAGCTCCTGGTCCTGACGCCATGGTGGGCTCGGTGATGACCTCCGTCCTGGCGTCCTGGCGATCCTGGTCTTGTTGCATGGAAATGGAAACCTTTGGCAGATTCCTCGGGACTCCACGCATGTGTTTGCCTCTTTAGCACCAAAGAGGAAATTTGCTGTCCTGCGCCCACTGGCGCCCACCTGGCCTTGGTCGTCATGGCTTGTGTCATCTAAACCTAACGAGGTGGGGGCTTGCTTAGAGATATCCGCTCCGCAGGAGCCAACCTAGTGAGACTGCTCCTTCCATAGGTCTTGGTGCCGTCCGCCTCGCGAGGCTTGGCCCCTCGTGAGGGTCTTGTCTTGTCAATGCTGAAGATGGGTCGTACCAGGCCGATGAAGGACCCACGTCATGGGCCACAGGCAGGGAAGTCTGGGTACCGTATTTCCAGAACGCCGACGATAACAAAATATGAATTGGTTTTCTATAGTACTTAAAAGTAAAGATTGGTTTTATTATACTAACGGATCTCAAGAAGTCTTATTGAGTTTTGTGTCATTGAAGTTTTCAAGTTTTGGGTGAGACCCCGATGGATGAAGGAATAAGGAATAGCAAGAGCCTAATCTTGGGATGCTTGAGGCACCCCCAAGATAATATTCAAGAAGTAGCAACCAACTAAGATTGGGGATGCCCCGAGTGGCATCCCCACTTTCTTCTAACGACCATCGGCGTATTTTACTTGGAGCTATATTTTTATTCGTCACATATCATGGGTTTGGTTGGAGCGTCTTGTATGATATGAGTCTCTACTTGTTTTTGTGTTTTAGTTTGTGGCATCTATCCTTGCTGAACACACCTATTAGAGAAAGCAAAATTATGCTATGTTTTCTCTTTATGCTTCACTTAAATTTTTTGAGAGTTGTGGAATTGCTCTAGTGCTTCACTTATATCTTTTTGAGCATGGTGTGCTTTAATATTTTTGAAGAAATTCTCTCATGCTGCACTTAGACTATTTTGAGAGAAAGAAAACTTTATGCTCATGTTTTTCACTTAGATTTATTAGAGCTTATCGAAAGAAACATATGAAACTAGTCCCAAAGTGATAGATATTCAAGAGGAATATAATAAAAACTTTCATGAAGATCATTGGACAAAAAATTGATTATTTGTAATAGTTTTGGGATATGATGATAGTGATATGTGAGTCATTTTAATGAGTAATTATTTTTTAGTAGGAATATTCGTGTTAAGGTTTGTGATTCTCTATGCAAGCATGAAAGTCAATAGTTATGGAATGAAATTACATCCTACTTGTGGTGCATTATTCGGTGTTAGTTATGCCCAATGCTCGCTTATGTGATTTTCTGTTTCTTAGTTTGTTGCTTCTCAATCTATTTGCTAGCCTCCACTTGTACTAAGTAGAAATACTACTTGTGCATCCAAACTCTTTAAAACCAGTTTTGCCATATGAGTCCACCATACCTACCTATAAGCGGTATTTCCATGCCTTTATAAGAAAATTTGTATGTGCCATCTCTAAAGTTCAAAATAAACTTCTCTTTTGTGTGCCTATGCCGCTCATGAGGTGGTGAAGGGTGGCCGATATTTTTCCATGCTAGATGTGTTATTCTCAAGATAAGTGTATATTCACTTCTCGTTGCACGAGAGTGTGGCTGTCGGATTCAGGGCTCCGCGGACCCAAGAAAGGTTCGAACTCTACGGCATGTAGAAAGAACTCAACTCCCTGGCTCACTGGTTCGTCGCTCCTATGGCCTAGCTCGATGAATAAGGAAGAAGATGAACACGGCAGTTTACCCAAGTTCGGGCCACCTTGCGGTGTAAGACCCTACTCTTGCTTTGTGGTAAATTTGCCTCACGAGGGGCTGAGGATGAACTAGTACAAGGGAAGAACAACCTCAGGAGGTCTGCTCTGGTGTGGTTCTCCTCTCTCCCTTTGCTTGGTGGTGGCTACCCTATATTTATAGTGCCCTCCATCCTCTTCTCCCAAAATGTAGGTGGGAAGGGATAACACAACGGCCATTTTGAAAGGGGACAAGTAGTACATCTTATCCTGACAAAAGGTAGTCTTCATGTGCAAAGCTTATGTTTGTGACGTTGTGTGGGCTCGGCGATGACATCATTTCTGCTGTCTTGGCGGTCTTGGTCTTGCTGCACGGGAATGGAAACCTTTGGCTGATTCCTCGGGACCCCGCGCCTGCACTTGCTTCCTTAGCACCAAAGAGGAAACCTACTCCTTTGCGCCCGCTGGCACCCGCCTGGCCTTGGTCGTCATGGCTTGCATCACTGTAACCTCATGAGGCTTGGTGCTTGCATACGAATCTCCGCTTCTCAGGAGGAGCCCAGGGGCGGCCGCTCCCTCCGGGGGTCTTGGCATCGTTCGCCTCGCGAGGGTCTTGTCTTGCTGGTGCTGCAGATGGGCCGTTCCAGGCCGCTACTGAAGCCACGCCCATGGGCCATAGGCAGGCAAGTCTGGGTACCCTAGTTCCCGGGCCCAAGGCGTGCTAGACTTGGCTTCGAGGCAAAGCCAAAGGAAAAGGGAGAAGCGCCACGGACCCCAATCGCCTGTGAACCGAACCGACGTGTGGAGCCTAATGGGACGTAAGCATCTCCACTTCCCCACGCTGCCTCGGCAAATGCTCGATTTGACAACTGTCTGGTGCATGCAAAAGAGGCCATCATTGCCAGGAGCGTGATGGTCCGGCAGTTGTCCTTCCTCTTGTTATAAACGGGACAGGGGCAGAGCCCCAGCCATCCTTCATATTCTCGCCTCTCACACCTTCTTCTTTCTCTTCATCCTGCCGTCTTGTCACGGCGTCCATGGCATCAGTGACGAGGTTCTCTACCGTGGAGAAAGGAAAGGCCCCTCAGGTGGAGCCCGAGATGCTCCTGCCAAAAAAGAGGCATGATTGCCCCCGGGATGCCACCGCGGCACCCACGGCGATGTGGCTCTGGCACGAACGCACCCTGTCGGGCTTCCCAGTTCGCGTGTACACCCGCGCGCAGAGCCCCGCACATGCGAGTGACGGCAGGCGCCGCGAGGAACAAAACCGCGGAGGAGAACAAGTGATGGATGCGCGGTTACCCCGCCCGCGGACCCATGTTGAGGGCACGGCCAGCGAGTTTGTGGTGTGGGCGGCAACGCCCCCCGGCACGTGGATCCAGCTCCCACGGCTTTTGGCGAGGGAGATACCACTGCGGGGGCCTATCAAGCTGTGGCTGCAACACAGCGGCTGCTGTAGCCCGGCAACTAAGGCGGAAGTCGAGGTCATAGGCTCCGGCGATGACTTCATGACCCGAGGGCGGGGCGCGATCTCTCGCGCCTGCAACTCAGAGGGGGCTCATGCCATCCACTTCGAGTATGATGGGGCTTCGACACTCGTCTTCAAGGTCTTCGGGGAAGATGGCCGACGCCTGGAATGCTGGCCGGGGATAGGTGCCCATGGGAGAGACTCCCCAGCTGGTCGGCGAGACCACCTGCGGTGGACTTGCCCTTGGCCTTGTCCGTGACTACTCCGCTAGCAGCAGCGCTTCATCCGGACCAGGCTCAAGCAACGACGACAGCTACAAGCCACCTCGTAGCCGTGCCCAGGTCTAGAAGAGGTGTAGGGCTATCCTGTCGTTGTTGGTGATGCTGCCAAGGCCATGGTTCTTTAGGAAAATTTTCTTTTTGCTTCATCCCTGCGTGAAAATCAGGACGGGCCTCGTGGGGGCATGTAAGAACTACGACACTCGTGTTTTAACTTTATCATGTCCGATTCGATGTCATGTTTGTGTCTTTCGCCCTGGCATGGTACCCCCTTTCATTCTCACGGTAGCTCATCGCTCTACGCCGATAGGACCGAGTCCCAAGGCAAGCTTTAGCCGATGGTATGCCAGGTCATGACGTCGTGGTCAAGGCCAGGAGGTCCGGTAAGAGCCCTTGAGGTCTGATGCTCAGGAGGTCCCCTTTAGCATGCAAGCATCCCTCGAAGGACAGAAAGGGAAGTTTCCTTTCCTTGGCGAGATCACGAGGGACAGAGCACTGGTCATGAAGTCAATGCGGGTGCGCGCGAGGTGACTTATCTTGTTGAGCCTGCGGTGGTTCCTTTGCTGCGTGGACGAGCTTCCCATGCGCTGTTAAGTCATGCCCTTCATCAGATGACAACCTCCTCCTGCAAGGCTCCTACTAACTCTACAATTCCGCATCGGCAGGTCCCTACCCCGCGCATACCTCAGCCACCGTTGGGGAGTCTGGATCACCAGGACGATACCAAGGGGTGAGGGGCGACGAGACCAGTGAGGCCCCTAAGTCATGATGCTCAGGGGTGCCCCTTGACGTGCGAACGGCCTCAACGAGCAACCTTTGTGTTGTCTGAGTTAGATTGTCATGAGGGTGATGGTGCTCTGCGTCAGCAGGGCCCGACCCCACGCATACCTCAACCGTCATTGGGCATCCGGATCACCAAGATAGTACCAAGGGGTGAGGGGCTACGATACTAGTGAGGCCCTTGAGTCGCGATGCTCGGTGGTCCCGCTTGACGTACGAGTTTCCCACATGAGCTCCATACCTTTTCCTGTCAACCTTTGCCTGGGAGGGGCCCGCAAGGACGAGGTACAAGGACCTGGTGAGGTGGCATTGTCGGCATTCTGGGAACCAGGGTACCCAGACTTGCCTACCTGTGGCCCATGGCATGGCTCCATCGACGGCCTGGTACGGCCCATCCTCAGCATCGACAAGACAAGGGCCTCGCGAGGGGCCAAGCCTCACGAGGCGACGATGCCAAGACCTCCGGAGGGAGCGGCCTCCTAGGATGGCTCCTGAGGAGTGGAGATTCCTATGCAAGCATCCATCTCATGAGGATCAAGTGACGCAAGCCATGACGACCAAGGTTAGGCGGGCGCCAGCAGGCGCAGAGCAGCAGGTTTCCCCTTTGGTGCTAAGGAGGCAAGCGCAGACGCAGAGTCCCGAGGAATCAGCCAAAGGTTTCTATTCATGTGCAACAAGACCAAGTCCGCTAGGATGGTAGGACGGATGTCATCGCCGAGCCCACCATGGCGTCACAACCAGAAGCTTTGCAGCGAAGACCACCTTTTGTCAGAATAAGATGTACTTCTTGTCGCCTTTCAAATTGGCCATTATGGGATCCCTTCCCGCCTTCATTTCGGAGGAAGAGGAACCAGGCCGCTATATATATAGGCTAGCAACAACCGTAGCAAGGGGACGGATCGGATCCTAAGCTGATACCCGCACAAGAACAGACCTCGTGAGGTTGTTCTTCCTCTGTACTAGTTCATCCTCAGCCCCTGCGAGGCTAATCCACCCCAAAGCAGGAGTAGGGTCTTACACCGCAAGGTGGCCCAAACCTGGGTAAACTGTTGAGTCTCTTTTCTTTCATGTTCATCGAGCTAGCCCATGAGAGCGACAAGATGGTAGGCTGGAAAGGTTAAGTTCTTCGCACACGCCTGAGAATTCGAACCTTTCTTGGGTCTGCGGAGCCCTGAATCCAACATTTGGCATGGTGGGTAGGGGCGTGTCGATGGTCACCTCCTCATCAACCGCGCTTCACCCTCGCTGCTTGGTCACCATGGCAGGCGTCACTCCGCTCGCTAGGCCGTCGGGAGTGTTTGGGGGCATCACGGGCCCCCGGGCTTTCTCCCCCGCCTTGCGGCGAGTGTAGTGGCGGCCGAAGTTCAGGTCGGAGCTGCCTCCGCAGTATGATGGCGCAGCAGACCCCGTGGAGTTCCTCCAAGTGTACCCGGAGGCCATCTGGGCGGCCAGCGGCGACAACAAGGTCATGGAAAATTGGCTCCCTATGGCTCTTGTGGGTGTGCCGCGCGGCTGGTTTCTAAACTTCCGGAGTCCTCAGTGGCCTCTTGGGAAGAGTTGCGCGCCTGTTCATCACGCACTTTGTGGCGTCGTTGCCCCACGCCGTCACAGCAATCCTCGGTGGGTCGCCTCAGACTGCCACGTCAAGTAGTTCTTTCGCCAGGTGCGGGCCACCCAGTCGCCTCCGGGTTAGGTAGCGCCCAAGGCCGACCTCACCTTCGACTCCGGGGATCACCCCAAGACCAGGGCCGGCGTTGGCGCGCTTCCTATGCTTTGCACCCCCACCATCTGCAATGTAGCGGTCACCAGGACCCTCATCAACGGCGGCGCGGGCCTCAATGTCCTCTCCGTGGAGGCATTCGGCCTGCTCCATGTGCCTCACGGCCGGATCCTCCCCACCAAGCCCTTCTCTGGGGTCATCGACGGCTCCACCTGTCCTCTGGGGCAGATTCGCCTCCCCGTCACCTTCGGTACGCACAGCAACTACCGTACCAAGCTCATCGACTTCGACATCTACCGCATCGGGCTCCCATACAACGCCATCCTCGGGTACCCGGCCCTCGCCAAGTTCATGGCGGCGACTCACCCTGGCTATAACATCATGAAGATGATGGGAAGAAGCGTTGTCCTCACCATGCCAGGGGACACCAGGGACGTACTCGTGGCCCTCAAGCTCGCTTTCAGGGCCACGATGGCCGCGCAGCCCAGTGCGGGGGGTGCTCCGGAGGGCTCAGGGGCTGTGCCAGCAAAGAAGAAGCAACTGTTTTCTCAAGATTGGGCCGAGACGAAGCAGGTGTCGGTCGATCAAGACAGGGGATCGAGCCCTACCATCACCATAGGCGCCCGCCTCCCCGGGACCAGGAAGAGGCGCTGGTCACCTTCCTCCGCACGACCAAGGAAGTGTGTGTGTGGGACACGATGGACTTGGTCGACATTCCACGTGGGGGGATCGAGCACCACCTGATGGTATGCCCCAATGCATGCCCCATCAAGCAGAAGGCGGAACGGCAAGCCCCTGAGAAGCAGTCGTTCATCATCCACGAGACCCGCAAGCTACAAGAAGCCGGTGTTATTCGGGAGGTGCGGCATCCGGATTGGCTGGCAAACCCGGTTATCGTCCCTAAGAAGGGTGGGAAGGAGCGCATGTGCGCCAATTTTACGAGCCTCAACAAGGCTTGTCCTCAAGACACTTTCCCTCCTCTGCGCATCAACCTGATTATCGCCTCCACCACCGAGTGTGATTTGTTCTGCTTCCTAGACGCCCTCTCGGGCTATCACCAAATCAAGATGGCGGTGCAGGATATCGAGAAGACAGTGTTTCTAACCCCGTGCGGGATGTACTGCTACACCTGCATGCCGTTCGGGCTGCGCAATGCTGGAGCGACCTTCGAGTGGCTGATGCAGGAGGAACGCCGAGGCATACGTCGATGACATAGTGGTCAAATTTCGGGAGGCGAAAACTCTTGTCGAAGACCTGGAGGAGACGTTTTCCAGCCTGCGCAAAGTAAACTTGTGACTCAACCTGGAAAAGTGTGTGTTTGGCGTCCCGTCCGGCAAGCTGTTGGGTTTCTTGGTGTCGCACAGAGAGATCGAGGCCAACCTGGAGAAAATCAAGGCCATAGAGAGGATGAGCCCGCCACAAACCCTCAAAGAGATGCAGAAGCTAGTGGGTTGTGTGACCTCATTGGGGCGCTTCATCTCCAAGCTAGGCGAAAGCGCCCTCCCGTTCTTCAAGCCGATGAAAAAGAAGAGCTCGTTCAAGTGGACCCCGGAGGCCAATGCGGCCTTCCAAGACATCAAGAGTTACCTCACCAGCCTGCCGGTGATGGTCACGCCTCGCCCTCTTGAACCCCTGGTGCTCTACCTAGCCGCCACGCCTCACTCAGCTACCACGGTGCTCGTGGCGGTCCGGGCAGAGCGTTCGATTGAGGGCGTGCAGCGCAGCGCCCACGCCCGTCTAAGGCACCGCAGCCTTAGGACGGTGCTCTTGAGGCCTCAGGCGCCCCACCAGGTGGCGGGGCTCCCGAGGATGTCCCTCCTAAGGTCACGGCTGCCCCGTCGGACAACCAAGCTCCTAAGGTTCCCCTACCTCAGGAGGCACATGACCCCATCGACGACTCCTCCCTCGTCGAGCACCCCGTGTACTTTGTTAGCACGGTGTTGCGTGACACGCGGGCGCATTACCCCATGCCGCACAAGCTCCTGCTCACACTCCTTGTTGCCTCCATGAAACTGTGTCACTACTTCCAAGGCCACCCCATCAAGGTTGTTTCAGCTTATCCCTTGCAGAGGGTGCTCCAAGGCCCCAACGCCGCGGGAAGGGTCCTCGAATGGAACATCGAGCTGCAGGCATTCCAGCTGGAGTTCAGCACCACCAGAGTCATCAAGGGTGCGACCCTCACTGACTTTGTTGCAGAATGGACTGATGTCTCTGGCCAAGAAGTGGGCGAGGATCATTCTCTCGTGCCCGGAGACCAGGCACCGGACGGTTGGGTCATGTACTTCGACGATGCCTTCGCGCGCCAGGGCGCGGGGGCTGGAGCCGTGCTCGCCCACCGAGGACAAGGTCTACAATGTTGTGCAACTCTGCTTTCAGCATGGAGAGAAGGTCTCCAACAACATCGCTGAGTATGAGGGCCTGACCGCCGGCCTCAAGGCTATGGCAGCTCTG
This sequence comes from Secale cereale, assembly GCA_902687465.1. Classification (NCBI taxonomy): domain Eukaryota; kingdom Viridiplantae; phylum Streptophyta; class Magnoliopsida; order Poales; family Poaceae; genus Secale; species Secale cereale. The sequence continues at coordinate 263,169,746 of LR738712.1, read as the reverse complement.
GGAGTTAAGCGCCTCACCGTCAAAAGCGACTCCCAGCTCCTCGTCAACTTCTCCAATAAGGTGTACAAGCCAAGGGATGAGCACATGGAGGCGTACCTTGCGGAGGTACACAAAATTGAGAAACAATTCATAGGCTTGGAATTGCAACACGTGACGCGTGGCATGAACAAGGAGGCAGACGACATTGCCAAGAGGGCATCCCGGCGACAATCTCAGGAGCCTGGCGTCTTTGAGGAGCGGCTCTTCAAGCCGTCAAAGGCTCCCCCCACTGTGGGACCGGCGTCGCCTTAGGAGGAGCTGCCCCTGGCGCCCCTCTCATGCGCCCCAGCCTACGGCCTGACCTCGGAGCCCTCCTTCTTCTCACGCTCGAGCCTCTGGAGGGGTGTTGGTCCGAGGAGTTCAAGGCGTCCCTGCTCCGGGGCGCCATGCTGAAGAAGGAGGAAGACGCAGAACGTGTGGCCCGCCAGGCCACCGCGTACTACATCTGGGACACTGAGCTCTACCGGAAGCGCCCGAACCACGTCTCTCTACGATGGATCTCGAGGGAGCAGGGGTGGGAGATGCTGGCCGGCATACATGGCGGGGACTGCGGTCATCACTCCTCATCGCGCACCCTCATGGGCAAAGTGTTCTGCAGTGGATTCTACTGGCCCATGGTGCTCAATGATGCCACTGAATTTGTAAGATCTTGTGAGGCTTGCCAGTTCCATGCTAAGCAGATCCACCAGCCCGCTAAGGGCCTCCAGACCATCCCGCTCTCATGGCCATTCATGATCTAGGGGTTAGATATCCTAGGCCCGTTCCCTCGAGCGCCCTTGGGCTACCGCTACCTCTATGTCGCCATCAACAAGTTCACCAAGTGGGTGGAGATGTAGACCGTCCGCACCTTCGATCCCAGCTATCTCGGCGGTCAAGTTCATCAAGGGCCTCATGAGACATTTCGAGGTCCCTGCCGGTGTCAAAACTGGCAGATCTCGGGTAGGGGGCCCAAGCTATGCGTTTAGAGGATCGATGGTAACAGGAAACTGGGGACACGATGTTTACACAGGTTCAGGCCCTCTCGATCGAGGTAATACCCTACTTCCTGCTATATTAATATGGATGAATATGAGTACAAGAGTTGATCTACCTCGAGATCGTAATGGCTAAACCCTAAAGTCTAGCCTATGAGGGTATTGCGATGATGATCCCCTCTACAGACTAAACCCCTCGGCTTATATACATGCCAGAGGGGGCCTAGGGTTACAAGGGTGACTTGGGGAGGAAGTATTTGATACATCCGGACTCTACACTTGCCTCTCTATGTACATAAGAGTCATGTCCGAATACGGGGGAAGGTCTTCCACTTCTTCTCTATACGGCCCACCAATACGGCCCAGCTTCAACGACCCGGATGCCTGAGGACCCCTGACTATAGGACTCCCTCAGTAGTCCCCAGACTTGCCTTCAAGGACGAGATTGTGTCTGGCTTCATGTCTTCGGTCTTGCAAGGTGAGTCCTCCTGGATGGTAGTTCGGCTTCTTTAAATGTTGCACTTCGTCGATTCCTCGTCGTCGTCGCCTTGGCTTCCACATGTCCAATGAATGCGAATCGTCTGGGCAATTTTACAAATACCCCCTTGACGGTGTAGAGCAGGCGCCTATATAAGAAGATAGATCCCAATTGCTCTCCATCCCATTCCACGCGGAAGAAACCCTAGTGCCTGCAAAAAATATTCAAACATGGTTGGCGCCCCAAGCTCTTCCTCGCGCCCCCACGGCCCTTGTGCAGGAGATTGGAAGAATTGTTCTGTGTCCCATGCGCGTTTGAGGACACTTCAAGCGCAGGGATATCTCCCTCCAGAGGATCTAGTCCCCGTACGGGCCGGACTAATGTCTGTCGACAATCAAGCCCTGGCAAAGAGTTTTCCCAACCCCTCCGATGGAGAGCGGGTATGTTCCGTTCCCTTACTTTTAAGAGGTGTAAGGTTCCCCGTCCACCCCTTCCTTAGGGGACTCCTGGAGTTCTACAGTTTTGTCGCTTTATGCGAACTGTTTTTGGGCTGCGAGCCTCACTTTGAGCTGTGGAGAAAGTACTTCTGCCTTGTCCCTCGATCGGAAGAAGGATCCATATTTGAAGTTGGGGGCGCCAATGTATGGCGCATAGCCGGGACAGGCTATCTGCCCAGTACTCCGAAGAAAGCATCCGAAAAGTGGCCTTCAGAGTGGTTCTATATTGAGGACGTCGCTCTGTCGGATCTAGTCTGGCGCGGATTCCCCATGTTTCCAGTGCTCCACCAAAGAAGCTCTACAGTTGGTGTCCTTGCAATCTCTCGGAAGAAGAGAGAGTGGAGGTTAGCAGACTGGCTGGTAAAATCAAATTACTCGCCAATTCAGGGCTATCCATAGTCGAAGTGATGGCTATTTCAATAAAGCAATGCGTGCAGCCACTTCAAGCTAGAGGATTTCCAATGTGGCACTATAATGGCCAGGATGATGCCTCGCACTGATTACGCCTAGGTCTAGATGACCCTGCCGCTCTAGTCGTTGTCCTAGAAGGTCTCTATAAGGGAGAGAAACAAGACTTTATTCGCCTGACGTGCCGGGAGGGTTTTTCAATGTACAATCCTCCTGACTGGGTGAGTTTGTCTCATGACAGTCCATTTATTATGATATATTATCTGAACTGAATTCAGTTTCTCCTAATAGGAGTGGAGGAAGGTGATCAAGGGGATTAATAGTCCCGCCCCTCAGCCAGAGGACCAGTTTCAAAATGCAGGCCATGGATACGATGAAGATCTGGACGTGGGCATAGAGCTAGAAGAAGGAGTCTTCTACCAAGCCTATCGTGAGGGTCCCCTGGTGGCTATAGTAGCCGATTACCCAGGCCTCATTCCTTCCTCCCGTGTAAGTATTTCAGGACATATCTCTTCAAAAGATAAGATTCCTAATGCGCCTTTACCCACTGTATTCTATCATACTTGAACAGGGACGACGCTCTTCCCGCCGAACTGCACGCAAACCGTCAACCCAGAGGGTGGCGCCCGCGTCGGGCGAGGTCTTGAAGCAAAAAAGGACCGCGAACACCAGCGGACCTTCAAAGAGGTATGTTTGTTTTAACATGTGTTGGGTGGTGAAATCGGCATTATAACTTTCCGCTTTGTTTCTTCCTTTTAGGAGGAATACACACCGGACTGTCTCCGGAGGCAATGCAGGCCAAGCTCCAATCAATCCGGCATCAGGCCCGTCAGGGGTAAATGCTAATTCGGTGTCGGATTGTCCTCTCCATGAGAATTCAGATGAAGTGTCAGCTACCAATTCCGAAGTGGAGGTTGCGATGATTCACCGGCGGCGGAAAGCAGCCATGCGTGACCCCGCTTTTTCTGAGGCATTTAACGCCCTTAACTCTGCAGATGCCTATATCCGAGCCGCTCAAGATGGACTCGCCAGAGCAACTCATCAGCTTTCAAAAGATATGTGGGTAAGTGTTTATTTTGAGTGTTCCCATGCTAGTAGCCCCCGAGACTTAAAGCAGTTGGTACAACTGATTTGAGCATCATTGTTATTTATCGGTGCTTCGAGAAAAGAATAACTCTTTATCCAAAGAACTTGAATAGTGACGGACCTAGCTTGCCAAATTGAAAAATTCAAAGGAATCCGGAAAGGATGCTGGTGGTAAGAATAATTGTGTCTGGAAGCTATGATTGTTCTGCTGATTACTATTATGTATGTATTAATTTTTAATACAGCAACATGATCGACCGACCAACTAGAGAGGGAGCTAAGAGTTGCCTTAGCGGACAAAAAAATTGTCACAGGGGAAACAGCCGCTGGCGAGCGTGCCCTGACGCAAGCTATGGAGAAAAGGAACCAAGCGCAGGATAGAAATATTAGGCTCGAACAGGAGCTAAAGGGCGTAAAGGCCCAACTCTCAAGCACCTTGGAAGAGAACCGGAGGCTAAAAAACGGCATGTTTAGTATGTTTCTTATAACTAGCTCTCCTTATAGTCTCTTATTTTGAAAGTTTCTTACAAAACTTTTCCTGCAGGTTTGTTGACTGGGCAGCCTGAAGGCGGAGTGTCCGGTTTTGAGGGTGATGTGCTACAAGAGCTTTCCAGGGTCCATGAACGGTCTCGGAAGGCCATGAAGAGTATGGCTAGAGCTCTATGGCCTGGAAACTCACCTCCAGAAACTATGCAGGATTTGGCGAACCTGTTCAAAGGGGCTCGACGCCGCTTTGAATTATGGAAAGCATCAGCATGCCGCATGGGTGCTCGAGAAGCCTGGGCCATGGTGAAGACGCGCTACAGTCATCTCGATCCAAATCACATGGCCCGCGTGGGACCTCGAGGGTCCGATGGACAAGAAATTCCTTCGCATTTGGTCTATGACCAAGTAGAGATAGCTGCCAAGCTTTCCCAACAGGACTGTAAGCTAGACAGCCTGATAGAGGGAATAGAAAATGAGTAGTCGTTTGATTCTATGTATTAATGTACTTTTACCATCAAACTTGTCTCCAACCGAATTTATATAAAGTTTGTCATGGCCGACCATCTGCTTTAACCTCCATAAACCCAAAGGTTGGAGTGTTTCTGAATACTATACCAGTGTTAAAACACATGATTTGTTCAGAAACCAGGCAATCCGGTCATAATTGCTTGAACAGACAAACTGTGTTTGGGGAGTTATGTTATATTACTATTTAACATAAGAAACATCTTCCACAGAGAATAGTTCTGTTAGGGGTTCCTTTCCCTCGGTCGGCGTGCATAAAGATGCGAGCCTAGGCTTTCGATCCTATGAGAAGGACAGTAGGATGCCATCTCCTGTGATAATTTAAAATACGCTTTAGAATGGGATATGTCATATATCCGCTGACCAATTATTCCCTTAAGAGGCCTAGCTTTCGGCTTCACCTAGTCTAAGGTACATATCCGGATTACCCGGTTGTAACAATCGCAGAGGTGCTCCCTTTACACCCTAGCAAAACAATCGGGAACGTAGGGGTCAGCATAGGAGCCAGGCAACCCAGCTTGGCCAGAATTTAAGTCATATCGGTGCATATCATGGCAAGGAAGAACTGTAAAAACAGACGACATTTTAAGCAATAAGCTTTATTTATAATGGGCTTTGTTAAAGAAGCCCCCAGGTATAGTATATACATTCGAAGATGTACTTATCCTGTGGCAGATCGGGCGAGCCGAATACTTGCCAATGAGAGAAAAATATAAAAGGGGAACAGAGAAAAGATGAAAAAGTAAAAGACAAGACCTAACTTGTAAGGAGGGAAAAAATGCTACCGTACTATCCATAAAATCGTCGGAGCCTGGCAGCGTTCCACTGGTTCGGCTCAAGGCGATTATCCTGTGCATTGCAATGGCGGTAGGCTCCACCAGAGAGTACTTCATCGATGATTAAGGGGCCCTCCCATTTTGGTTTGAGCTTTTCCTTTTTCTTCTCCGGGAGGCGTAAAACGAGTTCACCGACGTTGTATGTCTTGGCCCGCACTTCTCTGCTCTGGTATCGCCCGGCCTGTTGTTGATAGAATGCAGAACGTGCTTGCGTTGTGTCGTGCTCCTTGTTTTGATAGATGATGATCCTCGACTTCTCTCTCCTCGTACATGCGCACTCAAGGTGAGTCATGAATAATATCGCAGGGCAGAACAGCCTCTGCACCGTACACCATGAAAAAAGGTGTATATCCGGTCGTACGATTGGGTGTGGTCTGCAGCCCCCAGAGTACGGAGTCAAGCTCTTTGACCCAGTGTTTATCAGACTCTCGTAGGGAGCGCACTAGTCAGGGTTTAATGTCGCTCATTATCAGACCATTGGCTCTTTCGTCTTGACCATTTGTTTGATGATGGTATACAGAAGCATAGTCAAGTTTAATACCTAACTTTGCGCACCAATTTTTTACCTCGTCAACTATGAAATTGGAGCCATTGTCTGTGATAATACTATGCGGGACACCATAATGGTGTACTATGTCAGATATAAAATCTATCACAGGCCCTGCTTCATCTGTTTTTACTGGCTTGGCTTCTATCCATTTAGTAAATTTATCTACCATCACCAATAAGTATTTCCTTTTATGACTTCCCCCTTTAAGGGGTCCGACCATATCAAGCCCCCAGACCGCAAAAGGCCAAGTAATGGGGATTGTTCTTAGAGCGGTGGGAGGCATGTGACTTTAATTTGCAAAGAGCTGGCAGCCAACGCAGTGTTGGACTAAGGTTTGGGCATCTGCTTGGGCCGTGGTCGAGTAAAAGCCAGTGTGAAAGCTTTGCCTATGAGCGCCCGTGCTGCAGCATGGTGGCCGCCCATTCCAGCGTGTATGTCAGCGAGAATTTTCCTTCCCTCCTCTTCGGAGATGCACCTTTGTAGAATACCAGTTGTGCTTTTCTTATATAGTTCACCTTCGTTGACTTTGTAGGCTTTAGAACGCCGGACTATGCGGCAGGCCTCATTTTGATCATCGGGGAGTTCCTTCCTTTTAAGGTAAGCTAGGAAGGGCTCTGTCTAGGGGGCTATGACAGCCATGATTTCGTGAGCCGAAGGAGTTATCTCCATGTTTGGGTCTCCGACGACGTCTTGAGTGAGTTTGGTTGGGGTGCGTTCGGATCCGTATTTGTATCACTGCTCGCGTCCTGCCATGTTACTGATGGCTTAAATAGCCTTTCCAAAAATGTGTTAGGCGGGATGGGGTCACGTTTAGCGCCCATACGAGCGAGTACGTCAGCGGCCTGGTTATTATCCTGGGCTACATGATGGAATACCCACCCCTCAAATCGAGCCGATATTTTCAATATAGCATTGCGATAACCTGCCATTTTTGAATCTTTCGCATCAAAATCTCCGTTAATTTGGGAGATAGCGAGGTTTGAGTCTCCGCGTACCTCGAGGCGTTGTATGCCCATGGATACAGCGAGGCGGAGACCGTGTAATAGGGCCTCATATTCGGCTGCATTGTTCGAGTCCGTGTACATAATTTGGAGAATGTACCGAACTTTATCCCAAGTAGGAGATATCAATATTACGTCGGCCCCCAATCCGGCTAGCATTTTAGAACCGGTGAATTACACTGTCCAGTGGGAGTATGAGCCGTACTCTTTAGGGAATTCAGCTCCGGTCCATTCTGCGACAAAGTCGGCCAACACCTGGGATTTAATAATCCGGCGTGGCTTATAGGATATTTCGAACAGTAAGAGCTCGATTGCCCATTTGGCTATGCGTCCCGTGGCTTCTTTATTGTTGATAATATCGCTGAGTGGTACCTCGGATGCCACTGTGATCGAACACTCTTGAAAGTAGTGTCGAAGTTTCCGAGATGACATGAAGACCGCATAGGCAATTTTTTGCTAGTGGGGGTACCGTGATTTGCACGGTGTTAGAACCTCGGATACATAGTATACGGGTTTTTAAACAGGAAATTTATGTCCCTCTTCGGCTCGCTCGACAACGAGCACGGCACTCACTACCTGGTGAGTGCCTGATATATACAGCAGCATTGGTTCGCCAACACTGGGGGCGGCTAGGATTGGGCTGCTTGCGAGTAGGGCTTTTATTTCTTCCAATCCAGTTGTGGCTGCATTCGTCCATTCGAAATTGTCAGTGCGTCGTAGCAATCTGTAAAGTGGCAATGCTTTTTCTCCTAATCTAGAGATGAAGCGGCTTAAGGCCGCTACGCAGCGTGCTAGCTTTTGCACTTGCTTGAGATCGGTTGGTATTTTGAGTTCTGACAAGGTCCGAATTTTGGTTGGGTTAGCTTCGATTCCTCTATGGGATACAATGAACCCTAAGAGCTTTCCGGCTGGCACGCAGAATACACATTTTTTCGGACTGAGCCTTATGTCGTATTCTCGGAGGTTGGCAAACGTAAGTCGGAGATCCTCCACCAAAGTCTCGACGTGTTTAGTTTTTACAACTACGTCGTCAACATATGCCTCCACTGTTTTGCCAATTTGCTTTTCTAAGCATGTTTGAATCATGCGTTGATATGTGGCGCCAACGCTTTTAAGTCCAAAGGGCATAGTGTTGAAGAAAAAAGGGCCGTACGGGGTGATAAATGTCGTTGCGGCCTGATCGGATTCCTTCGTCTTTATCTGATGGTATCCGGAATAAGCATCAAGGAAGCACAGCGCGTCGTGTCCGGTCGTTGCATCGATAATTTGATCAATGCGGGGCAAAGGAAAGGGATCCTTTGGGCAGGCCTTATTCAGGTCTGTGAAGTCAACACAGAGGCACCAGGATTTATCCTTCTTTGGTACCATGACCAAGTTTGCTAGCCAATCTGGGTGTTTAATTTCTCTGATGAATCTGGCTTCTAATAGCTTGGCTAGCTCTTCTCCCATTGCTTATCTTTTGGGTTCAGAAAACCGTCGCAATGACTACTTGACCGGTTTGAACCCTTTGATAATATTGAGGCTGTGTTTGGCCAGTCTGCGTGGGATTCTTGGCATATCTGAAGGGTGCCAGGCGAATATATCCCAATTTTCCCGAAGGAAGGCACGTAACGCGTTGTCCACCCTCGGATCCAGCTGTGCCCCGATGGATGTTGTCTTATTAGGGTCTGTTGCGTGCACTTGAAATTTGATGATTTCGTCTGCTGGCTTGAAGGAGGTAGACTTTGATCTTTTGGCGAGGATCACGTCGTCCTTGTCTACCTTTGATCGTAGGGTAGCTAATTCTTCGTCCACGAGGGCTTCGGATAATGCCTCTAAGGCTAAGGATGTCATCTTGTTTTCGGCGCGGAGTGCTATATCCAGATCACTTGTTAATGTGATCACTCCATTGGGCCCTGGCATTTTAAGCTTCATGTACCCGTAATGGGGTACAGCTTGAAAGCGTGAGAAAGCATTTCGTCCTAGAAGGGCATGGTATCCCCTATGAAGGGGGACAATGTGGAAGAGTAGTTCCTCCGATCTGTAGTTGTCGGATGTGCCAAACACTATGTCGAGCTTAATGCTTCCCGAACACCGGGCTTCGCAGCTTGGTATAATTCCTCTAAAGGTTGTGTTGGTGTGCTCAATGCGAGATTTATTAACCTGCATCTTTGCAAGCGTTTCCTCATATATGAGATTTAGTCCGCTTCCTCCGTCCATAAGTACTTTTGTGAGGCGGAAGCCGTCCACTATTGGATCTAGAACAAGATCTGCTGATGCTCGGATCGACTGGACTCGAGGTGCGTCATCGGCAGAAAAACTAATTGACGTGTCGCTCCATGGGCTTGCAGAGCTAGTTTGGTAAACCTTGGCAAGTTCGTGATTTGCTCTCTTGCGGCGGTTGTTTGAGGAGAACATCTCGAAGACGGTGAACACGTTGACGTCCCTATCCCTCGGTACGGTGGTGGCAAGAATTGTCGTACCGCTTTTTGCTACCTACCGGAGTACCCAGCATGCTCTAAGGCAATGGTTAGGGGCATTGTCCAGGGTTGCGTGTATTTGGCAAGGTGTGTCGAGAGTTCGTCCAGTACAGACTTGTACCTTAAAAAGGTTTGTTTTTCTTGCCAATTGGAATGTTATCGGATTACTTGCTAGGGTATGTCCATTCAGCCTTGATAATGTACTGCCCAGATATGGACTGTTCTAGAGGTGTATTATAGGCTTTCCAAGTATTTTCCATTGCGCAGTACTTCTGTACTAGCTGCGATAATTATGTGAAACTCATAACACGGCGTCGGTTGAGGACGTTAAAGACTCCCTCGTTGGTGCAATTGCGGTGAAATAAGGACATCGCGTTGTCGCCCCAGCAGTCGCTGATCTTGTTTTTAACAAGTAGGAATCTGGCCCAGAAGTGGTTGACCGTTTCCTCGGGCTGCTGTTGTATGTTCGCGAGATCATCTATGTCCAGGATTCCGGATTTACTTGGAGAGTTTTTCCCAGAGTGGGTGGGTGTTGGAAACTTTGAATCCTGACCCAAAGTGATATTCGGGGTTTTGACAACCTCCGATGGTGACAATCCGGATCCGACGGGATCTAGTCGCCTTTCGAGTCCGGTGTCAGTCCCAGAGCTCAAAGAACATAAAGCGTCTCCTGACAGGGACATGTTTGGCTCGATGGGTTCGGAGATCCGAACTGTTGCGGTGTCTGTCTGGAGAGGAGAAGTCTCTGTGGCTCCATCCTCAACTATTGCTACCAGATGAGTGATCGGAGAAGGATCGATCTCATCATGGCCGGACTTAAGTCCGATCTGATCTCCTGGCAATGAAAGGCCCAGGGCGGTGCTGCGATCAAGCAGCTCGTTTATGGGCGAGAGTTCTGCCAAGGTCGCGTCATCGGAGTGACCGAAATCGGCATAAAGGCGGTGCTAGATGGCCGCAGGGAGAGCAGTCGTCCCATAGGCCATGCGGGCGCATACAGCGAACCCACCGAGCTGGAGAACCTGGCCGACAGACATGCTGTTTCCGAAAGTGATCCCATCGTTGATGATGAGACGAGCCATCGATCGCTCATCGCAAGCGCACAGTGGAGCTCTCAATGAAAGCACCATTGTCGGTGTCAAAACCGGTATATCTCGGGTAGGAGGGACCAAACTATGTGCTTAGAGGATCGATGGTAACAGGAGACTGGGGACATGATGTTTACCCAGGTTCAGGCCCTCTCGATCGAGGTAATACCCTACTTCCTGCTAGATTAATATGGATGAATATGAGTACGAGAGTTGACCTACCTCGAGATCGTAATGGCTAAACCCTAAATTCTAGCCTATGGGGGTATTGTGATGATGATATCCTCTACCTAAACCCTAAACCCTAACCCTAAACCCTAACGCTAGAGGGGGTCTAGGGTTACAAGGGTGACTTGGGGAGGAAGTATTTGATACATCCGGACTCTGCACTTGCCTTTCTATGTACATGAGAGTCCTAACCGAATATGGGGGAAGATCTTACGCTTCTTCTCTATACGGCCCAGCTTCAATGACACGGATGCCTGAGGGCCCCTGAATATAGGACTCCCTCAGTCCCCAACTGCATCATCACCAGCAGTGCTCTCAGTTCACGAGGAACCTTTTCAAAACATATTGCGCTAACCTTGGAACGCATATATGCTACGCTTCGTTGGCACACCCACGGAGCAATGGCCAGGCCGAGCGCGCCAACATGGAGGTCCTGAGGGGCCTCAAGGCGAGGAGCTTCAAGAACAAGCTTGGCAGGGGATGGCTCGATGAGCTCCAGTCCGTGGTGTGGTACATCCGCACCACCGCGAACAAGCCCACGGGCGAGACTCCATTCTTCCTCGTCTACGAAGCCGAGACGGTCCTCCCTCATGAGGTCAAGCATCACTCCCCATGGGTCATGTCATTCTACGAGGCACGCCAGGACACCTCACAGGGGATGGACCTCGTGCGGGGGGGAGCATCGTCGCCGAGCCTCGCTCCGTCCAGCAAGGTACCAACAGGCGCTACGGGGGTATCATTGCCACAGCGTCCACCCCGGGACCCTCGAGATGGGTGACCTCGTCCTGAGGCGGTTGCTCTCCAGGGAGGGGCTTCACAAGCTCTCGCCCATGTGGGAGGTCCCGTTTAGGATCGCCCTTGTCTCCAGGCCTGGCACCGTGCACCTGGAGACGCAGGACGGGGTCCGCATCCAGAATGCCTGGAATATCCAGCACCTCCGGAAATTCTACCCATAACCAAGGCCACGCGCCCGTGAAGATCTCCGCTTGTGACACTCCCACACAATAATGAGTTGGGGTTGTACACGCCCCAGAGTCTCCTGGGTGCCGCCCCTGGGCCTCACGGGGGCTCCCACCCACGTCCTAGTGGAGGCCCCATGCTCCCTACTAGTGGGAAGACAAGAAGACTAGTATAGGTGCCGAACGCGGCTATTCTTTTGCTTGCTTTCTGTCACTGGTTTGCGACTTCTGGAATAGAATTTGTAATTTTCCGCGTTTCATTTGAGGGTTGGGAAATTTCTTCTTCTTGCAAAGTTTTCTCTTCCAGGTCGTACCTCGGGAGGAGCGGTAGTTGCCCGTCGCTCCTCCTCGCGCATCCTGCACACGGGGGCTGGGCAGGTGTGTGTGCTCGGGCCCGCCCACGAAAACACCTCGCGAAAGACTCAGTACCCTCGCCTTTTGGTGTCTTCCTCCTCGCGTGACACTATCAAATGAGCTCACGGGCATGATGCCTCTGGAGGGTTCCTAATCCTACAGCTACAGGGTTCCTCCTGAGTCTCAGCGACTTCTGAGTCTCCTCACGACAAGGCACGCTCTCACGGCAGGGGAGTACACACAAGAATGTCAACCTAAGTCGCCCCAACCATGATCAGCGGTGACGCAAGTATCACAATGCAACATGGAAACGATAACATAGTGGCGTAAGCGTCATGGTTCATTACATGCCCCCAACAGGGCCTTCTACCTTTTTTCCAGTGAGGGGGGAGGAAAGAAACAAAAGCAAGCCGCACGACTATAGTGGCTCTCGAAGCCCGTCTCAAGTAGCGCTCGGGCTCACTCAGATTCCTCCTCCTTCTTCACCGGGGCTGATACGTCCAAAACGTATCTATAATTTCTGCTTGCTCCATGCCACTTTTGGGTTATATTGCTATGATATTCATACACTTTTGATCATATTTGGACTAACTTACTAATCCAGTGCACCCCAGTGCCAGTTTCTGTTTTCGGCTGTTTTTGTATTTCAGGTTTTCACGTTTCGAGAACTGCCCAGAAAAATACAGAAAAAATATATATAAATCAGCGTTCCAGGAACGACACTGCTTCCGAAGGGGAGCCTGGGGGGGCACAGGGGCTCCAGGCGCCCTGTGGGCGCCCCCCCCCCCCCTGGGCCGCGCCGGGGGGGGGGGCGCCACGGCCCCCCGAGAGCCCCCCGATGCCCTACTTTGGCAGATATTTAAAGGGTCCCCCGTAACCCTTGAAACAGGACTTTTTTTCGCGATCCCATCTTTGTTCCGCCGCCGCCGCCGCTTCCATGATCGGGAGCACCAGGAGAACTCTTCCCGGCACCCTGCCGGAGGGGAGGATCACCACCGGGAGCTTCTCCACCACCATGGACGCCTCCCGGATGACTCGTGAGTAGTCTCCCTTGGACCATGAGTCCATGACCAGTAGCTATGTGATGTTCTCCTCCCGTTCTTGTGCTTCACTAATTAGTCCTCGTGAGCTGCCCTACATGATCGAGGCACCTATGTAATCCTTATGATGTTGCTATGTTGAGTTTGCTGGGATCCGATGGATTATGAGATTATGTTCAGATTGATCTTGAGTAATATATTTGATTCACCTCTTTTATATTTTAGTTCATAAGTAATTCTTGCATGTTCTTCGTTGTTATTTATTGCTTTGGCCAAGTAGTAAGTAGTGACTCCAAGAGGGAACGTTATGCTCGATTGTGGGTTCATGCCCCTCGATGACTAGCTTGAGTGACAGAAACATGAGTCTAGGGGATGTGTTGTTGCCACAAGGGGGAAAACAACGGTGCTTGTGCCCGCGGGTGCAAGGATTGTTTACTTTACGCAAAGTTCTTTTAATGCAGTTGTCTGTTGCATTGAGTTTACACTATGGGTGGGACTCGCAACTTAATACCAGCGAGATGTTCTGAATAGATATCTCAAGGTGGATGATTAGTAGTAGATATTGATGGATTTCGGTCTACTTACTTTGGCGTACCGCCCATGCTTTGAACCTCAACCTTTCTTGCAATGTAATCAGCATTGGTTTGCGTTCGTGGTCCTGTCAATTGCCCAGCTGTAATTTGTTTACCTCACATAGCTGTTTTATCGTCTTTTGGGAGAGAGACATCACTAGTGAACATCATGAGACTCCGGTCCATATTACCATCATTGATCACATACACTATTTTACTTTTCGCTATTTTACTTACTATTGCAAAACACTATCTATCACTACTATCATATTGCTTTTAACCCTTTGTGATCTACAAGGCCGGAGAGATTGACAACCTCTTTGTACTCGTTGGGAGCAAAGTTATTTGTATCTGTGTGCAGGTCCACGTTGATTGCTAATTGCGCCGTTAGCGGTTGACACCTACCTGTTGAACCTAGGAGTCTCTGGGGATTCGATCCTTGGCATCTTTGCTAGGGGAAAACACTTCTACTTACTCCATCTTACACCTTCCACTTGGGGTAATCCAACGAGGGGTTCGAAGCCCATCAAGGAGTATTTTCTGGCACCGTTGCCGGGGACTCCACTCTTCAGGATAGGGGAGTTGCATGCTATCTTTTACCTTTGCTTTTTAGTCTTGTTAGTTTACCTTTCATTTTTTTTTGCTTTAGTTCCTTTTATCGAAAATCACAAAAATAGTTATCTTGTTCTTTAGTTATCATTATGTCGGGTCCTTTTGTCTTTGACGAGGCAGAAGTTCTCACCTTTAAACAAAGAGGAGGGGAAAGTTTGAAAGATGCTTGGTATAGAATTAATGATTCACAAAAAAGAGCCACCAAGAAGCAACCTACTACTATCTTACTTAGAAATTTTTATGTTGGAATTACTTCTTGGAATAGGTTTATTCTAGATACTGCTATCAATGGGAATTTCCTAGAGGCCCCAGTTTGGGAGCCTCTTAGTATTATTGAAAATCTTGTTGGGAGTCCCCCTGTTGTTAGCATCCGAGAGGACATCACCCTAGCTCACATTATGAAAAAACTTGAAAAAATAGAGCTAGAGATGCCAAGCACTAATAAGATGAATGAGTTGGATCGAAAGATCCAAGGGAATTTGAATAGACTTGATAGCTCCATGCATAAAATTTTCAAAATTTTGGAGACCGCCAAATTCCATGATTCTGACTCTTCTAGGATGAACAAGATTGAGGAAATATTTGATACCTTAGGAACTACTTTCTCCTCGATCAAAACCGAAAAGGTAGAAACTCCGGCAAAGCGGGAGCCTAAGTTCGTTCACGTTCCAAAGGCTCCCCGTTCTAAAAGTAATCCATCTACTGCCAAAGGGGTTGAAACTGTAAAGACTTTGGAAGAAACACCTATCGTTGATGAATTTACAAATGAATCTTCCCTTGACTTTTATCCTTTTGGTCTTCTACATAGAAGTATCTCTATGAGGCCTTTATTTGAGAGTCCTCTTAAGACTAGTTGTATTATTGAAGAGCTTTTTGATGATCTTGATGATGGTTCAATTGATACAACTTGATCTATGCATTATGCCTAGCTTAAAGGCATAAAAGAAAGCGCTTTTGGGAGGCAGCCCACATGAATACAATTTTTGCTTTTGTTGTGTCTTGATGTTGTTTACTGCTGTAGCATCATCATTGTATCTTTGCTTTTCATATTTGTGCCAAGTATAGCCTCTGATCGCTAGAAAGTTCAAAAGTTGTGAGGTGCTGTCCAGGAAACAGATTCTGTCCTTGGATAGAAATTTTTTTATAAAATCACCAGATCATCGTTTTGGTCTGAATTTTTTCGACAGCGTTCTCTATATAATTGTCTTTTGTGCGTCAGTTCTGAGTTTTTTTATTTGAGTTGCAGAAGTATCCCGAACAGGTCAATTACTGCCTGCTGTTCTGTTTTTCACAGATTCTGTCCTGTTTTGCCTTACCTTCACTTTGCAAATTAAGAACTTGCTTTTTCTTTGCAAAAACCTTTTGGCAATCTTGAGAAACAGTAGAACTTCAAGAATATCCTTATTTCCAGCAAGGTATAATTATTTTATTAAGGTTACTAACCTCGCTAATCAGATTATGATGAGTTGTGTATGAAGGGAGTTTTCAAGTGTGCGAGGGAAGATGATAAAAAGATTCAGGAGTGTCAAGCGCTCAAGCTTGGGGATGCCCCCGTGCACCCCCAAGAAATATTTAAGGAGACTCAAGCGTCTAAGCTTGGGGATGCCCCCCGTGCATCCCCTTCTCCATCAACATTATCAGTTCGTCTTTCGTTCCGCTATATTTTTATCACTTCATATGTTATGTGCTATGCTTGGAGCGTCTTGCTTTTAGTTTTCTTTTTAGTTTTTCATAACGAGTCGGAACCCAGCATTCCTTTATGTGGGAGAGAAACACGCTCCACCTCTACCTAGAACATTACATAGAATTTTCATGTCTATTTATGCTGTGTGTGTTCTTTGTCTTTTTAATAGCTACTATCGTGCTTTGCTCTTAGTATTCATGCTTATCTTTTCAAGAGCTTTTATTTAGTTGGTTGCTTGAACTCTCTTTAATTACCATGCTCACCTTATTAAGAGAGTTTGCTTCCGTTGCATGGGTTAATGTGTCTATGATAAAGATGCTACTTTCATGATGGTGCTTAGTAGTTCAGGTTTTCTTATGGTTAATCTCAAGTAGCTGGGGGGTTCCCAATGTGCCATTGGAATACCAACTTGGTTTGTTTTCCTATGATGTGGTATGGTTTAGTAATATCTTCCTTCGAGAATTTATTTTGATTGACTTGGCGTATGCTCACGTATATTCAAGACTGTAAAGAAAATCTGTCAAGCCTTGATGATCTTTTGTTTCTAAGTAGCGATATAACTACCATGCCTGATTCAATATTGCTTTGTCGCTCTGCATGATTATGACCGTCATTGCTCTCTTAGTTGGTCGCTCCCAGTCTTTTGCTAACCTCCACCTGCACTAAGCAAATTAACCATGCAATACATAGCTCATGGGAAAGTAGCCTAAAAACTATTGTGGTAAAGAATATGTTGCTTATGTATCTTATTTCTTATGAGTTGCTTGCTGAGAGGTAACCATGTTTCTGGGGACGCCATCAACTGTCACACTTTT
Source organism: Secale cereale (assembly GCA_902687465.1). Taxonomy (NCBI): domain Eukaryota; kingdom Viridiplantae; phylum Streptophyta; class Magnoliopsida; order Poales; family Poaceae; genus Secale; species Secale cereale. The sequence continues at coordinate 263,153,058 of LR738712.1, read as the reverse complement.
GTTGAATATCATGTGAGTTGCTATGCATGTTCGTCTTGTCTGAAGTAAGGGTGATTTACCGTGGGTTGAATTAATATGCATATTGTTAGAGAAGAACATTGGGCCGCCAACCGAAGCCATGCATCATGGTGGAAGTTTTAGCTTGGACCTTAATCCTCAATCTCTCATGTGAATATGCTTATGCATTAAAGAGGAGTCCATCATCTATTTTCTATGTTGTCCCGGTATGGATGTCCTCAAGTTGAGATCTATCAAAAACAAGAAATCAAATGCGATCTATCTCCTTGGACCTTTGTACAGGTGGCATAGAGGTACCCCTTTGTGACACTTGGTTAAAACATATGCAATGCAATGATAACCCATGGGGATCCGAGCTAATTAGGACAAGGAGCGAGCACTATTGGTATTCGATGCATGAGGCTTGCAACTTATAAGATGTTTTATACATGACACATATGAAATACTACTACCGTTGACACAATTGCTTCCATGTTTCAAAATAAAAAGCTTAGCACTTCAAGCACCAACTACTGAGAGAATGATTGTCATTCTGAGTGTAATGTGCATTGTCCCAAAGTAGCATTGTCTTTTGCATGATTGTGATATCGTTTATTATGAAATGATTGTATCTAGTCATCACTTAAACCTTGAAGGCGCCCTTGCATTTATGTTTTGCATCACTAAAAGGGGCAAGCTAGATATCACTTGATCATATTTGCACATCATGTTCATTGCAAATCTGTAACACCCCAAAAATTTTAACCATGATTTATTTATTAAAATTTTGCCAGGAACTTAAAATTTTCTTTCCTGGATTTTATTTTGATTTCAGTACCATTATTTTCCTTTGAATTGTGGAATGTTTCCCTCAAGGGGAACCTTTCAAGAATATTGCTGGACTTGTATACCTTCTCAAGAACATTTCTTTTATCAGTGGAAATATTTCTGTAAATATTTCCCTAAAGCTTTATTGCTTTTAATTGATTTCTCATAAGTTTGGAATCTCTTTTGCACTGCAGCCATTTGAAAAATTCATCTAAAAATTCCACCAAAATTTGGAGATATTGGTAGAAGTATATAATTCATTTCTATGCAAAAGCCCAATGGTGTTCTTTGGAAAATTTGAGCAAACCATCCTCATTTGTGTTCTGGTCCAGTTTAGTGGTTTGTACTACAGCTCCATCTTTGCTTGCCCTTTTACCTCTAAATTTTTCTCCTGCTATTAGTATACCCTACCAAACTCTTAAGTCCAGGAGATTGGACCCATTGGAATATTATTGGTCCATGCAAGGATAGCTTTTCTCTTCTGTCCAGATTTGGTTTTCTCAAAAACTTGCACTAGGAAGTTTTGGCTTTTGACAAACTAACCTTACCACCCTCTTTATCATCTAAAGAGACCCCAACCTGGAGTTTTTGGCCACCAGAAGAAATGCCTAGATGCCCATGGCATTCTGTCGAGCACTTTATGTGTCTGGCTAGATTTGGCATAGTTTTGTGATTACTTTGTGAACTTGATTCCCTGACCCAACAACCATGTCTATTAGACCTTTTGCCTTCACCCTAACCCTCCTGTTAATTGGCAGCCTCACCCTAAACCTCTAGCACGATTTGGCATTTCACCGAGCACCTGCCGTGCATGCCCGGAGCGCGAGCAGAGCGCGCGTTTTGCACGTGCTCGCGCCCGAACCGACACGCCCCTGGATAAGCCTCCCGAGCTCGTCCTAATCCTCTCCCCTGTCCCCTAGTGCGGCCCCTACTCGCCCTGCTCCTCTCAGAGCAGCAGCGTTGGCGCTTTGGCGGTACACCGGCGCCCGTGACCGGCTCTGCCATGGACGGAGCCGCCCAAGCCTCCTCCGTTCGCCAGCTGCCCTCGTGAGCAGGCCATTCTCATCCCCTAGCTCCCGCAGCCACACCGTGCACCGCTAGCTTTCGCCACGTCGCCCTGCCGCAACAGAGAGGCGGTTCGCCGGCGTTCCTATCCGCAGCCGCGGGAACCGACCTCCCCCGCCTATTTAAGGAACCCCGAGTTCGTCCAGACCCCCAAGCAGCCTCAGGCCATCTCCCTGGAGCTCCCGTAGCCAGAGATCGAGGGAGGGAGGCCGTCTTCCTCATCTCCGGTAGCTTCGGCCGCCGCCGCATTCTTGTACCGTGCGTCGCGAGCAGAGCCCCCCTAGTCCTCCTGTCACCACCATCCACTTCCCCTCGACCTAGCAGAGCCACCCAACCGCTCAAACTTGATCGAGAACCACCGTAGGGCGGAACCCCTTTTCCAACCGAGACCGCCGTCCGCCGCGAAGCTCGTCGCCGACGCATTCCTCCACCTCCGTCTCCTTCTCGACCACCGAAAGAACCACCCCAGTCCGGCGGATCCATCCCCGCACTCGAACGCCCTCGAGGCGCCACCGTTCGCCGGCGTTGAACGCCGGAGCTCCGCCTCCTTTCGGCCAGAGAAGGAAGAAGACTGGGTGGACCAGTCAAACCTGACGGGTGGACCCGCGGACCCACCGTCAGTGGCTCTAGTCGTCCCGCCGAGGCGCTTAAGTGAAAGCGTAAAGCCCGAAGTACGTCTCTCCCTCTCTAAAGCGTATTCCGAACCGATGCGTTTTCCCTTTTCTGGTTTTTATTAAAACAGAATTTTGACTAAACTTTGACTGGGCATATCTTTTTAAATAAAACTCCAAATGAGTTGATTCTTTTTCCTACCACCCTCAAATTTCACCTAGTTTATTTTAAGATATATTTCAAAAATAATTAGGACAACTTTTTGTACTGTCTTTAAGGTATGTGTTAATTTGAATATTTTCAAAAATAGGAATTTGGAGAGAAGATCAAAACTTTCAAAAGTTTTGGAGTGTACCTCCCCTCTCTGCACCTTGAAGGCAAGCATTCTGAACCCCGGCATAATATTGTTGTGTGTTGTTGGACACGTTTACAACACCACCTTGGCACGAAGTATTCGTTATTTTATGTGTGGATATGATCATACTCATGAGTGCATGATGAAGTTTCCTTGCTGTTGGAAATTGTTATACTCGTGACAGTAATCACCCTCGTCTACCTCTCATGCCTACTGGAAGGAATCCAGGAAAGCCTCTGTCTTGGGTAGACACGAGCTTGTTACTGATATTTCGTTGAGACGAGTATTGTCAGTAAGGCATATTGAGGTATGATGAGTAGTGATTCTGTTTGTTGGTGTGAAATATAATTGCTATACTAATCATGCAAGTGATGCTTTAACCTCCTGAGTCGACCATAGATCGAGTCTTGTTCCGGTAACTCCCATACTTGCTTCGTACTACCACTTGTCCCTGCCGCAGGTAGGGTACAGTCCAGTAAGTTGTCAACCCCTTTCTTGGCACACACCGTACAGAGAGGTCATGGTGGAAGATACCGGCTGCATCCGGTAGGCAGGCCACCTGGTCCGGGGGCATGGGTGTTTCCGGTTGGGACCGAGGGGGTAGCTCCCCTAGTTTGCGCGCATTATAAATTCTGTGATCCCATGCTACTCGAGGTTGTAGCCTCCCCACTTAGAGTTTTGCTTAACAGGTGTCGTGGGTGATTCCAGTCACCAGTAAGTTAAGCTGGTGTGTGCGGGTCAGGTGTGTTTTCAACTAAAAGACCGTAAATGGAATTAGTCCCGATGGGCTGAAGGAATCCGTTACACGTGGGTAAAGAGTACACCCTCTGCAGAGATTATACCTATTCGAATAGCCGTGTCCGCGGTTAAGGATTACAGTCTGGGATGGGTCAAGTGTCGGTCTTAGTGTCGGTCTTCGGAGGAAAACTGCTAAGCCAGATAACTGGTCATAACATGTGATATATGATTATGATTATTATTATTTTGGACTAACCATTTGTATTATTTGAATTATTGAATATCCCTGGGACGGTTCTACCTCCTGGATATTCCCTGGGATTATTTTCATATAAGCCCTTTATGTGGTGTCGCTCAGACGCCCGACTGTGGCATGCTTGTGTTTTATTTTTCATATAAGCCCTTTATGTGGTGTCGCTCAGACGCCCGATTGTGGCATGCTTGTGTTTTATTTTTCATATAAGCCCTTTATGTGGTGTCGCTCAGACGCCCGACTGTGGCATGCTTGTGTTTTATTTTTCATATAAGCCCTTTATGTGGTGTCGCTCAGACGCCCGACTGTGGCATGTTTGTTTTTATTTTCTTTATAAGCCCTTTTTGGTGACGTCGCTCAGACGTCCGACTGAGGCATGCTTATTTTATTATCCTTTCGAGGCGTCGCTTCAGACACCCGATCGGTGCATTTTATTTTTATTCTTTGATTGCTCATTCATGGCTTATTAGAATAACATGCTTGCGTCATGAATTTTATTTCGCGACTAACGAAGTGATCATGGAATATTTCAGAGCATGAATGTCATTTGTTATATTGTGCCTGTGTTCATAATGTTTGCGAGTACATTCAAAGTACACACTGGCTTGTCCCTGGTTATTGTCTTGGCCAGATTTCTTGCTTGGAGAGGAGTGCCACGATGGCAGCCCCGGAACCTAGGCAACGGTGATAGCAGCCTCGCGAAGATAGGAATTATCCAGGTCAGCTGTTCCTGTGGGAAATGGAGTCCCATAGACGCTGACGTATCGCAAACCGCTTCCGCCATCAACCTCTAGAAACCTTTTGCTGTACTCATGGACCAGAATGGTCTTGTACTGCATATTTTGTGTTTTGCTTGGAATTTCTGTATCAAGTTTGTGTCTCATCAGCTAACAGTAATCCTGGGGCTGGTGAGCACAAGGGCCGTTTACTGGGAAATTAATATCCTGGAAAACCGGTCCTGACAATCTTGGTATCAGAGCCAGGCTGACCATTGGCTAATCCTATCTTAGCCAGGTCAACAAACCTAGGTTAAACAACCCACCAAACCTTATTCTAAACCCAGCCAAAGCTCTCGTGGAGGATAGCCACACAGTGACCCCGACAGCTCTTGGCAGTCGGTGCCCAACCTATCAGCCTATCCATAGGCCGTGCGCCTGTGCCAACACCTGAGTTGTCCCATCCACAAGCGTGCGATGGAAGACCCGGCTGACTTATAAAGGAAGCCTTGCCCCAAAACTCAGCACATCACAGCCTCATTCCCAGTTCGATATCCAACCACCAAGATGCCAGGCCCCCGCGTTCACAACGAGACCACCGCTGTTGAGCTCGAAGGCTTCGTAGCCATCCTCGCCAATCTCACCCGTCGTGCCTTCGGCACCAACGAGCCGCCGGAGTATGTCGTGTACCAAGAGCACACGAGTAATTCCATCCAACACTTCTGGGCCACGGCACACATCTACGGGAGAGGCATTACATCGGAGCGTCCCTACCGGTTCACCGGGAGGACGACCTCCGACGAGCCCCAAGCCATCCAACTTGCAGCCCGAGAGGCTATAGTTCATCTTCGGCACCTGTCGCCGAGGGTTAACTGCCGCTCATTCTACTACTACCCTAGTCGTGAAGGCTATGGTAGACCGACCCAGGTCGCCAACGAAGACCATGAGTCGGACCCTACCCTAGTGCATCTGGTGCGCTACCTGGAAGCGCAAGAGGCACTATTTGATCAGGTCACTCTTGACCTGATTGAGACCCGCATGACGCTCACTCGCCTGACCCCGGCAAGGAGCGAAGTCGCACCCGCCACCGACACCCCGATAGTGCTGCCTGGAAGGCCGGTTGAGCCCCCAAGCTCTGACCATGTCATCCACCCAGGCAATGCCATCGCCGCACCCGGAGATCTCCGTCGTCTCTTGGAGGCCTACTCCAATGGGACGGTGACCTCGACACCCCGCGAAGGCCACCACCGCTACTCCAGCCCAGTAGCTCCCCATCCTACCCCGGCCAGCTCCGACGCGGAAGCACCCGGAGAGGACACGGCATCCGCAAGACGCGCCCGGCTAGATCTGAACCAGGTGGACTGAGTCCACCGGAATTGTTGTCAAGCCCTAGTGGCCGGTTTTTCCGTTAGTTCCGTAGTAGCCGTTGTGTGGCGTGGTGGGCTTGTAACCACTTGTGTGTCAGCATCACATAGTACGTGTGATCTGGCATAAATTGTTTGACGAGTAGTTGCAGAGTAAAATTCTAGACGTGACCCCAAATCGACATGCACAGTAACATGTCACTTCTCTTTTGGATTGAGGCCTGAGACTTTGACTCAGACAGCCCCGCGCCGGAGTCGGTACCTCAGTCGTACCGACCCCACTTCATGTTTTATGACCCAGGCTCTCTATAAGAGGCCACCCTCGTTTTTCCACACCAGCAACCATCAGCATCGAGCACTATCTTCCTCATTCACCCATCCATGTCTCACCCCGGAGCTTATCTGAGGAACCCCGACGCAAACCCTGGTAGTTTTGTTAAGATATTATGGGATTTTGCCCGCAATACTCTTGGCTCCACCCATCCACCCCTGTATGAGCTGCTCAAATCGAGAATCACTCCCGATCTCTCGAAATACTGGGCAGCTGTACATATTCCACCAGCAGATTTAAACCAAGGCCCTCCCTATGTTATCTTCATCGGGAGATCCATGCCAACGTCAGGCATGGCCATTGAGTCTGCTGCGTATGAAGCAATCACCCGTCTTCGATTTGCGGTACCTTGTGCCAGCACAAGAGAATACTGCTATTTCCCAAGCCGCGCTGCTTTTGGAGCAGAAGCTACGTTCCGCTGTGGACGTACGGAGAGCGATCCGGCCATGGTCTATCTCATTCAATATGTGATGGCCCAGGAGCGTTTCACCCAGCAAATACTGGGGTATCTCCACTACCTTGCTGTTCTGAATCCCCGGATCACCATTGGCGGACCCCCTCTGCCAACTCAGGAGGGACACGTTCTTCGATTGCTTCCTCAACTTCCTCCGCTCCCTCCGGAAGAAGTAGAATGTATTCCAACACCGGGAAGCAATCCGCTTTCCCTGATAGAAGAGGAATGTGCCCCAGTGCCAGAGACAGTTCCTCAGGACCCTGTCCATTTTCCGTTTCTATCGTAGACGTAACTGCTATGTTTGTTATCCTAGCACTTATTTATGTATTTCAGCTCATGCGTTGTATTCTAAGTTTGTGCGATGTATTAAATGTTTGTTTTCGATTAATGTGAGTGGTTTTTACTGCTGTTCATTTTGATTGACTGCCTCCGCTCTCGGTAAATCTTGCAGTTAGATTTTTCTTTGAGCCGTTGCAACACATAAATTCTCCATGACATGTATTTTAATTCGCACAGCACCACGACAGCAGGCTCACATCCACTACCACTCAACTGCATGCACTAATTGCATAACCACGTACACATTTTGCACCTAACGGATCACCTCACTATCACACCACAGTCTCTGAAGGAGAAATTTGTGGCTGATTATTCGAACGCAGGTTGCCTCCAGCACACTGACAGCAGTCAGAACCTAACAACCACAATTAATCCTCATGATCATCGCCGCCGCGAAGAGCTAACACTCGAGCAGCAGCATCACCACGATCATTGAGGATCATCGCGCACAAGAGCACGGAGAACCCCAGCAATGCCGCCAACCCTCCGCACATCAGGATCACGTACCAGTCCGGCATTACCTCCGCCATTAGAGCCTCGTCGCGAGCTCCTGCAAACAGAAATGGAGGAGAAGGAAGGAGAAGAGAGGCGAGGCCAGGTGTGAGGAAGAAGAAAGGAGCACCGCGGTCATTTTATAGCTCGAGATCGGTGTACGGTGGGCGAAGTCCACCAGCGCCGCTCGCCGCTCGATCGCCGGTGTTCGGAGGCGAATCCGCGAGCAGTGCCGACAGCGCACTGGCCCGCGAGGTGAGTGCACGCTGCACCGGCAGCTAGCACGCCGCGCACTACCACAGTACGGCCCTAGATGCCCTACGCGCTAGGCGTCGCCGGTGGAGAAAGCGCAGTCGCGCGCGAGATAGAGGAAGAAGAGAGCCAGAGGTAGGAGGAGAGACTGACAGTGGACCCCGGGTCCACCTGTCAGCCAGAGAGAGCTCTATACACTTGGGTACGACCAGCGTAATTTGTGAATTTAGACTGTTGTTCTAATTTTACCGTAGCCGATAGTGGTAATTTCTCGGTTTTCCCAACCATAGCTTTTCTTCTCATAGCGCCAGTACCCAACTGTAGTTGTGCCAATTGTTTGCCCTCTCGCCGTAATCTCAGTGTTTAATATATTCGTTTCCTTTGGATTAATGCTTTATGGTAATGGGATGGATATTTTGAAATCGTCCTTAGCAAATCTCGAGGACGAGATTTTTCTTAAGGGGGGTGGTGTTGTAACACCCCAAAAATTTTAACCATGATTTATTTATTAAAATTTTGCCAGGAACTTAAAATTTTCTTTCCTGGATTTTATTTTGATTTCAGTACCATTATTTTCCTTTGAATTGTGGAATGTTTCCCTCAAGGGGAACCTTTCAAGAATATTGCTGGACTTGTATACCTTCTCAAGAACATTTCTTTTATCAGTGGAAATATTTCTGTAAATATTTCCCTAAAGCTTTATTGCTTTTAATTGATTTCTCATAAGTTTGGAATCTCTTTTGCACTGCAGCCATTTGAAAAATTCATCTAAAAATTCCACCAAAATTTGGAGATATTGGTAGAAGTATATAATTCATTTCTATGCAAAAGCCCAATGGTGTTCTTTGGAAAATTTGAGCAAACCATCCTCATTTGTGTTCTGGTCCAGTTTAGTGGTTTGTACTACAGCTCCATCTTTGCTTGCCCTTTTACCTCTAAATTTTTCTCCTGCTATTAGTATACCCTACCAAACTCTTAAGTCCAGGAGATTGGACACATTGGAATATTATTGGTCCATGCAAGGATAGCTTTTCTCTTCTGTCCAGATTTGGTTTTCTCAAAAACTTGCACTAGGAAGTTTTGGCTTTTGACAAACTAACCTTACCACCCTCTTTATCATCTAAAGAGACCCCAACCTGGAGTTTTTGGCCACCAGAAGAAATGCCTAGATGCCCATGGCATTCTGTCGAGCACTTTATGTGTCTGGCTAGATTTGGCATAGTTTTGTGATTACTTTGTGAACTTGATTCCCTGACCCAACAACCATGTCTATTAGACCTTTTGCCTTCACCCTAACCCTCCTGTTAATTGGCAGCCTCACCCTAAACCTCTAGCACGATTTGGCATTTCACCGAGCACCTGCCGTGCATGCCCGGAGCGCGAGCAGAGCGCGCGTTTTGCACGTGCTCGCGCCCGAACCGACACGCCCCTGGATAAGCCTCCCGAGCTCGTCCTAATCCTCTCCCCTGTCCCCTAGTGCGGCCCCTACTCGCCCTGCTCCTCTCAGAGTAGCAGCGTTGGCGCTTTGGCGGCACACCGGCGCCCGTGACCGGCTCTGCCATGGACGGCGCCGCCCAAGCCTCCTCCGTTCGCCAGCTGCCCTCGTGAGCAGGCCATTCTCATCCCCTAGCTCCCGCAGCCACACCGTGCACCGCTAGCTTTCGCCACGTCGCCCTGCCGCAACAGAGAGGCGGTTCGTCGGCGTTCCTATCCGCAGCCGCGGGAACCGACCTCCCCCGCCTATTTAAGGAACCCCGAGTTCGTCCAGACCCCCAAGCAGCCTCAGGCCATCTCCCTGGAGCTCCCGTAGCCAGAGATCGAGGGAGGGAGGCCGTCTTCCTCATCTCCGGTAGCTTCGGCCGCCGCCGCATTCTTGTACCGTGCGTCGCGAGCAGAGCCCCCCTAGTCCTCCTGTCACCACCATCCACTTCCCCTCGACCTAGCAGAGCCACCCAACCGCTCAAACTTGATCGAGAACCACCGTAGGGCGGAACCCCTTTTCCAACCGAGACCGCCGTCCGCCGCGAAGCTCGTCGCCGACGCATTCCTCCACCTCCGTCTCCTTCTCGACCACCGAAAGAACCACCCCAGTCCGGCGGATCCATCCCCGCACTCGAACGCCCTCGAGGCGCCGCCGTTCACCGGCGTTGAACGCCGGAGCTCCGCCTCCTTTCGGCCAGAGAAGGAAGAAGACTGGTTGGACCAGTCAAACCTGACGGGTGGACCCGCGGACCCACCGTCAGTGGCTCTAGTCGTCCCGCCGAGGCGCTTAAGTGAAAGCGTAAAGCCCGAAGTACGTCTCTCCCTCTCTAAAGCGTATTCCGAACCGATGCGTTTTCCCTTTTCTGGTTTTTATTAAAACAGAATTTTGACTAAACTTTGACTGGGCATATCTTTTTAAATAAAACTCCAAATGAGTTGATTCTTTTTCCTACCACTCTCAAATTTCACCTAGTTTATTTTAAGATATATTTCAAAAATAATTAGGACAACTTTTTGTACTGTCTTTAAGGTATGTGTTAATTTGAATACTTTCAAAAATAGGAATTTGGAGAGAAGATCAAAACTTTCAAAAGTTTTGGAGTGTACCTCCCCTCTCTGCACCTTGAAGGCAAGCATTCTGAACCCCGGCATAATATTGTTGTGTGTTGTTGGACACGTTTACAACACCACCTTGGCACGAAGTATTCGTTATTTTATGTGTGGATATGATCATACTCATGAGTGCATGATGAAGTTTCCTTGCTGTTGGAAATTGTTATACTCATGACAGTAATCACCCTCGTCTACCTCTCATGCCTACTGGATGGAATCCAGGAAAGCCTCTGTCTTGGGTAGACACGAGCTTGTTACTGATATTTCGTTGAGACGAGTATTGTCAGTAAGGCATATTGAGGTATGATGAGTAGTGATTCTGTTTGTTGGTGTGAAATATAATTGCTATACTAATCATGCAAGTGATGCTTTAACCTCCTGAGTCGACCATAGATCGAGTCTTGTTCCGGTAACCCCCATACTTGCTTCGTACTACCACTTGTCCCTGCCGCAGGTAGGGTACAGTCCAGTAAGTTGTCAACCCCTTTCTTGGCACACACCGTACAGAGAGGTCATGGTGGAAGATACCGGCTGCATCCGGTAGGTAGGCCACCTGGTCCGGGGGCATGGGTGTTTCCGGTTGGGACCGAGGGGGTAGCTCCCCTAGTTTGCGCGCATTATAAATTCTGTGATCCCATGCTACTCGAGGTTGTAGCCTCCCCACTTAGAGTTTTGCTTAACAGGTGTCGTGGGTGATTCCAGTCACCAGTAAGTTAAGCTGGTGTGTGCGGGTCAGGTGTGTTTTCAACTAAAAGACTGTAAATGGAATTAGTCCCGATGGGCTGAAGGAATCCGTTACACGTGGGTAAAGAGTACACCCTCTGCAGAGATTATACCTATTCGAATAGCCGTGTCCGCGGTTAAGGATTACAGTCTGGGATGGGTCAAGTGTCGGTCTTAGTGTCGGTCTTCGGAGGAAAACTGCTAAGCCAGATCACTGGTCATAACATGTGATATATGATTATGATTATTATTATTTTGGACTAACCATTTGTATTATTTGAATTATTGAATATCCCTGGGACGGTTCTACCTCCTGGATATTCCCTGGGATTATTTTCATATAAGCCCTTTATGTGGTGTCGCTCAGACGCCCGACTGTGGCATGCTTGTGTTTTATTTTTCATATAAGCCCTTTATGTGGTGTCGCTCAGACGCCCGACTGTGGCATGCTTGTGTTTTATTTTTCATATAAGCCCTTTATGTGGTGTCGCTCAGACGCCCGACTATGGCATGTTTGTTTTTATTTTCTTTATAAGCCCTTTTTGGTGACGTCGCTCAGACGTCCGACTGAGGCATGCTTATTTTATTATCCTTTCGAGGCGTCGCTTCAGACACCCGATCGGTGCATTTTATTTTTATTCTTTGATTGCTCATTCATGGCTTATTAGAATAACATGCTTGCGTCATGAATTTTATTTCGCGACTAACGAAGTGATCATGGAATATTTCAGAGCATGAATGTCATTTGTTATATTGTGCCTGTGTTCATAATGTTTGCGAGTACATTCAAAGTACTCACTGGCTTGTCCCTGGTTATTGTCTTGGCCAGATTTCTTGCTTGGAGAGGAGTGCCACGATGGCAGCCCCGGAACCTAGGCAACGGTGATAGCAGCCTCGCGAAGATAGGAATTATCCAGGTCAGCTGTTCCTGTGGGAAATGGAGTCCCATAGACGCTGACGTATCGCAAACCGCTTCCGCCATCAACCTCTAGAAACCTTTTGCTGTACTCATGGACCAGAATGGTCTTGTACTGCATATTTTGTGTTTTGCTTGGAATTTCTGTATCAAGTTTGTGTCTCATCAGCTAACAGTAATCCTGGGGCTGGTGAGCACAAGGGCCGTTTACTGGGAAATTAATATCCTGGAAAACCGGTCCTGACAAAATCTTTTTGATGTTTCAGTTTCATATTGTAAAACTTTCAGTCATTTGTGATTTTCTCTTGAGACAACTTAGTTACTTTAGAATCATTGTCTCAGTAAGCTTTTGTCATATGACTATGAGAAAGTCTTATATGGTTAATAGCATGTCACCACAGAAATTATTCTTGTTATCATTTACCTACTCGAGGACGAGCAGGAATTAAGCTTGGGGATGTTGATACGTCCAAAACGTATCTATAATTTCTGCTTGCTCCATGCCACTTTTGGGTGATATTGCTATGATATTCATACACTTCCATACACTTTTGATCATATTTGGACTAACTTACTAATCCAGTGCACCCAAGTGCCAGTTTCTGTTTTCGGCTGTTTTTGTATTTCAGGTTTTCATGTTTCGAGAACTGCCCAGAAAAATACAGAAAAAATATATAAAAAATCAGCGTTCCGGGAACGATACTTCTTCCGAAGGGGAGCCTGGGGGGGCCACAGGGGCTCCAGGCGCCCTGTGCCGCGCCGGGGGGGCGCCTCGGCCCCCCGAGAGCCCCCCGATGCCCTACTTTGGCAGATATTTAAAGGGTCCCCCGTAACCCTTGAAACATGACTTTTTTTCGCGATCCCATCTCTGTTCCGCCGCCGCCGCCGCTTCCAAGAACGGGAGCACCAGGAGAACTCTTCCCGGCACCCTGCCGGAGGGGAGGATCACCACCGGGAGCTTCTCCACCACCATGGACGCCTCCCGGATGACTCGTGAGTAGTCTCCCTTGGACCATGAGTCCATGACCAGTAGCTATGTGATGTTCTCCTCCCGTTATTGTGCTTCACTAATTAGTCCTCGTGAGCTGCCCTACATGATCGAGGCACCTATGTAATCCTTATGCTGTTGCTATGTTGAGTTTGTTGGGATCCGATGGATTATGAGATTATGTTCAGATTGATCTTGAGTAATATATTTGATTCACCTCTTTTATATTTTAGTTCATAAGTAATTCTTGCATGTTCTCCGTTGTTATTTATTGCTTTGTCCAAGTAGTAAGTAGTGACTCCAAGAGGGAATGTTATGCTCGATTGTGGGTTCATGCCCCTCGATGACTAGCTTGAGTGACAGAAACATGAGTCTAGGGGATGTGCTGTTGCCACAAGGGGGAAAACAACGGTGCTTGTGCCCGCGGGTGCAAGGATTGTTTACTTTACGCAAAGTTCTTTTAATGCAGTTGTTTGTTGCATTGAGTTTACACTATGGGTGGGACTCGCAACTTAATACCAGCGAGATGTTCTGGATAGATATCTCAAGGTGGATGATTAGTAGTAGATATTGATGGATTTCGGTCTACTTACTTTGGCGTACCGCCCATGCTTTGAACCTCAACCTTTCTTGCAATGTAATCAGCATTGGTTTGCGTTCGTGGTCCTGTCAATTGCCCAGCTGTAATTTGTTTACCTCACATAGCTGTTTTATCGTCTTTTGAGAGAGAGACATCACTAGTGAACATCATGAGACTCCGGTCCATATTACCATCATTGATCACATACACTATTTTACTTTTCGCTATTTTACTTACTATTGCAAAACACTATCTATCACTACTATCATATTGCTTTTAACCCTTTGTGAACTACAAGGCCGGAGAGATTGACAACCTCTCTGTACTCGTTGGGAGCAAAGTTATTTGTATCTGTGTGCAGGTCCACATTGATTGCTAATTGCGCCGTTAGCGGTTGACACCTACCTGTTGAACCTAGGAGTCTCTGGGGATTCGATCCTTGGCATCTTTGCTAGGGGAAAACACTTCTACTTACTGCATCTTACACCTTCCACTTGGGGTAATCCAACGAGGGGTTCGAGGCCCATCAGGGGCATGGCGGCAACACGGCCCACCATCCTCCCCCCCCCCCCC
>LR738712.1:262993727-263138877 GCA_902687465.1 Secale cereale | reverse complement strand
TCCGAGCCCGATGGCATGGCGGTTCATCATAATCATCGTCACTGATGCTCTCCCCAGACGAGGAGCCGCCGCTGCTGGAGGCGGCTAGGCCGTCGCCAAGGGCAAACTTGCCACCAGCAATGGCGCCACCCCTCCGGTTGTCATCTTCGTCGCCACTGTCCACGTCATTGCCGCTTTCCGGGCAACACCCCACATGCCGGCCGTCTTCCCGGAACACCCTCACATAGAGAGTCGTGATGTCGTCGTACCTGAAGTGGAGGGTGCACCTCCTGGGTAGTCCACGCGCGTGGGCGAACGGCTGCCACTCGTGGTTCAGGAACATGTTGCCCGGGGTAGTGACTTCGACCTCCACCCATGAGGCCTTGCTGCAGCAGTCATCGGCCTGCAGCCAAAGGCAGTCAGGCCCCCTGGCCGACAGCGCGCCTGCGAAGAAACGCGAAGTTAGAACCATATGCTGCAGGCCTCTCCGAACACACGACAAACTCCGGGGACGCATCGGCTGAGTGGGAGCACGGTCGGCGTAGCCGGATGATAGCCGCACGCCTTCCCCCGTTTTCGGAGCCGCCCTGTCCATGGCAGCTCCCACCGCAGGAGGAAGCACTGCCGCGGCTACCTGTGGTGATGCCGGCCTTCAAAGGGGTGCACCGGCGCCCCCGAGGGGCCATCGCCAGAGTCGCTGCGTACTTGCAGGGGCGTCTGCGGCCTCTCTTGGGCAGCGGCGAACTTGGCCCCTCCTGGGGGGTCTTCCCCTTCTCTGCAGCGGAAAACCTCCTCACCGGCGCCATAGACGCTTTGACAAGATGGCGAGACAAGGAGGAAGAAGGAGGAGCAAGCACCGAGAAGACGGAGATGAGAAGGGGGATCCGCCTCCTCTCCCTTTATAGCCAAAGGGGGCCAACTGGCGGCCTCCCATGATTCTGAGTAATGATGGTTTTTCTACATGCAACAAGCTATTGTCAAGTCAAACGGTTGCCGAGGCTGCATGGGGAAGTGGAGACGCCCATGTCCCATCAAGTGCCACGCGTTGACTCGGTCCGCACGCGATTGGGGCCCCCGACGCTTCAGCCTTGCCTCTTGGCTTCGCCTCAAAGCCAAGTCCGAGCGCGCCCTAGGCCCGGTGGCTACTGTCTGTGTTTTGGGAACCAGGGTACCCAGACTTGCCTGCCTACGGCCCACAGCGTGGCTTCATCGATGGCCTGGTACGGCCCATCCTCAGCATTGACAAGACAAGACCCTCACGAGGGGCCAAGACTCGCGAGGCGGACGACGCCAAGACCTATGGAGGGAGCAGCCTGCTAGGCTGGCTCCTGAGGAGCAGAGATTCCTATGCAAGCGCCCATCTCATGAGGATCAAGTGACACAAGCCATGATGACCAAGGCCAGGTGGGCGCGGAGCAGCAGGTTTCCCCTTTGGTGCTAAGGAGGCAAGCGCAGACGTGGAGTCATGTGGAATCAACCAAAGGTTGCCATTCCTGTGCAACGAGACCAAGACCGCCAGGACGGCAGGACGGATGTCATCGCTGAGGCCACCATGGTGTCACGACCAGAAGCTTTGCAGGCAAAAACCACCTTTTGTCAGGATAAGATGTACTTATTGTCCCCTTTCAAATTGGCCGTTGTGGGATCCCTTCCCGCCTTCATTTTGGAGGAAGAGGACCCAGGCCGCTATATATTTAGGCTAGCCACCACCGTAGCAAGGGGACGGATCAAATCCTAAGCTGATACCCGCACAAGAACTGACCTCGTGAGGTTGTTCTTCCTCTGTACTGGTTCATCCTCAGCCCCCGCGGGGCTAATCCATCCCAAAGCAGTAGTAGGGTCTTACACCGCAAGGTGGCCCAAACTTCGGTCAACTGCTGAGTCTCTTTCCTTTCCTGTTCATCGAGTAAGGCCGTGAGAGCGACGATTTGGTAGGCTGGAGAGGTTGAGTTCTTCGCACACACCCCAAAGTTCGAACATTTCTTGGGTCTGCGGAGCCCTAAATCCGACAGGCATGCGCCAGGTGGACCCTGGGCGCAGCTCCCGTGTCTAGCCCCCGCGCGCTCATCACAGGGAGACGTTGTTCGGTCGGCCGAAAGGCCATCCTCAGGTTGGTGCAGCCCGGAGGCACCCTCAGTTGTTTATCCCCAGCGCGGAGCATAGGGCTTCCACTTGGCATGGGCATAGCCGCTCCTCGGTCGTGTCGTCCGCCAGGGCGGAGCATGGGGTTTCCACTGGATGCGTGGTTGAGAGGTCCCTCTGGGGGATCACTCCGGGCGTGTACAGCCGAGCATGAGGAGGTGTATATGGGCACCCGTGAGCCACCATTAGACTCACGAGGCCCTACATCAAGGCGGGTTGCGCCTGGTCTTCTAGCGCTTTGGGTAACTTCTGTAACCTATGCCTAAATGAACCTCCGGAGGCCATTGCATGAGAAGATCATGCACCAAGGACCTCGGGAGGTGACATGAACGGGGCTTGCCCACTAGACAGGGCTCGGTCGTTTGGGTTTATCGATGTTGTAGGGATGGACCTGAGCACAGTCGATGTGCTTAGGCTTCTTCATGCAACAAACCGCGGGAGGAGCCCCCTGCACACGGTTCCCGCGGAGGCGTCCTATACCGCAAGGAAGGAACCGGGTTGCGCGCCCTGACTTTCTAGTCAGGGAGCGGTGACACTCTAAGTGGCGAAACATCGAATGGGAAAGTTTTAAAATGCAAAAGGAAATCCATCAGAGGCAAAGCTAGTTCTGATACATGCGCAAAATGATACATGCCGCCGGGACGGGCCCTAACAGCTTGAGGAAAATGCTGCACAAGGGGCGCTCTCAGCTGAAGAAACCAAAGACTCACCTATTATTGGCGTTGTAGAATTGGTGGAGTTGGTGAAGATGTGCGTCGCAGAAGTCGCTCCTCATGAGCCTACCGGCTCCTGAGCCCCGTGAGGCTCCAGAGGTCCAGGAGGCTTGCGAGGTTCCGGAACATCCTCCGTTAGGATCGCCCGGTGCTTGGCCTCATGTGCTGCCAGATGCCCTGCATGTGGCGCTGGTGCAAGGCAGCCGCGTTCGACAGGCCGAATGGCATGCGGATGTAGCTGTGCGGGGCGGCCCTGACACCGGCCAACATGGGACGGCCATAAGAACTCCTGAGAAGAAGCCCTGTTGATACCTGGGATGTTAACGCAGACGCGCAGCTTGGTGACCACGTCAGGGGCGGCAGCTGCACTGGATGATGTGGGGTGACGCTCGCCATGCATGGCCCGCGCTACATGTAGCTCCTCGATTGCCTTAGTGATGAACTCCTGAGCGACAGGCGCCTCGCTCCTTGCGCCTGGCTCGTGGAAACATGCATCGAACCACGCCTTCACATGGTGCCTGAATGCCTCCCTCATGGCGATGGTCAGGTCTGAGGCCCTCCAAATGAGAGCCCCGAGCCCATCATGATAGGGGCACCGGGCGTGCCTTCCTATGCGAGAGGGAAAGGCGCCCCATAAGTGGGCGCGGTACCTAAGGCACGATCGCCGAGTGCCCTAGCCCTCGGGCGTCCTTCGGAAAGGAGCTGCTTCTTCTTGGGTGTGGCCTAAGGAGGCAGGACAGCACCCTCTCCATTGGAGTTCTTGACAGTTGTGGCCTAGTATGTGTGCTCAAGGGAGCACACCGCATCCCTCTCGTCGCAGGCAACCGTGATGATGCCGCTGCTTCCCGGCATCTTGAGGACGTTGTAGCCGTAGTGAGTCGTTCTCATGAACTTGGTTAGGGTTGGATACCAGAGGATGGCATTTTATGGAAGAGGAATGTGGGCGATGTCGAAATCGATGAGCTCAGTGTGGTAGTTGTCGCGCTTGCCAAAAGTAACAGGGAGACGAATCTGCCCTATGGGGATGGTGGAGCCGTCGATCACCCCTGAGAAAGGCTTGGTAGGAAGAAGCTGGTCATATGGCACATGGAGTGTGTCGAATGTCTCAACGGAGAGGACGTTGAACCTCGCGCCATCATTGACAAGAGTCTTAGTGACGAGGGCGTTGTTGATGGTTGGCGAGCAGAGCATCGGGAGCGCGCCGGCGGTAGTGGCGTACTTGAGCTGGTCTGAAGAGTTGAAGGTGATGGTGTACATGGACCACCTAAGGGGGCGCGATGCCTCGAGCTTGGAGAGGTCCACGTTCACCTCACGAGCAAACTGCTTGAAGACGCAATGAGAGGCAGGAGCCTGAGAGCCACCCAAGATGCTGGCAATGGCACGGGGCTCTTGGAAGCCCCCAGTCCCCTCGTCTTGGCGGTGGTTGTTGTTCCTCCTTGGAGGTGGCGGCAGTAGAGGGAGACCAGCATTGCCCTGAAGACTGTCCTCGCGAGGCTGGTCATGCTAGGGGCGTACGTGAGGCTCACCCTGCTAGCGGTCCTCATGAGGCTGGTCTTGCCAGTCCTGGCGGTGGTCGCGGTTGTCCCAGCGGCCACCACCACGGCCTCCTCCACGGCCGTAGCCACGATCGATGCGATCAGGACAGAGGCCAATGCATAGGGTGTGGATTGCCCTGAGCTACTGGCAGTCGTTGGTGTTGTGGATGTGGACGTTATGGAAGATGCAGAATAGGCGGTTGCCCTAGGAGGATTTGGCGTGGTCGCAGCCGCACTTCATCTCAAGCTCGGCTGCGAGCATGGTGGAGCCCTTGTGCTTCACGTCCTCAGCCTTGGCCTTCTTGTCGCTAGGATCGGCCTTAGGAGGCTCCAGGAGAGAGAGGCGCCCTTCCTCTGCCCTTGTGCATTTGGCAACCATGTTGAACATCTCCAGTGCTGAGCACAGGTCCTCATGGATAGCAAGCTCCTCTTTCATGTTGACGTCCCAGCCACCATCAAAAAACACCGAGATGATGGCCTCGTCCGACACCTTCGGAATCTTGAGGCCAACGTTGGTGAAGCATTGTATATATTAGTGCAAGGTTTCGCCCGACTGGTGCTTGATGCGCCGCAGGTCGCCTGTTGCCGGGGCGCGGTCGTGAGTGCCCTAGAAGTTGGTGATGAAGCGCTTGCGCAGCTCGCCGTAGGAAGAGATTGAGCCCGCCGGGAGGTTAAGGAGCCAAGAACGCACGCCATGCTTGAGGGCCATTGGGAACAAGTTCACCATGACCTTGTCATTGCCGTTTGCCGCCTCGATGCTCAGCTTGTAGAGCTAGAGGACCTCAGCGGGGTCAGGAGTGTCGTCATAGCACGGAGGCAGGTCTGGCTTGAACTTGCCGGGCCATACGACGATGCGCAGCTCTGGGGGGGAGGCATGGCATCCTGCTAAACTCACATGAGCCGTCCATGGGGAGGAGCCTGATCTTGACGCCCGCGCGCCGCCGCCTCTGGCGGCACACAATCTTGAAGTGGGGGTGCCGGAAGCGCACACGCTTCTCCTTGGGGCCGCTGCACCACCTGCCAGCTTTCCTCGTCTCGCCCTAGCGCCCTGCACGGTGGGTCTCGCTGGGGCGCATCTTGTCGGGGCTCTGGGATGACATCATGCTGACGAGGAGGAGTAGGCGCACTGTGGGCCACCTCGCCCGCCTCATACGGGGGAGGTAGCGGATGAGACGGTGCAGGGGCGTCACCGGCGGCGCTGATGAGCTCGGTGATGCAATCCAGCCAATCTTCGTAGAGGTCATCGGCTGGGCGATAACGTAGAAGCTCACGCGCCATGAGCAGCGTAGCATGTGCGTTCTCCGACCCGCAAATCGCGTGAGAAGACGAAGCAGTGGCTGGGGTGAGCGACGGAGTGGCGGTGCGACCTTCGCGCCACATGGAACGCGGCAGCAACGAGGCCTGCTGCTCATGGGATGCAGGACCAGTGGCGGCGTTGGCACAGGGGAAGGGGAATAGCGAGGAGCGTCGTTGACCACATGCGCCGTCTGAGCGACGCGAGCAGCGATAGCTGCCCGGTGCTCGGCGCGAACACGGCGAGCATCGGCCATCCGAATGATAGACCGGAAGCAGAGCGAACGATGGAGAAGAGGATTCGACACGCCCCTACCTGGCGCGCCATATTTCCAATTCAGGGCTCCGCGGACCCAAGAAAGGTTTGAACTCTGGGGCGTGTACGAAGAACTCAACTCCCTCGCTCACTAGTTCATCGCTCCTACGGCCCATCTCGATGAACAAGGAAGAAGATGAACATGGCAGTTTACCCAGGTTTGGGCCACCTTGCGGTGTAAGATCCTACTCCTGCTTTATGGTGGATTTGCCTCACGAGGGGCTGAGGATGAACTAGTACAAGGGAAAAACAACCTCAGGAGGTCTGCTCTGGTGTGGTTCTCCTCTCTCCCTTTGCTTGGTGTTGGCTACCCTATATTTATAGTGGCCTCAATCCTCTTCCCCAAAATGTAGGAGGGAAGGGATTTTGCAACGGCCATTTTGAAAGGGGACAAGTAGTACATCTTATCCTGACAAAAGGTAGTCTTCGCCTGCAAAGCTTCTGGTTGTGACGTTGTGGTGGGCTCGGCGATGACATCCATTCTGCCGTGCTGGCGGTCTTGGTCTTGTTGCACGGGAATGGAAACCTTTAGCTGATTCCTTGGGACCATGCACCTATGCTTGCTTCCTTAGCACCAGAGAGGAAACATGGTCCTCTGCGCCCGTTAGCGCCCGCCTGGCCTTGGTCGTCATGGCTTGCCTCACCACAACCTCATGAGGCTAGGTGCTTGCATAAGAATCTCCGCTCCTTAGGAGCAGCCTAGGGGCGGCCACTCCCTCCGATGGTCTTGGCGTTGTTCGCCTCACGAGGCTTGGCCCCTTGCGAGGGTCTTGTCTTGTTGGTGCTGTAGATGGGTTGTACCAAGCTGCTGTTGAAGCCACGCCCATGGGCCGCAGGCAGGCAAGTCTGGGTACCCTGGTTCCCAGAACGTCGACAGCGGCAGTGATAGAGATGCCTAGTCCAGAAATGAAAAAAGAAATTTACTTTATGTTGTCAAATAATAAATTCCTTGGAAAGTGTAGGTATGGAGGGCACCCGTGGATACGGTTAGCCATGGATTGTGAAAGAATGGTGGAAATGGAATAAACTTTATTTTCTTTTTGGGAACCGTCTAAGATGTATCTAGCATGGAAAGTATTGGAAACTCTTAGTCGTTTTCATTGACAGGAAAAGTATGCCTCTCAAAAAAATTATCTCTTAATTTAAGCTTTGAGCTCTGGCACCTCTAGAAATCCATACTTCCCTCTGCGAAGGGCCTTTCTATTTACTTTATGCAATTTTTATTTTTACTTGATTCTCCATCTTCTCTTATAAAGGACCAACTAAGAGGCACTATGATCGTACATGAGCATTGGATGTGGCTAATATGCGAGAGTGTTTCATGAATGGGTCAATGATTTAGCATGATGGTCTAGGGATAACTTGCTTTAGTATTGATGTTTTGAAAGACATGGTTGCTTGTTGATATGCTTGAGAATTAAAGTCTTCATGTCAAAACTAGACTATTGCTTTGAACCATATAAAAGTCTAACTATCCATGCTACAAAAGAAGAAGAAAAATGTGATAAACATGTTAGGCAGCATTCCACATAAAAAATTGATTTTTATCATTTACATACTCGAGGACGAGCAGGAGTTAAGCTTGGGGACGCTAATACGTCTCCAACGTATCTATATTGTTCCATGTTGTTATATTATCATTCTTGGATGTTTTACAATCATTTTATAGCAAGTTTATATCATATTGACATAGTGCCCAGTGCTAGTTGTTGTTTTTTACTTCGCAGAAAATCATTACCAAATGGAGTCCAAATGCAGCTAAACGCTTTGGAGTATTTTCCTGGTCCAGAAGACACAAGATGGGCCAAAGAAGTACCAAAGGGGGGCTCCGAGGGGAGCACAACCCACCTGAGCGCGCATGGGCCCCCTAGCGCGCCCAGGTGGGTTGTGCCCACCTCGGTGGCCTCCCGCACCGCCTCTTCTCTCTATAAATACCCTAATATTCCGGAAACCCTAGGGGAGTCGACCAAATTTTGTTCCAGCCGCCGCAAGTTCCAGAAACACGAGATCCAATCTAGAGCCCTTTTCCGGCACTCCGCCGGAGGGGAACACGATCACGGAGGGGTTCATCATCCTCATTGGTGCCTCTCCGATGATGCATGAGTAGTTCACCTCAGACCTACGGGTCTGTAGGCAGTAGCTAGATGGCTTCTTCTCTCTTTGTTTCTCAATACAAAGTTCTCTTGGAGATCTATTTTATGTAATGACTTTGTGTGGTGTGTTTGTTGGGATCCGATGAATTGTGAGTTTATGATCAGATTTTTCTTGCTTTAATATCCATACTTGATTATTATAGCCTCGTATTTCTGCTCCGATATTTGGATTTTTTTTGGCCAACTTGATCTATTTATCTTCCAATGGGAAGAGGTGCTTTGTGATGGGTTCGATCTTGCGGTGTCCTTACCCAGTGACAGAAGGGGCAACAAGGCACGTATGTATCATTGCTATTAAGGATAAAAAGATGGGGTCTATTCCTACATGAATAGATCTTGTCTACATCATGTCATCGCTCTTATTGCATTACTTCGTTTCTCCAAGAACTTAATACACTAGATGCATGCTGGATAGCGGTCGATGTGTGGAGTAATAGTAGTAGATGCAGGCAGGAGCCAGTCTACTAATCTTGGACATGATGCCTATATACATGATCATTGTCTTTCCCAACAGTAATTTTTCTACCCACCGTTTGTTATTTCTCGAGAGAAGCCACTAGTGAAATCTACGGCCCCGGATCTATTTTCCTATCATATACTTTCAGATCTGTATTGATATTTGCTTTTTCCTCTATTTGCAACTTTTATTTTCAGATCTATATTATCAAAAACCCAAAAGTACCTCGCTAAATTGTATTTGCCTTTGTTCCATTTGCTATTACTCATCTATCTATTTACCAATCAATTACCTGGGAGGGATTGACAACCCCTCTTACACGTCGGGTTGCATGTATTTGTTCTTTGTGTGGAGGTACCGTTTACATAGTGTTGCTTGGTCCTCCTACTGGTTCAATAACCTTCGTCTCATAACTGAGGGAAATACATGCCTTAGTTGTGCTGCATCATCCCTTCCTCTTTGTGGAAATACCTACGTAGTTGAAGCGACATCATCACCTTTAAAATATTGTTGTTAATTAACTATGTCAGTGACTGTTAGGCCCCACCTCCTAATTTAGTTAATTAGATTAACTAAACTCTATTAATTTAACCATGTCATTGTCTAGTGGGACCCACTAGTCAGGTTTGGCCAGTCAACAATCAAATTCTTGGCTGCTGACTGTGATGCAGACTTAGCCCCTTGGCCCCACTAGTGAGCATGTGCTGACTGGGCAGTTGACCTAGTCAAGTGGACCCCCTTGTCAGCCACATATGCACATCTTTGGGTACACTTCTGTGTACCCATAGAATTTAGTGTTTAATATATTTTCAAATTAGTTTAATTGTAGGAATTTCAAAAAATGATTAAAACTTTGAAAAATCATATAAAATAATATATAAACCATATGAAAATATTTTATACATGAAAGTTGCTCACAAAAATATGATGATTCAGAATATGCCATCCGTTCATCTGTCACGTGCCTCTAGCATAGTAAACA
This sequence comes from Secale cereale, assembly GCA_902687465.1. Classification (NCBI taxonomy): domain Eukaryota; kingdom Viridiplantae; phylum Streptophyta; class Magnoliopsida; order Poales; family Poaceae; genus Secale; species Secale cereale. The sequence goes on along the minus strand of LR738712.1, from coordinate 263,129,307 downwards.
TGGATCCATCATCTCTGTTTTATCTGTCCAAAAAATGCCTAACACCGGGAAAACATTCTCGGATGTCTTCCCCCTTCACCTATATCGCGTAGTATTGCATTAGGCAGCCTTAGCACGGTGTATTGCCATGTGATGCTTTGTTTGCTTTATATTTATTGTTTCCTCCCCCTCTTCTCTTCGGTACACCCCTAGACTGCTACCGATGCCATTGTGATCAACTATGTCAACTACGACCCTTCTTCCTTTTTAGCATAGCAGCCAGGCAAGCCCCCTTGCTCATTCCTATATCGCCCATTATTTCTCTCTCATGCTTGCATTATATTTTGCTACTGTAATTGATTGCTCATATTATGATGCATATCCTACTTCTGTAACATGCTTTATAACAAGCCTGCTTTTCGGTGCAACAAACCTTAGTGTGTGTTGCCCAGACTGTACACAACCATGAAGGTAAGATTACAACAGCAAGACAAGGCCAAGTTGAAGATATAGCTCATTGTGAAGACAAAGGGTGGATCAAGAAGACCAATACAAGGCAAAGGAACAAGGTATCACCAAAGACAAACCTCCCTTGCCGGGCAGGTGAGCCCGGCCAGGTCGAGGCCACGCCAAGGAAAACTCAAGACTCCTTTAGCAGGCTTGCCGGGACGACAAGGGCAGGCCACCCCGCCAAGACTCTATCGCTCCAAAGCACAAAGACTCAGGTAACTTATCAGTGCAGTGTCGAGCCTTCAGATGATTAAGTGGCATCCACAAAGCACGTGGCAGCCACCTAGGGGACATTTTTCCTCCACATGACACCCGTCCAGTGGCGTGTCACGCAAATAGAGCGAAAGACAGATAAAGTAGTGTGGCAAGGCTTGTCGGGCTACTCCACGACGTGACATTAAGCGGTGCATTTAATGCGCCATGTCACGTTTGCAAGAGTTCATATGATAGCACTGTTGGCCATCTAGTCAACCAAAAGTGATTATGTCGCCACTTTGGATTCCCCTTAGACTATAAAGGGAGGACCGAGGCGAGCTTAGAAAGGATTCGGACCCTTGAATACTCATACGCGCGTAGTCGCTCTCCTCGAGGTTACCTTGCCAGGCTTGAGTGCTACGTGCTCCTCGCACTCCCTCATCCAATCCACCAAAGCAGCAGTAGGGTTTTACGCTTCGCAGTGACCTGAAACTGGGTACAAACCACTGTGTCACCATCGCCGCGGTGCCCCTGCGGTCTCCGCTCTTTTTGCAGCGTGCCCTTCCCCTCACCAAGCCACAAAGGGGCTGATGATCCCATAGATGATCATATTTTCCCATGACATCTTTTGCGCGCCAAGTAGGGGGAAGGCGTTTGCATGAACCTGAGGTTGTTAGTAGTGCGTCAATCTTCATCATCATCTTATTCATTGATGACTCCATCATCCATGGTGAAAGGATCGATATGGTTGACTAGAGGGGGGTGAATAGGCAACTAACAATTTTTAACTTTTCTTAACCACTTTAAATTAAACGACAAAGTAAGTTGTCTAAATATTCTACTAAGATGACAACTAAAGGAAAGAAGGATAACAACTACACAAGCATGCTATAGGAGTTGAACAAGTAAAGCATGCACAAGTAAAGGTAAGAAATAACCACAAGTGGAACCGGTGGAGACAAGGATGTGTTGTCGAAGTTCCTTCCCTTTGAGGGGAAGTACGTCTCCGTTGGAGCAGTGTGGAGGCACAATGCTCCCCAAGAAGCCACTAGGGCCACCGTATTCTCCTCACGCCCTCACACGATGCAAGGTGCCGTGAATCCACTAGTGGTGCCCTTGAAGGCAGCAACCGAACCTTTACAAACAAGGTTGGGGCTATCTCCACAACTTGGAGGCTCCCAACAAAACCACAAAGCTTCACCACAATGGAATATGGCTTCGAGGTGACCTCAACCGTCTAGGGTGCTCAAACACCCAAGAGTAACAAGATCCGCAAGGGATTAGTGGGGAGAATCAAATATCTCTTGGTGGAAGTGTAGATCGATGCCTCCTCAAGCAATCCCGAGCAAATCAACAAGTTTGATTGGCTAAGGAGAGAGATCGGGCGGAAATGGAGCTTTTGGAGCAACAATGGAGTAGTGGGGGAAGAGGTAAGTCTTCTTGGAGAAGAAGACCCCCTATATATAGTGGGAGAGCAAATCCAACCGTTATGTGCGTTTTCAGCCCGCAGAGAGCGGTAGTACCGCACGTAAGTTGCGATACTACCGCTGGCTGAGCGGTACTACCGCTCTGGGAGCGGTACTACCGCTAGGCAAAAATATGCGACATGATTGACGACCGCGGATGAAATAAATTACATCCACGGCTACATCCGTAGGGAAAACGGTAGTAGCAAAATGCGACACGGTACTACCGCTTGGACTAAGCGGTACTACCGTATTGGATGTGGAAGTAAAAAATTACTTCCGCATCCACTTCTGCACTTAGAATCAGCGTCGGGCCAGATACACGGTACTACCGCTCTGGAGACGCGGTACTACCGTGGGAGCGGTACTACCGTGTCGGCAGGCGGTACTACCGTGTGTCTGCGCGGTACTACCGCTTAGTAGAGCGGTACTACCGCTTGCCAGGCAGATGATTTAGTTAAGAAGTCACAGTTTGCATATACGATAATAACCGGTTGGAACTCCAGAGAAGCAAAGGAAAGGTGGTGCGAGAGTAAGATGTGTACGTGTTGGTTCCACCCAAACCTTTCCGAAGCGGACCCCCTCTTAATAGTACGGCTTTCCTATTACTCAAAGCCACCGACAGGGAGCAAAAAGAAAACACCGTCTTCCATCGAATCCGAGGGGCAATCAATCATCTTGTGCCTAAGTGAGATATACCTGTAGGAGCTTAGAGCACACGATTAGTCCGCAAATGCATTGTCATCAATCACCAAAACTACTTAGGGAGAAATATGCCCTTACAATCTCCCCCTTTTTGGTGTATTGATGACAATACGGGATTTGCACAGGGAAAAATAAGAGAGTATGCAATCCAAACCCTAGAGTATAGGTGAGCTCCCCATGGATGTGTGCCTACACAAGATTGTGCTTTGGACTGCACAACACACATACAAGGTACAGTGCTCCCCCTATATTCTACACATAAGATACTCTATATATAAATACCACAGAGCACATAAATAAGGGAAAGTAAACTAACTGTTGCTCTTGATATAAAATTAAAGACATAACGACGAGTTCAACGATAAAGGAGCATATGTCTTACACCATACGATAGTCTCACGCACACGACACAAAAACACGCAAATAAACAGAGTTCAACCAACGAAAAGAAACAACTGGCACAAGAGCACAAGACGCAAATCACTCTCCCCCTTTGTCATCGAGACACCACAAAGGGGAAAGAGGACACTAAGACGGGTGGCAGCCCTGGAGAAACTCAGTCGTCGTACTCATCATCAGATCCTGGCTGCTCCTCCTGATACTCCTCGTCAGACTCTGACCACTTGTACCCCTGACGGGCCATCCAAGTAGCCTCAGGGGTGATGTTATCCTCTGACCCATTTGACACGTCCTCTCCATAGACCGCCAAAAGCTTCTTGTCACACTGGCGCGTCTTCTTGTCAGTCACATGAGCCTGGTATTGACCCTTAGCCTGCATGCAGAAGAGGGCCTTCATCTTTTGCTTAAGCTTTTTAGCCCAAGAAGGCTCCTCCACCGCAGAGGAGGAAGAAGGAGCAAATCTACCAGGGCCCTCATCATCAGCCTCCTCCACAGGTTCCTCATCAGTGCCCATCTGGGCTGCAGCAGCTTGCGCACGAGTGGTGGTGTTGGCCCAATGAGTCTTGACGCGAAGACGGATGGGATCATGGCATAAGCAGTCGGCCTCGAACTCCTCATCAGGGTATAGCTTCTCCCAAGTCTTGGAGATCAGCAGAAACAAGTATGGACCATAGATGGGTACCTTGCGAGAGTAGATGGCAAAACGAAGCTCGTTCCACATGATGTGGGATATGTCAAGTGGTGCAGTCTGGGTTGTGCGAGCTTCTTGACACATCAGCAGCATGTCAATCAGGTAGGCATGGACCTTGTCCTTATCTCCAACACGAGGGAACAGAGTGTTGCGAAAGATCCGATACATGATGTCCAAAAAGGGGTTCAACACCCAAGACTTCTTGCCACTAGCAAGAGTCTTCTCCTCATAGAATGGAAGCAGCTTGTCTTTGTTGGCAGATTCAGGATTGGCGTGAGGCCGAAATCCAATTGGGTTGTGGAGACCCTCGTCAGGTATCTGAAGGAGATCCATGAACTCCTTCCAAGAAGAAGTCATCTTGTGACCATTGGTCATCCATGTCATTGGGCGATCCTCCTTGGTGTGGAAATTGACAGAGGCATAGAACTACGCAATAATCTCCAGATCAAAATCATTCTGGAAGGTCATGATGTGCTCAAGTCCCAACTGCGCAATCAGATCAAGGGCCTCGGCAAAGTAGGCCCGGTTGGTGTCCTTCCTCATGTGAACCACGTCCACCCAGTGAGCATCCACATACAGGTTGGCCTTGGTCTTGAGCACCTCATGGTAGATGCGAAACTGCTGCTTGGTCCAGAAAATCTCATCTCCAGGAAAGTGCTCACGGGGTTCTCCATATGGGTTTTGCTTCCTACGTGCCATGAACTCAGCAGCTGGCATCTCTTCCATAGACATTGAGGATTCCTTGCGCTTGTTCGCGGCAGTCTTGAACCTGCGCTGGGGATTGGAGCCCTCTGGCACATCACTGGGGGTACGCAGATGCTTGGAACCGGTGTCGCGGACAGGGTTGGTACGACGAGCATCGAAACCGGAGCCACCACCTAAAACACAAACACAAGAACACGACAAAAACACAAAGAGAATCAATGCCAAAGCCTCGAAAAGCACAAGAAACCAGTAGAAAGAGGAATGTGTACATGCTACGAAGACAATATGACACAAGCGGTAGTACTGCAGTCCCTACGCGGAAGTAAAAAATTAGTACCGCAAGGTAAGCGGTAGTACCGCATGGTGGATGCGGTAGTACCGCATACTCTGCGGTAGTAAAAATGTACTTCCGCGTGTAGGAGCGGAAGTAAAAACATAGTGCTGCTTGCGGAGCGGTAGTACCACGTTGGGGCGCGGTAGTACCGCGTTGGGGCGCGGTAGTACCGCTCGGCCAGCGATAGTAAATTTTTACTTCCGCCCGAGCGGTAGTACCGCTGAGGACAGCGGTAGTACCGCTCTGGTCAGATCGGATCTGGACCAGATCGTGCGGTAGTACCGCGGTTCTCCAGCGGTAGTACCGCACGAAACAGATCTGAGATGAACAGATCTAGAGAAGGCCAAATAGATCGACTAGCGGTACTACGGATGATCATAGTATCTTGGTAGCAACATGCATATTCGTATTTCTAGTGCAAAAACACTCTCCTGCATCCTAAACTTCCATGGATAAGAACACGAAGAACACAAGAACACTAAGCATCTCCCCTAACCCTAAAAACAACAACAAGGCAACAAGAAGAGGGGAAAAGGGGAGAAACCTGCATCCATGGCAAGAGGGTGCGGTGGGGAGCGATCCCACCGGTCGGAATGCGAGGAGAGTGGCCGAGGGAGGAGATCCGGCGAGGTCCTCTGGCAGCGTTCTTGAGAGGGAGAGATAGGGACGACGTGGGGGTTAGGAGTGAATGGGTATGGGGGAGTTGGAACTCCCCCTGTCTTCTTATAACCCCACCCGTTCGAATATGTGCGGTAGTACCGCGGTCATCGCGGTAGTACCGCTTGCACGGTAGTACCGCTCGCCAAGCGGTAGTACCGCCCTACCAGCGGCAGTAAATAAATACTGCCGTGCTGGCAGTGCGGTTGTACCGTAACCCCTTTGCGGTAGTACCGTAAACAAGCACGATAGTACCGCTCCTCCAAGAGCTTGCACGTTTTGACAAGAGGCTTTAAGCACAGAAAAAGAGAAAACCATACGCACGTACAAGCAAAACAAATAACACAACTCCTCAGAGGAGGGCGGTGGCCGAGGCCACCTATGTTTGAGTTTATAGATATGGCACTGCAAAGAATTATCATTGGGCCCATGACCAATACTCGACTTGAAGCATTTAAACCAACTATGTATGGAAAATGATAAAGACTTGATTAGTTTATGCATAATGGGGGGAGGAACAGTTCATTGAGAGAACAATACTCCCCCTATGTTCATGCCTACATCTAGACAAGATAGCTATATTGAGTGTGAGGGGTGTGTGCACAGATTCAAACCACATTGCTCAAATCGATGATATTTAGCTCATGCCTTAACTCGCGAAATCTTGCTTCATCCAATGGCTTCGTGAAGATATCTGCAAGGTTATCATGAGTGTTGACGTAGTGAAGCTCGATCTCTCCTTGCCTTATGTGATCCCGGATGAAGTGATACCGAATCTCAATATGCTTCGTCTTGAAGTGTACCACCTGGTTGAGAGAAATCTTGATGGCACTTTCATTGTCACACCAAAGGGGCACTTTGTCACAAATGACACCGTAATCCTTTAAAGTTTGCCTCATCCATAAGAGTTGAGCACAACAACTACCAACAGCCACATACTCTGCTTCGGTGGACGAGAGAGATACACAACTTTGCTTTTTGGAAGACCAACTAACAAGAGAGCAACCAAGAAATTGGCACCCTCCCGAAATGGACTTCCTATCCACTTTGTCTCCCGCCCAGTCAGAATTAGAGAAACCTACAAGGTTGAAATTTGCTCCTCTCGGGTACCATAAGCCAAAGTTTGGGGTATGAGCCAAATATCGAAAGATTCGCTTGACAGCCACAAAGTGACTCTCTTTAGGTGAGGCTTGAAACCGTGCACAAATTCCTACACTCAACATAATATCCGGTCTAGATGCACAAAGGTAAAGCAAGGATCCGATCATAGAGCGATATACCTTTTGATCCACCGCTTTACCATTGGGATCAATGTCAAGTTGGCATTTGGTTGGCATTGGAGTAGTAGCCGGCTTGACATCACTTAGATTGAACCTCTTGAGCATGTCTTGAGTATACTTGGATTGTTTGATGAAGATGCCTTCTCTTCTTTGTTTGATCTCAAATCCAAGGAAGTACTTCAACTCTCCCATCATGGACATCTCAAAATGTGTGGTCATGAGTGCGGCGAACTCATCATTGAAAGCTTTGTTAGGAGAACCAAAGATAATATCATCAACATATAGTTGGCATACAAACAACTCCCCTTTGACCTTCTTAGTAAAAAGAGTGGGGTCGATTTTCCCAATTTCAAACCCACGATCTTGTAACAACTCGGTAAGGTGCTCATACCACGCACGTGGGGCTTGTTTAAGGCCATAGAGTGCCTTATCGAGTTGGTACACATGATTGGGGAACTTAGGATCCTCGAACCCCGGGGGTTGTTTAACATACACCAACTCATTAATAGGACCATTAAGAAATGCACTTTTCACATCCATCTGTTGTAGTTTAAAGTTATGATGGGAAGCATAGGCAAGCAACAAACGAATGGATTCAAGACGAGCAACAGGGGCAAAGGTTTCACCGTAGTCGATACCCTCGACTTGGGAGTAGCCTTGAGCCACCAGGCGGGCCTTGTTGCGGATGACAATGCCATGAGCATCTTCCTTGTTCTTAAAGATCCATTTGGTTCCAATGACATTATGGTTCTCCTTTGGTCTTGGCACCAGACGCCACACCTTGTTGCGCTCGAAGTTATGGAGTTCTTCATGCATGGCATTGAGCCAATCAGGGTCTTCGAGCGCCTCATAAACCTTCTGAGGTTCAACACAGGAGACAAAAGCTTGATGAGCACAATAGTTTGCTAATTGTCTACGAGTGCTTACCCCCCTTTTGATGCTTCCTAGAATGTTCTCGATGTGATGCTCGTTGGAAGCAAGCCTGGAGGCAACTTTTGCAGCACGACGCTCTAATTGCTCTTCAAGTGTTAACTGAGGAGCACTGAGTTGATCATCTTGAGCGTCGTCAGGAGCTAGATCTTGATCTTGAGCTTCCTCTTGATCTTGATCTTGCTCGGGGGACAGAACTTGGCTTTGTGCATCATTTGGTGGCTCTCCGCCAACTTGAGATTGATCTTGCGCTTGGCCTTGTTCATCAGGTTGAGGGCCTTCACTTTGTTCTTCGGAAGCGTGTGGGTCTTGGGTTGGTGATGGTTCCACTTGAGTGGAACATTGTCCTTCTCCTTCGACCACAAGGGGTTCCTCAATGGGTAGGATATATCCAACACCCATTCTTCTTATGGCTTGAGGAGGAATTTCATCACCTGCATCACAAGTACCACTTTGCTCCACTTGGGGCCGTTATTTTCATCAAACTCTACGTTACTCGTCTCCTCAATGATTCCATTGGACTTGTTGAGGACACGGTAAGCATGAGAATTTGTAGCATAACCAACAAATATGCCCTCATGAGCTCTAGATTCAAATTTAGACAAACGAACACCTTTCTTGAGAATGAAACACTTACACCCGAATACCCGGAAGTTTGAGATTGGGCTTGTTACCGGTAAGAATCTCATACGGAGTTTTGTTCAAGCCTTTGCGGAGATAGAGACGATTTGATGCATGGCAAGCGGTGTTGATGGCTTCGGCCCAAAAGTTATATGGAGATTTGAATTCAGCCATCATGGTTCTTGCAGCATCCATTAGAGTTCGGTTCTTTCTCTCCGCTACACCATTTTGTTGAGGGGTATAAGGGGATGAATATTGATGTTTGATCCCCTCATCACCAAGAAACTCATCCAAGGTGTAGTTCTTGAACTTGGTGCCGTTGTCACTTCTGATCATCAAAATCTTTGCTTCATGTTGTCGTTGTGCTTCATTTGCAAAGTTGATGACGGTTTGTTGGGTCTCACTCTTCTTCTTGAAGAAGTATACCCAGGTGTATCTTGAGTAATCATCCACAATCACCAAGCAATACTTCCTACCCCCAAGACTACCAAAAGATGGAGGCCCAAAGAGGTCCATGTGGAGGAGCTCTAGGGGTCTCTTTGAATAGATGATAGTCGTGGGAGGGTGAGCCTTCTCATGTAATTTACCTTCAATGCAAGCCCTGCAAGCACGATCTTTGGCAAAGCTAACATTTGTTAGTCCTCGGACATGGTCCCCCTTGAGAAGACTTTGCAAAGATCTCATATTGACGTGGGCCAAACGGCGATGCCAAAGCCATCCCACATCAACTTTAGCCGTTAGGCATGTCGCGACCTTAGTGGATTGCTTCGCGAAGTTAATCACATAAAGGCCGTTCTCGACATGCCCAACATAGGCTACTTTAAGAGACTTTCTCCACAAGAGGGCCACGGTATCAATATCAAAGAATGTAGCAAATCCCATGAGTGCAAGTTGGCGAACAGAAAGTAAATTGTATGCAAGGGACTCAACAAGCATGACTTTCTCGATCGTGAGATCATGAGAGATAACAACCTTGCCGAGTCCCAATACCTTAGAGGATGAAGCATCACCTCATTCGACGTTGGTGGCCATAGATGAACCGAGATGCACGTCCACCACCAAGTCTTTGCTTCCGGTCATATGATTTGTGGCTCCGCTATCGAGCAACCATGATCCCCCACCGGAAGCAAACTCCTACAATAGATCAATGCTTGGATTTAGGTACCCATTTGGTAATGGGTCCTTTGAGGTTAGTAACAAGGGTCTTAGGAACCCAAATGGACCATTCAATGTACTCATAAGAAGAACCAACAAATTTAGCAAACACATGACCATCACTAGCACGGCATAAAACATATGAAGGATTAAAATCGCCGGCCATGTTTGATGGTATGGTGGAGTTTTTCTTGACACCACCACTTTTCTTCTTCGTGGACGTGCCCTCTCCTTCTTTCACAAAAGATTGTCGGAGAGGGGGTGGTTGCTTGGTCTTGTCATTCTTCTTCTTCTTGGGCTTAGGAACAAACCCAATTCCTTCCTTTGCCACAACTTCCTTTTGATTGCTCAAAAGGGTGTTGAGGTTCTTCTCACCTTGGATGCAAGTCACAAGGCCTTTCTCAAGTTGCTTCTTCAACTCGGCATTCTCTTCAACAAGATGCACATGCTCGCAACATGGGTTAGTAGCATTTGCATTATCAATTAAAACCATGCGAGGAAAGATGGCCTTTTCCTTGGTTAGCGAAACTTGAAGTTGATCATGAGACTCCTTGAGAGTAGTATGCATACTTTTCAAGGCCTTGTGAGCCTTGTCAAGTATGTCAAACTCCTCTTTGAGTTTAGCATGGTCAAACTCAAGTTTTGCCTTCTCGGAGTTAAGGACGCGAGAGACAACTAAAGCATGATCAAGATCTTTCTTTAATTTAGCATGACCATCATTGTGTGACTCCTCAAGAGCCAAACGAAGACCACGCTCTTCCTCTAGGGCGTTAGACAGATCCGATATCTCATCGGCATAGTCTCGACTATGTCCTTCCATTTTAGTAATGGTTTCCTCGTGAGCCTCGATCATGTCATTGGCCTCACCGAGTTGTTCCAAGAGAGCAACAAAATGCTTCTTGGGTTTGCCCTTGAGATTTTTCATGAACAACTCAAATTCATTTTCTCCCTCCATAACACCCTCACCCTTATCAATACAATTGGTCAATGAAGGATTAGAAGAGATAGTAGTATTGATGTTTGGGGTTACCTTGTTGGTGGCCTTGGCCATGAGACACTTGGCGGTGATGTTCTCGTTTGGTGAGTCGAAGAGAGATGAGTGCGGAGTAGTTGCAATTGCAATTGTGGCCATAGTGGTCACCTCATCGTCTTCATCATTATCATCATCCTCCACATATTCTTCTTGGGCCACCAACACTTTCGGAGGAGTCTTCTTGATGAAGTTGTTCTTGTTGGGATAGGACTTTGACTTGTCCTTCCGAATAAGCTTGCCTCCAAAGTCTTCTCTCTTCTCATATGGGCAATCCACAACGAAATGACTTACATTTCCACAGTTGAAGCATGTCCTTACTCGTTGCTTCTCCTTGTTCCCACTAGAGTTATTCCTGTTGAAGTTGGATCTTGTGTTCTTCTTGCCCCAGAATTGCCTTGACGCAAGAGCCATGTGCTCATGATAGGCATATTTGGTGTCCTCGGGGCAACACTCATCATCATCTTCCACTTCCTCCTCTTCCATACAAGCCTTGGCCTTCAGAGCAATATTGGGCTTCTTTGATCGTTGAGCTCTTAAGACCGCATTGTCGGCGGTCACGTCCAAGATCCTCATGGCAACAAATTCATCCAACACTTCATTTGAGGATAAAGTGTGGAAGTCCGGTCTCTGACGTATGACAGAGGACATGGCCTTATGATAGGGCATCCTGGCCTTGAGGAACTTGCGCTTGATCCAATTGTCATTTGTATCCTTACTGCCATGATCTCGAAGAGAAACCGCAAGGATAGTTAATCTTCGATAAAGTTCACGAGGATCTTCATCTTCGATCATAGCAAACTCATCAGCTTCATCTTGCACCACTTCATAGTTGGAGCGTTGAATACTGGTGCTTCCCTTGTACATCGTGCCAACATGCTCCCAAGCTTCCTTGGCCACAGTGAAGGGTCGAAGGTGTGCAATGTCTTCAGGAGGGATGGAATCTTGAAGAATGCAAAGAGCGGACTCGTTGAACTGATGATCTGCAGTTTCTCTCGGAGTCATGTTGTCGGGATCATACGGATAAAAACCTTGCTCAATAATTCTCCAAAGGTTAGTGGAACAATGATTAATATGACGTTTGAAACGAAACACCCAAGTAGCAAAATCAGTATTTTTGATAAACTTGGGAGGGGGCCCAACAGAATTTAATTGGGGTGTGGGAACGGGTCCTCCATAGTGAGTAGGAGGAGCGGATTGGGCAAATTTCCCATTCCCATTCTTAGTAACCAGGGCTTGTTCGCTACTAGCTTCTCCCTTGTCGGGATTAGCCTCAGACACGTTGGTAGCGGGACGAGCCACTTCCAACGGTGCGGTGGATAATTTAAGCCCCTCAAGCAAATCTTTAAACATGCCTTTGACCTCGCTCGCTAGTGATTCTTTCAATGTGGTCAAGGCCACATTGAACTCCTCACGAGAGACCGAGGCTCCCCATCTGACGTAGGCAAGGACGGAGTTCCACCGGAATGGTCCTCCGTCTCGACTACGTTGTCACCCATACTCTTTGGACGGTAAAGTCCTTAAAAAGAGATGAGGCTCTGATACCAATTGAAAGGATCGATATGGTTGACTAGAGGGGGGGTGAATAGGCAACTAACAATTTTTAACTTTTCTTAACCACTTTAAATTAAACGACAAAGTAAGTTGTCTAAATATTCTACTAAGATGACAACTAAAGGAAAGAAGGATAACAACTACACAAGCATGCTATAGGAGTGGAACAAGTAAAGCATGCACAAGTAAAGGTAAGAAATAACCACAAGTGGAACCGGTGGAGACGGGGATGTGTTGCCGAAGTTCCTTCCCTTTGAGGGGAAGTACGTCTCCGTTGGAGCGGTGTGGAGGCACAATGCTCACCAAGAAGCCACTAGGGCCACCGTATTCTCCTCACGCCCTCACATGATGCAAGGTGCCGTGAATCCACTAGTGGTGCCCTTGAAGGTGGCAACCGAACCTTTACAAACAAGGTTGGGGCTATCTCCACAACTTGGAGGCTCCCAACAAAACCACGAAGCTTCACCACAATGGAATATGGCTTCGAGGTGATCTCAACCATCTAGGGTGCTCAAACACCCAAGAGTAACAAGATACGCAAGGGATTAGTGGGGAGAATCAAATATCTCTTGGTGGAAGTGTAGATCGATGCCTCCTCAAGCAATCCCGAGCAAATCAACAAGTTTGATTGGCTAAGGAGAGAGATCGGGCGGAAATGGAGCTTTTGGAGCAACAATGGAGTAGTGGGGGAAGAGGTAAGTCTTCTTGGAGAAGAAGATCCCCTATATATAGTGGGAGAGCAAATCCAACCGTTATGTGTGTTTTCAGCCCGCAGAGAGCGGTAGTACCGCACGTAAGTTGCGGTACTACCGCTGGCTGAGCGGTACTACCACTCTAGGAGCGGTACTACCGCTAGGCAAAAATATGCGACATGATTGACGACCGCGGATGAAATAAATTACATCCGCGGCTACATCCGCAGGGAAAATGGTAGTAGCAAAATGCGACACGGTACTACTGCTTGGACTAAGCGGTACTACCGTATTGGATGCGGAAGTAAAAATTACTTCCGCATCCACTTCTGCACTTAGAATCAGCGCCGGGCCAGATACACGGTACTACCGCTCTGGAGACGCGGTACTACCGTGGGAGCGATACTACCGTGTCTGCGCGGTACTACCGTGTGTCTGCGCGGTACTACCGCTTAGTAGAGCGGTACTACCGCTTGCCAGGCAGATGATTTAGTTAAGAAGTCACAGTTTGCATATACGATAATAACCGGCTAGAACTCCAGAGAAGCAAAGGAAAGGTGGTGCGAGAGTAAGATGTGTACGTGTTGATTCCACCCAAACCTTTCCGAAGCGGACCCCCTCTTAATAGTACGGCTTTCCTATTACTCAAAGCCACCGATAGGGAGCAAAAAGAAAACACCGTCTTCCATCGAATCCGAGGGGCAATCAATCGTCTTGTGCCTAAGTGAGATATACCTGTAGGAGCTTAGAGCACACGATTAGTCCGCAAATGCATTGGCATCAATCACCAAAACTACTTAGGGAGAAATATGCCCTTACACATGGCACCCAAGAAGAAATCCGGCGTGGTAGCACGGCCCTCCACCTCAAAAGCTCCTTCGCATGCAGCTGTCGATGCCACGGGCGTTGCGACGGTGCTGGGGAACACTTGTGCCATGGGGGACTTGGCCAGTGCTAGTTGCGCTATCATTGTATCCCCCGTGGACAAAGTGGGGGTGGAGGACGCCGGAGCAGGACAACATCAGCATCATCCTGATGGCCGTGCTCCGCAAGACGCAGGCGAAGGGATGGAATCTGAGCATCCCCACCGCACCGGAGGACACGGTCACAATGACAATGCCCACTCTGGTGCGAGCCGCGACCTCCCCACTGCGCCCATCATGGGTACAGCCACAGGACGTGCGTCTCCCCCAGAGCAGGGTGACCAAGTCACGCCACCCAATCGGGATATCAATCCCCAAGCTCATCCTCCTCGTCACCATGACACCACGGCAGCTGGTTCATGACGACAGGAACACGGCGACGCCACCAGCGCTGGCGCCGCCAGAACCAGAGTGGCGTCACATTCTGCATCGTTGTCCATGCCAAGCTCCGCTTCAGAAGCCATGGCGCTATCCCAACTCCTGTTGAGATTCCCGCCAGCAGCCAATCAAATGGATGAATGGAGATACACCATTCAGAGTTTGATTGGTTTTGCTGAAGCGGGAGGATCGCGTCGAGCGGGGCTGGCATGGCAATCGCAAGCAACAACGGCGGTCCAGTCCAAGCTGTTGCCCGCGCTGGAGGGGGCGCCCCGACGGTGCAGTCCCCTCCACGGCCACCAGTGCAGTGGGCGCAGCTGGGACCCCGCAACCAAGACCCCAGCGACATGTTGCTGGCTTCGTCTGATCCTCGAGCTCATCAAGATCAGTGGCGGGTCCTGGAGGATAGGCGGAGGAAAGACGTGTGCGTCACAATCGAAGGACAGCGCGAAACCCACTACCAGTCCAACAGACGCTATGGCCCTTACGTCGACGAGATCGTGCCCGGTGGGTGCGGGTACGTACCTTTCCAGGTTGGCTGCTCCACCTTCACTCGTGAGTATCAGTAAGTCCGTTGGCCATCTACCCGCACGTTCAAGCCAGAGATACCAGAGAAGTGCAATGGAAGATTGAACCCGGCAGAGTTCTTGAGCATCTACACCATCGTTGTTCAAGTTGCTGGAGGGAGAGATGAAAAGTGGTTCGTCAAGTAATTCCCTTTGGCTCTCAAGCCAAATGTGAGGTCGTGGATGATGCACCTGCCAGAGAACTCCATTTCGACCTGGGCTGACATGTGCAATGAGTTTGTTGGCGTCTTCATAGGCAGCCACCAAGAGCCAGGACGGCTCAGCGACTTGCAACTCGTCCAACAGAAGGAAGGGGAGAGCTTGCGGAAGTACATGCAGAAATTCGGCCGGGTGCACATGACCATTCCAGATATCCACCCGGCAGTTGTGATTGTCACATTCCAGTCTAATGTGCGCAACCGCATGATACGTTCCAAGATGAATGTATGGCTGCCCAAGACTGTGAATGAGCTCTATACCTTGGCGGATAAGTGTGCACGTGCATAAGAGGGGAGTAAACTCCTCGGAGAGGAAGACGGCGTCGAAGTTGATTCAGATGATGACGATGATGCCATCGACCAGAAAAAGAAGAACACGAAACGCAACCAGAAGCGCAAGGAGAAAATAGTTTTGGATATTGAAGGATCTAGCATCCCTAGTACCGGCAAGAAGGCCAAGTCCAAAGCCCCCGAAAAGGATGTGCCGTAGGCACTGACTGCCGGGAAGCTGCAGCGACCGATAAAGCTGGGAAGGCTGACGGGTCGTACTGCAAGATCCATCGCACCAAGGGCCATGATCTCCAAGAATGTTGTCAAGTCAAGCAACTCATCAAGCAGCAGAGGGTGGAGTATGAGAAGCGCGACAAGGAGAGAGACCAAGATGGCGCTGGCGGAAAGGGCTGAGGTGGCAAGGGAGGCCGCCCCGACAAGGTTTCTCAGCATCAAGGGAAACCTGCCAGAGGCCGCGACAAGAAGGAATGCAATGATGAGAGCGATGAAGGGGAAGAAGAGGAGACTAGCGAGGAGGAGTTCTAGAAGGCCACTGACGCCCCATGCATTGACGGAGGTGTGTCTTTCCCTTCCTCTCACCGCCAGCTTAAACAGTGGGCGCATGAGGTCAATGTTGTGGAGAGAGTGGCAGATTCCCGAAAACCACTCAAATGGTCCCGCACGCCCATCCTATTTGACGAAGAGGATCACCCTGACCGCACCACTGCGGTAGGGTGCCTGCCGTTGTTGGTGTCACCAATAATCTGCAACCTCGAGGTCACAAAGATGTTAGTGGACGGTGGGGCCGGGTTGAACCTGATTTCCCCCAAGGTCATCAACAAGCTGCAGATAACATAAGAGGAACTCAAGATTATTGACACCTTTCAAGGGATCAACCCTGGCAGGAGTTGTCCGAAGGGAAAGATCACATTGCAAGTGACATTTGGAGGGGAGATAAACTACCGGACAAGATTGTGTTCGACGTGGTTGAGCTTTCGTTGTCGTACAATGGGATACTTGGATGACCAGCCCTGGCAAAATTCATGGCGGCATCCCACTATGCCGAAAACACTTTGAAGATGTCAGGGCCAATGGGCGTCATCTCCATCCCATCGTACAAGAAGGGCGTAGTCATTTGCATGGATAAGATGTACCGGGAGGCGGTTGCTGCCGAGGCCATGGAATCCATCGCTCCTGCCAAGAAAAACAAGCAAAAAGGAGAAGTTGGTAAGGATATTGGCAAGGAATCCGGGAAGCACGCCTCTCCGAGATGCGTTGCGCCTGTTGATGACTTGCCGAAGAGCTCCAGTAGCAAGAGGTCCAAGGTTGTTGAGCCTGCTGTGAAGAAGGTCCCGGCAGAGTTGCCTGGTGCTGATGGTACATTCACTATCAGCTCCACCCTTGACGACAAATAGGAAAGTGCGCTCATTGCCTTCCTGCAGGCGAATGTCGATGTGTTTGCTTGGCAACCATCTGACATCCCCGACGTTCCTAGGGAGGTAATAGAGCACTACCTTGTTGTCTATCCCCATGCCCAATCCGTCAAGCAGAAGGTCTAGAAGCAAGCTTTGGAGCGGCAACAGTTCATTGCCGAAGAAATCAAGAAACTTAAAGTTGTTGGTTTGGTCAGAGGAGTGTTGCATCCTACGTGGTTAGCAAATCCATTGGTGGTGCGCAAGGCGAATGGGAAATGGAGGCTTTGGCATACCCTCCGGCAACCTGGAAGTGACCTTTCCAAAACTGTGCAAGATCAACCTAAAGCTTAATCCAGAATAGTGTGTGTTTGGCATACCCACCGGCAAGCTTCTGGGTTTTTTTGTTTCTCACCGAGGAATACAAGCCAACCCCGACAAGATCAGAGCAATCGAGCAGGTCCAAGCACCAAGGTCAATCAAGGATATAAGGCGTTTAACTGGATGTGTTGTCGCGCTGAGCAGGTTTATCTCCAAGTCCGCTGAATGGGCCTTGCCGTTCTTCAAAATTTTGAAGAATACAGGGCCCATGAAGTGGACCCTGGAGGCAGAAGCAGCTCTGCGAGACTTGAAGACCTACTCATCCTCTGTTTCTACCTTGGTTGCTCCTAAACCACAAGAGCCATTGCTGCTATATCTAGCAGCGACCAATCAAGTGGTTAGTGAATCCCTGGTGGTAGAGTGGGAAGTAGAGGAAGAAGCAGTCATAGCTACTTTCTTGCCGCGGGAAGGAAGTGAACCATCCACAGCAAGGTCAAGCGCAAATCAAGAAGAAGAAGGGCAGGGTAATGAAGGCAACTCCAACACCGTGGACAGGAATAAGGTGGTGCAGCGACCAGTATACTTTGTCAGCTCCCTATTGCAGGGAGCAAGATCAAGGTATTCTGGGGTGCAAAAATTAATCTTCGGCCTCATCATGGCCTCGAGGAATCTACGCCACTACTTCCAAGCCCACGAGATCACCGTTTTCACTTGTTTTCCTCTGCAACGTATATCGCGGAACCCTGAAGCTACCGGTAGGATAGCTGAATGGGATTTGGAATTATCAAGCTTTGGGCTGAAATATGAAAGCACTTCGACTATTCAGAGCAGAGCACTAGCGGAATTCATTGCGGAGTGGACACCAACTCCGGATGAAGAGGCACCAGAAACAATCATCCCCGGCAAGGAAGCGCCTCAGGATTGAATCATCTACTTTGACGGGGCATTCTCACTTCAGGGAGCAGGTCCTGGTGTGCTCTTCGTCGCACCCACCGGAGAGCTTGTAAAGTACATGGTCCAGATGCACTTCCCTTGTGAGAGAGCTACCAACAACACTGCAGAGTGTGAGGGGCTTCTTGTTGGGCTCAGAATCGCAATCGAATTGGGAATCAAGAAGCTGGTCATTTGTGGAGATTCGTAGCTCGTTGTGAGGCAGGTCAACAAGGATTACCAGAGTCCATTTACGGAGGCATACGTTGAATAGGTGGGAAACTTGGAGGAACACTTTTACGGATTACAAACGGAGCACATACCACATGCGGAGAACAGTGATGTTGATTATATTTCAAAGTGTGTCGCGCAAAAGCTTCTTGTAGAACCAGGAACTTTTGTCCTCCATCTGACTCAGCCTTCCGTATCCCCGTCAACAATGGCCAAGAAAAGGAGGAAGCTGGACTCCGGCAAGCCTTCACCGGCAGTGCCTTCAGAAGCCCCCGGTAAGGAGGTTGCCGGGAACAACTCCACCTCACCTTGCAAGCCGCACTCTTCCGCTGGACCTCAGGCCATTGCGATCGAGGAGAGCTCTCCCGCAAGCGAGGAAGTGTCATTGGTCCTAGTTGCCGGGCCCCAGGCTCCAACTTGGGCCCAGCACATCGTCCACTACCTCCAAACTGGAGAACTTCCCAAAGAGCAAGAAGAAGTTGAAAGAGTAGCCTGGAGGGCCGGTATGTATCAGTCTGTCGACAACACACTATACAAAAGAAGTCCCAACGATGTGAAATTGAAGTGCTCACAGAGATACATCAAGGCGTGCGCGGCTCTCATATTGGTTCAAGAGCCTTGGTTGGGAAAGCCTTCCGACAAGGTTTCTACTAGCCAACGGCACCCCAAGATGCAAATGAACTAGTCACAGCCTGCCAATTCCACTCCAAGAATATCCATCGGCCTGCTCAAACACTCTAAATGATCCCTTTGTCATGGCCATTTTCGATCTGGGGGCTTGATATGTTGGGCCCCTTCCCCCGTGCTGTCAGGGGCTTCGAATATTTGTACATCACCATGATAAGTTTTCGAAGTGGCCATAAGTGGAGCCCGTGAGGAAGGTGACCGCGCAGACAGCTATCAAGTTCTTGAAAGGATTAGTGTGTCGTTTTGAAGTACCTGCCAGACTTATCACTGATAACCGCACCCAGTTCACAAGTCGCGCCTTCATGCAACGCGTTCATGCCCTCAGAAGCAAGATCTCATTCGCCTCTGTTACTCATCTCAGGAGCAATGGACAAGCTGAGAGGGAGAACGTTGAAGTGTTGCGAGGACTCAAGACAAGGACATTTGATAAGCTGCAGAAGTGTGGCAGGCGATGGATCGACGAGTTGCCGATGATTCTTTGGTCCCTCCGTACGACACCAAATCGAGCCACCGGCCAGACTCCCTTCGCCCTAGTCTATGGGGCAGAAGCTGTGCTCCCCATGGAACTCATATACGGGTCTCCTCGAGTGCTTGCCTACAATAAAGTAGTGCAAGAATAGCACCGGCGTGACGACGTTGTGCTACTTGAGGAGAACTATCTTTGGGTTGTTGTATGTGTTGCATGATACCAGTAGGCCATGTGTCGCTATCACAGCCGTAGGGTCCATGCCCGGTGAATTGAGGAAGGCAACCTTGTCCTTAGGTGCGTTCAGTCCGCCAAGGGTGCAAACAAGTTCACGCCAAAGTGGGAAGGCCCTTACCGGGTAGTACGAGTCACCAGACATGGTGCAGTCCGTCTAGAGACTGAAGATGGCATTCAATTGCAAAACTCATGGAACATTAAGCATCTTTGTAAGTTCTACCCGTAAGGTGCGGCTGTCGGGCCCTTCCCCGGCAGCCACCCTTTGTACAAGCTTTGTCGATGCTGCATGTAACCCTTTGTACAAATCTAGGCGCAGACCATGAGCAGCAGAAATAAACGAAGCGCCGGGGGCCCCAACAACTATATGCCTTTGCACAAGCATCTCATGAGCATATAGAAAAGGGGCATATGCTACTATGTTTCCTTCTGCACTAACTGCAGGTTTCTTGCCACGGACCTCGTCCCAAAAAGAAGAAACGGAAACAAGTCTACATGTTGAGCCCCGGCAAGCAACGCAGATAAGTTCCATCTCTTTCTGTCCATTTGTGTTTTCATATGGAAAACTTGTGCATTTTGGAAAGACCCTGTCACCTCCATGGAGTTTGTGCTCCCGTTCTACGGTTCAAACAATGTTTCGTCTGAGGTGGTTGTAGTTGCATCTACTGGAAGAGGTTTGACATGGGGCTGGTTTCCTTCCGTGACGTTGTGCCTGGCAGGCCAAACACTGCGGCAACTAACAAAAGGCACCGGTGAGATAACTTGACAAGAAAAAGCTTGTTTACTTGAAAGTAAAGGGGCATTTTCCCTGTGCACGTATAACATTTGTGCACAAGCGCCCGGCAAGGCTGTTTTTCTTTTCATTAAACATGCTGATAAACAAGTACACCTCTTACGGAACACAAACATGGATAGAAGAGGTTACATATTTGAAACTAAAATTTGGCAGATGCCTACATATTTTAGATTGAAAAAAGTTAAGTGCCACGTAATCCCTCTCTTGTCCCTCTCCTCCTAGGAACCACGTTGGGAGGCGAGGAGGACAAAAGGAGCGCCTGGGCAGAAGCCCAGTCTGACCCCATTAGGAGTTGCCGAAAGGATCCTGACAGTGTTGGGAGGGCGCGGACGAAGGTGATGGCGAAGGAGGTACAGAGTCGATCCCCTAGTCGCCATCACCAGGGCCAACAGGAGACGGCAGGGTGAATGAAGCCGGAGCTCATGAGGAGGCCTGTCGGGACCCAGCTGGAAGACTATTGGAGGAATCAGAGACACCATCCGCATCTGCACATCCAACTCCCTGGCAAATTGCCTTTTCGGGGGAAGAGGCAAGTGCAGATGGTGGTGTCGTCGACTGACGGTGATGGTGCGGCTGATGCTTAGCCAGAGTCGGAGTCAGAGTCCTCCCCACCGGCTCCGTCGTCATCGCCGTCACTATCCTCCTCGTTGTTGCCGCTCAAGGAGGAGCTTTCGGCATCGATCGAGCTCTCGACGCAACACCCTAAACGAGTACCCGGGCGTCCGAAGACCTTGACGGATAGCAGGGCCACATCCATTAACTTCAAATGGAGGACGTGCCCTGCCTTCAAGCTGTGGACACGCATGAAGGTTTTCCAGTCGCGTCGGAGGAGCATGACGTGAGGGAACGGGAAATCTGTGTCCACTTGCATGTTGCCATTGCAGCAGCCCCTCATGTGCAACCTCAGCGCCGGCGGCTGGTCCACCTCCATCGCCATTGCAAAAGGAGTAGGGAGCCGAAGACGGCTACGCATGGGACATCGCAACTTGACGACAAATTCCAACGGTTGGTCCAAAGGTGCGACCGAAGGAGGGAGGATCGCGACTTCGCCTCGTCCCCCTCAGCCCCGAGGACGGCCTCGCCCCCGTCCTGGCCTCTCCCACGGGCACTCGATTCTACCCCCCACGCCACTAGCTGGAGGGGAGACGTTGTAGAGAAGAAGCTCTCGTCGCCGCCGCTAGAACACCAACACGCCCCCTTCCCCTCGCCATTTAAGGGAGAAGAAGGAGACGAGTAGGAAGAAGGAGAAGATGTGTGTGAGTTAACTCCATGCCCGTCTTCCCTCTTTATAAGCGGGTTGGGTCGGGGGCTAGATCCTCCCTCTAGAGGCCGCCGCCCCGCTCCACCAATCCAGCTCCTCTGTGCTACTAACGGCGTGCAGAATCAAGACCACCCATCTGTGCCAATCCGAGGTGCCTGGCTTTCCGCCATGGCGCACCTTCCCGCATTTGGCATTTCCGACACCAACCCTGCGCAATGCATGCGGTGTACATGGCGGAAACGGCAGGGGCGGCGTGTGAGAAAGGGGGTAGTTACCAACCTGTGAGCATGAGACGTGGGCAACCAGTGGGTCGTGGCCCAAAAGTCACCCCACAACGTCTCACACGACGAGCGGGGAAAATGGAAACCACCCTCATTCAAGCACAGGTTAATGAAGAAGTAAGGAAAATATCATAAACAAGCTACTACAAGACCTCTGCCTATGTACTGGATAGGGCCTACCCCGAGGACGCTCGGCAGCGCGTTCGAACTAGGCCCGGGGGCTTCTGTGGGTGCAACAAACCTTCGTGTGTGTTGCCCAAACTGTACACGGGCATGAAGGTAAGATTACAACAGCAAGACAAAGCCAAGTTGAACATATAGCTCTTTGTGAAGACAAAGGGCGGATCAAGACGACCAAGACAAGTCAAAGGAACAAGATATCACCAAAGACAAACCTCCTTTGCCGGGCAGGCGAGCCCGGACAGGTTGAGGTCGCGCCAAGGCAAATCCCAAGACTCCCCAGGCAGGCTTGCCGGGACGACACAGGAGGGCCACCCCGCCAAGACTCTATCGCTCCACCGCATAAAGACTCAGGTCACTTATCAGTGTGCTGTCAAGCCCTTAGATGATTAAGTGGCATCCACCGAGCACGTGGCAGCCACCCAGGGGACGATTTTCCTCCAAACAACACCCGTCCAGCGGCGTGTCATGCAGATAGAGCAAAAGACAGATAAAGTGGCGTGGCAAGGCTTGTCGAGCTACTCCATGACGTGACATTAAGCGATGCATTTAATGCACCATGTCCCATCTGCAGAGTTAGGTATGATAGCACTATTGGCCATCTAATCAACCAACAGTGATCATGTTGCCACTTTGAATTCCCCTTAAGACTATAAAAGGAGGACTGAGGCGAGCTTAGAAAGGATTCGGACCCTTGTATACTCACACGCGTGTAGTCGCTCTCCCCGAGGCCACCTTGCCGAGCTTGAGTGCTACGTGATCCTCGCACTCCCTCATCTAGTGCACCAAAGCAAGAGTAGGGTTTTACGCTTCGCAGCGACCCGAACCTGGGTAAAACCATAGAGTCACCATTGTCGTGTTGCCCCTACGGCCTTCGCTCTTTGTGCAACGTGCCCTTCCCCTCACCGAACCACAGTGGGGTCGATGGTCCTAGAGGTGATCGTGTTTTCCCATGACACTACTTATACTAAAAAGCTTAGTATAGGTTGGTTAGTGATCCATCAGTGACCCCTCACCTCGTCCATGTTACCTCCCCTGGATTACCATATGACTCGATCAACGTGAATGATGTCTAGAGCCCGACACATCACATCACACCCCTTAGTTGTACAACTCTGCAGAGTTACTATCGAGTGTCAAGGGTGATACCTCATATAGAACTTCTGATGAGATATTTGTAGTGAAGCTAATCGATCGTGGTCTATAGAGGGTGATTCCTCCTTCACCACTCCCGAAAATGACTCTGTCGTGCAACACATGAAGAGTGAACCTTCGAGGGTGATTCCTCCTTAGTTCACCTTGACGGTTACATCGAGTGGAATCCATTTAGGGTGATTCCTCGGATTCTCCCTTGGTGTTTTGGACACACAATTACTTTGACTTTGCCCCCAGAACCATGATGAAGTCGGGTCAGACATGAGTGGTACCCGCGAGTGATGTGGAGTCGGGTTGACCAGGAGGGTATGCGCGAGATAATTACGTGGCATGGCCGGGCATTCCGGGCCCTTGCCGTAAGTCCACGAGACGGGGCGACGGGGTCACATGATCGCGAGTCTCTGCTCGTTACCGCACGCTCCCAAGAGACTAACGGTTTGGATATGTGATCCGAGTAGGCCTCTGGCCTTTTCGCACTAACCACCACATGGGAATAAGTATGGACACTTTGCGGTGTATGTTTCTTCTGAAAGCTCACCGACATCAGCGGTTTAGTGGCACACCCTCGGGTGGTCCGCATAAGCACCTACCTTGTATAAGGATGTAGCCAGGACTAATCCCGACCGTCCTCGCAATGCGCTAGATTGCACAGGACTATTGGCCCATGACCCCTTTGCATTTAGGATGTAGACCGATGTGTTGGCCTCTATGTTGAGCCTAGGTAGGACTATGGCGTGTCGATCAGCCGAGGTCGGGTATGACCTGATGGTGTGTCTGGCCGGAGTTAATCGAGCGTGTTGGGTAAGTTTGTGCAACCTTGCAGGGAAGTTAATCTATTCGAATATCCGTGTCCACGGTAACGGACTCATGAAGTTGTGTCTCGATCGATACAACTAGAACATGATGATGAGGCATGAAATGGATATGATGGCTCTGGGATTGCTTTCTCGCAAGGAGTCGAGGAAGGATCTCTCGGCGTGGATGCTACAACATACTTATTACTTATGTTATGATACTCTACTCTCCTCTGTTGCTGCGAGATGCTAGTCTTCGATAGGCTAGGCCTTCCCTTCTATTTTGGCATTCTGCAGTACAATCCACAGATACATCCCTCCCCTTGATAACAATGCATACTTAGCACAGATATGATGCTTGCGAGTACTTCAGATGAGTACTCACGGTTTCTTTGCTACCTTATTACCGCTACTTTCTTCTTTCCGGTTGTTGCGGTCAGATGACGGATCCCAGGATCCATATGCCATCGCCAATGGCCACTACTATCCCGACGGTGCCTACTACTACGTGGAGACCGCCAACGACTAGGAGTAGATAGGAGGCTCCCAAGTAGGAGGCCTTGCCTTTTTTTATTGTTGCTGCTTTTGTGCTAGCCTTCTTAAGGCAAACTTGTATAACTTATGTCTTTACTTTGATATTGTTGCACTAGTACGCGTCGGTCCTAAACAAACGGTTTTTAACCCCTTTCCGCGACGGCATTTGGAACCGTCGCCAAGTGAGTGTGGGCGATAGGTGGGTCCTTCCCACACGACCCAGAAACCGTCGGGGATATGCCCTCCTGGCACACACGCTTAGCAAAATGAGGTCGTGTGCGACCGGCGAGCGATCAAATACGGAAATACATATAGTAGAGCTAAAAAAATACAATTATACGGCGAAATTGTTTTTGGTCGCAAGTACATCACACAGTCAGTCCCCGCTAAAGGTTTCCGCTCGTATGTACATCCCACACAGTCGCTCCAAGGAAAACGTTTTCGTTCACAGGTACATGTCACACATTTTTTCCCGTTAAATCGTTTGCGTTATTGAATGTATCACACACGGTCCGTAGAATAAACTGTGTGGCAAAGGCTGTCCATCACACACAGTTTTAATGTGGTAAATATTTGCACAAGGTGGCCTAACGCAAACAGTTTTCAAGAGAAAGTCGTGTGTGATTGTTCATTGATCCAAAACGGTTTATTCCAAGAAACTGTGTGCGTTGCCTGAGGTCATCGCCCACGGTTTTTAATAACCGTTTGCAATATCAAAACCCAATTAGCAGGCTAATTGCCCTATTATTAATAATTCATTTATTAGTTTAATTGACATTCATATTAAGCACACAATATATTTCATTTCCATATTAAGGAAGCATAATTTCATAATTGAAATACATCAGAGTACAACATGATATAGCTTCAGCACTCAGCTACCCCATTACACAACTGCACCAGCACCAAGTTCCACATGCAACATGTAGAACCTTTTGAAATTAGCATCATAGACGGTATATAGACATATGCATCTCATCTGGAAAACTGCTGAAGCGGAAGGCGAATATTGAGCCTTCATTCATGTTGAAGGTCTTTGCAACTTTAGGCCAGTGTGTGTGGATGATTGACCGTCCGTCATTCGCCCTCTTCAGGAACACTTCAATATTGAACCATGGGTGTTGTATGAAAACCTTCCTCACCTCGTGACCATAGAGGTGGTTTGAGAGGTAATCAATAGTGAACTGCTTTGGAAAGGCCCGAAAACAAGGATGTGCATAAATACCTTCTCTATATTGGAAATGGGGCAAAGGAATAAAAAAGGCAAGGTATAATAGTTAGTACCATCTTGTAGTGAACTGATGTCTTCTTCATTGTGCAGATAAAGATCTTGTTGTTTTTTGTCGCTAATTTTTTTATCCTAACAATCTTTCTGAGTTTCTTGATTTGATTGATATTCATGGACAATCATTTCCCCATATGCAAAACGGGTCGAACAGTGGGTCAAAACCTCTGACAATAGGACCTACATGTGCAAGACCAAATTGTTAAAACCCAAAATATTAGAATGGTTCATGCAATTGCACAATAATGTGCTATTAGAGAACGGACCATGCACGTGCTAACCTCGATTGTAAACCTAAGTGCTTCCCATTGTTTCCCTGCAACACATATAAGGTAGTTAGTCATCAGGTTAAGTAAGGGTTGGCATGCTATGAGTAAAATATGTTGATGAAAAATAAGCACATTGTAGATTCATCATATTAATTCAAGTCACACGGAAACCCCATTTATCCAAGCCAAGCATAATTAAGAACTAGGAAATATAGCACTTCTATGTGTTTCTCATGTATTAAGTGCAGCCAAATTCGATTTATTCCTCACATGCACTGTCACATCCCTAGTTTAGCACTTGCATTAGGGCTAGCTAGAGTGTGCATCATGTTTACTTATCACAGAAACTTGAAATGGGAATGACAGAAACCCCAGCACCCCTCTTCTAACAACTAGGGTTTGATAAAATATTTTCCAATGTACCCAAAATGCCCTTCAAAATGTTCATCATTTCTGCCTTGGTGTTAAACCTCTGCCAAAAATGGTGCACAATTTTCTAGGACATCTAAGGGCTTTGGATTAAATCATATGTTATTTGAATTTGGGCATTTAAATGCTATAAAATATTTTAAATGCTCAAATAATCATAAACTATAATGTTCCCTACTGTTCATATTATATACAGTGGGCATGACAAGTTTCATGAGTTATAAAAATGTTCTAGCATTTTTTATTAATTAAACAAAGTTGCAAAACAAATGAAACAGAAAAGAAAATAGGAAAAGGAAAAAGGGAGAAAGAACTTACCGGGGGCCCAGCACTGTGCAGGCCGGCCCAGCCCACCAGCCGGTTCTGTCGCCTTCCTCCTCGCGCCAGAAGGACGCGCGCGTGGCCGCCGCGCGTCGGCACGCGTCCGGCCACCTCCACCCTGCCTGCGTGCATTCCGACGGCCTGGAAGACTCCCCGCGTCGCCACGCAGCTGCCCCGACCGCTCTCTCTTTTCCCCCTCGTCCCCGTCGCTCCCCTGGCTCTCTCCTCCTCCATCACCGAGCCGCCCGTCGCCGCCGCTCGCCGTTGCCGCACCTAGAGCTACCCCCTCACCCCGTGAGTGTGTCTAGAAGGAGCGCCGCGTCGTCCTCTTCTTCCTCGCTGAGCCACGGATCACCGGGAGCCCTGCAACGCCTCTGCGCCGTCGTCCCCTTCCTCGGATCGCCGGAGCACCTCGCCGCCGATTACGAAGCTGCAGCGCGTCCCCGACCTCTCCGTCGAGCTCGTTAGCACCGCAGTGAGCTTCTGCGCCGAACCCCCCCTTCCTTTGCCTCGTTTGCGTTGTGTAGTCGCCGCTCCGTTGATCACCGTAACTCATCGCCGCCGTGCTCGCCGTCGGTGACGCTCCGGTGACCATTTGGTCACGGGCACCCGTCCATCTTGCTCGCCGCGGCACGTAGATGCGCTAGGTACTACGCACGCATCGCCTAGGCCACTACAGCCGCGTCTCCACACACGCCCTACGCCGGTCGCCGCCGTCGAGCTTGTTGCCGTCGTCTCCGGCCACCCCAGGTCCGGCGACCACCACCGTTCGACGCGCAACGACAAGAGCTTTCCAACGCACCCAACCGCAGCTCGAACCGAGCCCTGTGGACGTTTTCCGAAGCACGCCGCCGTATTCGGCCTCGCCGGCGTCACTTCGCTGGCGAGTTTGACCTGTTTGACCGGGGGGTTGACCACCCCTGGGTCACTGACGTGTGGGCCACCCTTTTACTAATTAGTTAGTTTAATTAAGTTTCTGTTAATTTAATTAGATAATTAGTTTACTCACTGACCGTGGGCCCAGACCCCACTGACAGCTAATTAGTCCCTGGTTTAACTCTAATTAACTTTGTTAGTTAGCTGTGACACTGACGTGCCGGACCCACATGTCATGTTTGACTTGGACTAGCTCCTGGAGACTGACTGGCGTCAGCATGATGTCATGCTGACGCAGTAAAGGTTTTTCTGGGATTTTAGGTTTAAAAATAATTCAAGAAATTCCAGAAAATACCTAAAACTTCTAAAAATCATATAAAATCAACCATAGCTCAGATGGAAATAATTTATATATGAAAAATGATCAGAAAAATCCAATCTTACCAATGGCACTGGTTTCATGCATGTTTGAGCAAGTTAACCTTGTTGTATACATTAAAACATGATAATGCACTTATTTAAATAATAGTTAAAGTGCCAATTTGAATCTTTGATTCAAATAGGCTCAAACCCTTCTGGTTTTAGTTGCATTAGCCAATACACATGCATCTTGCCATGTTATGAGCATGCATCATATTGTTGCATTTGTTTGTTAATGATTGTATCGCCGGTATTCTCTGTGTTAGGTCCTGCTCCCGAGGATACTGCTGCGTATCCAGTTGAAGAGCAGTACCCGACAACCACTTTGTCAGGCAAGCAATCATTGATCATTCCGATACAAACCCATCTTCTCGCTCCTGCTCTCTTTTATTGCATTAAGGCAAAAGCGTGTGAACTGCTACTTGCTGCGGTAGTTGAACCCTATTCCCTTGCATGACCTGTCATTGCCACAGTAAATAGTTGAAACCCACTAGCATGTGTAGGAGTTGATTGAGCCAAGTGATGTGTGATCCGCCATGCTATTTGTTTATGTTGCCTGCTATGCTTAGAGTTGTGTCTGGTCTGGTTCATCTGGGTGATGGATCAAAGTGAAATGATCATACCGATAAAGAGAAGGAAGTGTGGAATACGCTTGGTAAAGGTATCGATGAAAGGCCATGTAGGAGTACATGGTGGGTTGTTTCATTGGAATCGTCCATAGGACCTGAGATCTGTGTGTGTGATTCAAGTTACAGTTACTATCACACATTGGGCCCTGAAATATGACCCCGCTCGACTTATTGACTGACATGTTCTCTGTCCAGGAGTTGCAACTAGTTTCTGGTGTTTATAGTTTACTGGAGGTCGTGCACAGCGCTGACCCTCGGGGTGGGCTGTGATGCGACAGGTACGTGGCACGGTGTACCGGTTGCCCGTTTGGTGACTCGGGAACCCTGTACACATTGTTTGGGGCCGTGAGCGACACCCCGGCCGGATCGCCCCACGGATGGAACCCAAATAGGCGATAAACCTGGACGGGAGACTTGAGTGGTTGGTTAGGTCGTGGTCTACACCCCCGTCGGCTTTCGCTTGAAGTCTGCCGAGCACATGTCGTGTGCAGACGCTAAGTGGTGAAAACATGTGTGAAGAAGTACACCCCTGCAGGGTTATCAATCTATTCGAATAGCCGTTGTTCGCGGTACGGACTACTTGGTTACTCTTACAGTTCGTAGACAAGTTGATGGATACTACTAAAAGCCTCAAGATAAGTGTGAGTGCCGTGGATGGCCCTTCCGTAGGATGACGGAAGAGGATCCTTGGTAGTGTATTGATGTGGTGAGTAGAGGACTCGTGTTCGTAATAACATCTTGCAATCTGTTGAGAGTTGTAGTATAGGTTAGCCAAGAGTCAAAGCTGGCTTTCTGCTATGAACTCCACTACCCCCTTTGATAATGTTGCATGTATGATAGGTTCTGTGGTAAGACTTGCTGAGTACCTTTGTACTCATGTTTGCTTAATAACTGTTGCAGAGGAGAACCCTGCCCTTGCTGATGGGTTCTACATAGACGTTGACGTCGACGAGTAGCTTGACACCCAGACGGAGATCTGGAGCTTGTGAAGGGCCTTGTAGATAGTCAGGCTACACCAAGCCTGTTTTATTTTCTAAGTTGTCTGTACTCAGACATGTAGCTTCCGCTTGTGCTTGTATGACTGTATGACTTGAGTGTTGGGTCATGTGACCCCTACCTGTATGGATATGTTATGTATGGCTCTTGGAGCCTCTTAAATAAAGTACATTGAGTCATAGAGTTCTGTTGTGATGCAATGTTGTATTTGCACATATTGAGCATATTGTGTGTATGGTTGAAATGCTTGGTATGTGTGGGATCCGACACCTAGTTGTTTTCCTTTGGTAGCCTACCTTACAGGGAAATGCCTCCTAGTGTTTCCAATGAGCCTTGGTAGCTTGCTACTGCTCGGAACACGTAGGCTGGCCGGCATGTGTCCTTCTTCGTTCCTATGTCTGTCCCTTAGGGGAAATGTCACGCGTTGTTCCTTTAAGTCCATGTAGCTTGCTACGACTTGGGTTCATACGTTGATGACCGACACGTTCGTTGCTGGGTCATGGATGCCTGTCTCTGTAATCTAGTGCCACTTTTGGTTTATAACTAGCCATGTCGGCCCGGGTTCTCTGTCATATGGATGCTAGCGACACTGTCATATACGTGTGCCAAAATGCGCAAACAGTCCCGGGCCAGGTAAGGTGGCACCCGTGGGGTTACCGTGCGTGAGGCCGCAAGGTGATATGACGTGTTACAGCTAGATCGGTGTGACTTAGGATCGGGGTCCTGACAGCGTTGGCATCAGAGCTGGACTGCATGTAGGTTTCTCAAGCCAAACTGGTCGATGTTGAGTCTAGAAAAATTCTTAGTTATATGTAGGGGAATTGATTGTGGAAGGGAACATAAGGCTCTTTTTACTCCTTTACCCTATGCCCTTCTGATCTGAGTTAGTCTATTCTATCTACGGGGATTTAGGACTAGGCCTCTTATCCTTACTAGGTTCACGTGTTACTAATCCGTAGACCCTTAGGATTGTTGGTTTCAAGCCTCAGTTCAGTTTCTATCCTTTTAGTATGATGATTGTTGGACCGGAACCTTGATATGGATTGTTGAGTGGCTATGCTATCATTTGTATGATGTCTCAAATCTTTGTTTGAGCATTTACAGTTGTTATGCTGCCCGATTTCTTCCAGAAACACTAATGCATTTGCATTACTTCGTGTTTCAGATGTCTGGCCGCATCCCTCACCAAGTGGTTCGTCTGACTCGGTGCATTAATGTGCCCAGTCACACGGCCATGCTAGTCCGTGTGCTGACTGAGACCGGTTATCGCTGGTATCCTGAGTACACTGTGGAGGAATAGTACCGAGATTTAATCAGAGTCAGTATTTCTGCACAGTCCGGATATACCCCTCATATCCCGGAGCTAACGACCCCATCCATTGGTCTTATGGACTCGGGGTTACCATCGAGATGGCAGTGCAGGATGCCGCCTATTCGATGATGACCATTCTCCGTGCTAGGCATGCCCTGTTGCTGAACACTGAGTTCTGTTACATGCCAGCCTCACTTCCCGGAGAGGAAGGCTACTACACTGGTCTGTATACTGATGCTGCTCATGAAGAGCCACTGCTTCAGACTATTGTTCAGATGCTGGAGGATAGGGACCGTGAGGTCCGTGCCCTCCGAATGGAGCTGTATAACACTCGAGCCGTCCACTGGACTACTTTGACACGGCTTGCACCTGCTGTGCACGCCGGATATCTGGACATGCAGGATTTGTACCCCGTGCGGACTCGTGTGCCTGATCGCATGGATTGGCATGACGTTGGGGGTATTACACCTCCACGTGGGCGTCGGTTACCACCAGCATCGGGACCGAGGCCACATCCATGTCCCTATGGTCCACAGCCTTCGAGCGCTCGCGAGTTTCAAGATCCGTCAGTTCCACTTCCAGGCTACGGTGGTAATCTTTACGAGGATTACTACGGGAATGTCTGAGCTAGGCCTTGGTTGTAGTAGTATTGTAGTAGTTGTATCTCCACAGTCCTGCACGTCTTGTGGAATATGACTTAGTGTGTACTGAGTTCCGGAGGTGTAGCTAAATAATGTATAGGAGCTTGGAATGCCTCTGATGGGATGTATCGTCTTTCACCGCAGTTGTACTTTAGCCTTGGCTTGTACTAAACTATGTATGGTGTGTATGACCACTGGTGTATATATAGCAGTTCCTATATTACCATGTCGTACGGATGAACATCTTTGCATTCTGTGTCATCCATTACATTCTGCACTTCTATGTCAAATTTCTGCCATCCTTGTCTAAACCGTTGTTTTGTTTTCTTAGGATGGTCAACACTCGCAACACTCCTGCTGCTCAGGAGCAGGGTGAGGCTAGTGGGGCTAGAGATGGGAATCTGCCCCAGCCACCCTCCTTGGCGGAAGTTATGCTCGAGGCAGAATGGAACAAGAGAGAGACCAACCGTCTGCTGGAACGCATAGAGCAGAACACTGGGTTCCGTCAGAGGAATGACGTGGTGTCAATCAATGACTTTATCAAGATGTGCCCATCGAAGTTCCATCACTCCACTGAACCTCTGGATGCGGATGACTGGCTACGTAGTATCACCCACAAGCTACACTCTGCCCGTGTGGCCGAAGCTGACAAGGTTATCTATGCCGCCTACCATCTTGAGGGCCCTGCCAGTCTTTGGTGGGAAAACTTTGAAGCTGTGCGTCCTGCTGGACAAATCACTACTTGGGTTGAGTTCAGTGAGGCATTCCGTGAACATCACATTCCGGAAGGTCTCATGGATCGCAAGCGGGAGGAATTCTGCAATTTCACCCAGGGTCGGTTAACTGTGGATGGCTATAGTCGCGAGTTTGGCAACTTGGCATGCTATGCACCTGAGGAAGTATCCACCGATGCCAAGAAGCAGGCGAGGTTCCGCAAGGGACTCAGCCCTGAACTCCGCCGAGATCTACGTCTGCACGAGTGCACTTCCTTCCAGAAGTTGGTAAACAAGGCTATCAGTGCTGAAACAGGCCAGACCGACTTCGAGGCCACACGCAAGCATACTCGAGACCTTGGTTCCTCATCCGGCTCTGGCTCTCACAAGCGCCGTGTATGATTTCCTAACACTGCTCTGCCACCCAAGTACACACCGAGGCCATCCTATGAAGCGCCTCGCCCAACTCAACAGTTTGCACCTGCTAAGACCTATGGAGGACCACCTTCCAACTTTGCTCCACGCACTACCACTGTGACATGCTTCAAGTGTGGAGAACCGGGGCACTACATGCATGAGTGTCCCCAGAATCACCCAGGAAAACCCGTTGGCCGTGGTAAGCCAACCGGCAAGGTGAATTATGTCAAGCCAATCCCCACTGCACGTGGTCATGTCAACTATGTCTCTGCTGAGGAAGCTTATGAGGATCCTAACGTCGTCCTTGGTATGCTTCTCGTAAACTGCCATCCGGCATCTGTTCTTTTCGATACTGGAGCATCCCATTCGTTCATATCAGAGAGCTATGCTCGAATGCACAACATGACTTTTTGTGACATGCCTACTTCCATGGTTATTCAAACTCCTGGTTCAAAGCGGCAAACCTCTAGGGTAAGACATGGAAATGAAATCCTTGTCGATAGACTTGTTTTCCTAGCATCTCTAATCGCTCTCAAGTCCTCGGACATAAACATCATTTTGGGTATGGATTGGATGACAACTCATTACGCCAAAATTGATTGCTATACTAGGACCGTGCAACTTACACATCCATCCGGCAAGATAGTCAATGTCTTGACCCGAATGGCTGAGCGTCAGCTCTACTCTCTTAATGCCAGCCCTCTACCAGAACTCGAAGATATCCCGGTAGTCCGTGACTTTCCGGATGTTTTCCCAGAAGAACTGCCAGGAATTCCACCTGACAAAGATGTCGAGTTCATAATAGATCTTATCCCTGGAACTGTCCCAATCTCTAGGAGACCTTATAAGATGGCACCCCTAGAATTAGCTGAGCTAAAGAAACAACTCGATGAGTCCTTGCAAAAAGGTTTCATCCGTCCTAGTTCTTCCCCTTGGGCTTGCCCCGTCCTCTTCATCAAGAAGAAGGATGGAACGGAGCGGATGGTTGTAGATTACCGACCTGTCAATCTGGTCACCATAAAGAACAAGTATCCGCTTCCCAGGATCAACGATCTGTATGATCAGCTCGCTGGATCCTCAGTCTTCTCTAAGATGGATTTGAGGTTGGGTTACCATCAAATCAAAATCAAGAACGGGGACATTCCTAAAATGGCTTTTGTTACTCGTTATGGCCAATATGAGTACACCGTCATGTCCTTTGGGTTAACCAATGCCCCAGCTACCTTTTCTCGGTTAATGAATTCTATATTCATGGAGTACTTGGATAAATTCGTCGTGGTATACCTCGATGATATACTCATCTATTCCAAGAACAAGAAAGATCATGCCGAGCATTTAAGGCTGGTATTGACGAAACTTCGAGAGCACCGCCTTTATGCCAAATTCTCTAAATGTGAAATTTGGTTGCCAGAAGTAACCTATCTAGGTCATGTGATCTCTGGCAAGGGTATTGCTGTCAATCCCGAGCGAGTTCAAGTCGTCCTTGATTGGACTCCTCCTGAATCGGTCAAGCAAGTTAGGAGTTTTCTTGGCTTAGCGAGCTATTGCCGACGCTTCGTCGAGAATTTCTCCAAGGTTGCTAAACCTCTAACTGAACTCCTCAAGAAAGATAAAAAGTTTGAGTGGAACCCACAGTGCGAGTCCAGTTTTCAGGAACTGAAAAGACGCCTGACATCTGCACCTGTACTGGTACCACCAGATTTTTCCAAGGATTTTATAATCTATTGTGACGCCTCGCGACAAGGACTAGGTTGCATACTCATGCAAGATCGTCAAGTGATTGCATACGCATCCCCACAGTTGCGTCCACATGAGGATAACTATCCTACTCATGATCTAGAGCTTGCAGTTGTAGTCCATGCACTCAAAACATGGCGACATTACCTCCTTGGTAATCGCTGTGAAATCTTCACTGATCATCAAAGTTTGAAGTACATCTTCACCCAACCAGATCTGAATCTCAGGCAAAGACGTTGGGTTGAGTTGCTCACAGATTACGACTTAGGAATCACTTATACCCCTGGAAAAGCCAATGTCATGGCTGATGCGCTAAGTCGTAAGTCTTATTGTAACAACTTAATGTTACAACAAGGGCAACCACTTCTCCACGAGGAATTTTGTAAGCTTAACCTTCACATTGTTCCTCGAGGATTCCTTTCCACCTTTGTGGCGAAACCTACCCTTATGGATCAAGTTATAGCTGCCCAGAAGCGTGATAAAGGTATATCCCGACTCCAAGAGAGCATTGCTAGCGGACTCGCTAGAAGCTTCTCTATGGATGATCGAGGTGTTGTTTTCTTTGAGAACCGTGTAGTGGTTCCCAAGAACCACCATCTACGGCAGTTAATCCTTAAGGAGGCTCATGAATCTCCTCTCACAATTCATCCCGGTAGTACCAAAATGTATCAAGACCTATGTCAGAGATTCTCGTGGACTAGGATGAAGAGAGAAATCGCTCAATTCATTGCTAACTGCGACGTTTGTCGTCGAGTTAAAGCAGAGCATCAACGGCCTGCTGGCACCCTTCAACCTTTAGCTATTCCTGAATGGAAATGGGACAAGGTCGGTATGGACTTTATTACCGGGTTTCCCAGGACCAGGAAAGGGAATAATGCTATCTTCGTCGTTATCGACCGCCTCTCTAAAGTAGCTCATTTCCTGCCTGTTCGAGAGAGTATTACGGCTAGCCAGCTAGCAGACTTGTATGTCTCCCGGATAGTATCACTTCATGGTGTGCCGTTGGAGATTAACTCAGACCGTGGAAGTCTTTTCACCTCACGATTTTGGGAAAGTTTCCAGAATGCTATGGGAACTCATCTCTCCTTCAGTACCGCCTTCCATCCGCAGTCAAGTGGTCAAGTGGAACGAGTCAATCAAATTCTGGAAGACATGCTTCGAGCCTCTGTCATCTCTTTCGGTATGGAATGGGAAAAGTGCCTTTCATATGCCGAATTCGCTTATAACAATAGTTATCAAGCCAGCTTGGGCAAAGCTCCCTTCGAAGTTCTATATGGACGAAGGTGTCGAACACCTCTTAACTGGTCAGAAACCGGGGAAAGACAATTCTTTGGTCCGGATATGATCCAGGAAACAGAAGAGCAAGTTCGCATCGTTCGTGAGAGATTGAAAACAGCCCAGTCTCGCCAGAAGAGCCAATATGATAGTCATCATAAGGCTGTGACTTTTGAAGTCGGCGATAAGGCTTACCTTCGGGTTACTCCTCTTAAGGGAACCCATCGCTTCGGTATCAAAGGCAAATTGGCCCCTCGTTACATCGGTCCTTTTCGCATTCTTGCCAAACGAGGAGAAGTTGCCTACCAACTGGAACTACCTCCGCACCTATCCAGAGTTCATGATGTGTTCCACGTTTCTCAACTCAGGCGTTGCTTCTCGGATCCTATCCGCGGAGTGGACCATGAAATGCTTGATCTCCAGGACAATCTCACATATCGAGAATACCCCATTCGTATTCTTGATCAAACCGAGCGCACCACTCGACGCCACAATATCAAGTTTCTCAAGGTTCAATGGTCACATCATTCCGAGAGTGAAGCTACTTGGGAAAGGGAGGATCGTCTTGGACTTGAGTACTCCACCCTCTTTCCGGAGGAACCCGAATCTCGGGACGCGATTCTTTTAAGTGGGGGTGAGTTGTCACATCCTAGTTTAGCACTTGCATTAGGGCTAGCTAGAGTGTGCATCATGTTTACTTATCACAGAAACTTGAAATGGGAATGACAGAAACCCCAGCACCCCTCTTCTAACAACTAGGGTTTGATAAAATATTTTCCAATGTACCCAAAATGCCCTTCAAAATGTTCATCATTTCTGCCTTGGTCTTAAACCTCTGCCAAAAATGGTGCACAATTTTCTAGGACATCTAAGGGCTTTGGATTAAATCATATGTTATTTGAATTTGGGCATTTAAATGCTAAAAAATATTTTAAATGCTCAAATAATCATAAACTATAATGTTCCCTACTGTTCATATTATATACAGTGGGCATGACAAGTTTCATGAGTTATAAAAATGTTCTAGCATTTTTATTAATTAAACAAAGTTGCAAAACAAATGAAACAGAAAAGAAAATAGGAAAAGGAAAAAGGGAGAAAGAACTTACCAGGGGCCCAGCACTGTGCAGGCGGGCCCAGCCCACCAGCCGGTTCTGTCGCCTTCCTCCTCGCGCCAGAAGGACGCGCGCGTGGCCGCCGCGCGCCGGCACGCGTCCGGCCACCTCCACCCTGCCTGCCTGCATCATGACGGCCTGGAAGACTCCCCGCGTCGCCACGCAGCTGCCCCGACTGCTCTCTCTTTTCCCCCTCATCCCCGTCGCCTCCCCTGGCTCTCTCCTCCTCCATCATCGAGCCGCCCGTCGTCGCCGCTCGCCGTTGCCGCACCTAGAGCTACCCCCTCGCCCCGTGAGTGTGTCCAGAAGGAGCGCCGCGTCGTCCTCTTCTTCCTCGCTGAGCCACAGATCGCCGGGAGCCCTGCAACGCCTCCGCGCCGTCGTCCCCTTCCTCGGATCACCGGAGCACCTCGCCGCCGATTACGAAGCTGCAGCGCGTCCCCGACCTCTCCGTCGAGCTCGTTAGCACCGCAGTGAGCTTCTGCGCCGAACCCCCCTTCGTTTGCCTCGTTTGCGTTGTGTAGTCGTCGCTCCGTTGATCACCGTAACTCACCGCCGCCGTGCTCGCCACCGGTGACGCTCCGGTGACCATTTGGTCACGGGCACCCGTCCATCTTGCTCGCCGTGGCACGTAGATGCGCTAGGTACTACGCACGCATCGCCTAGGCCACTGCAGCCGCGTCTCCACACACGCCCGACGCCGGTCGCCGCCGTCGAGCTTGTTGCCGTCGTCTCCGGCCACCCCAGGTCCGGCGACCACCACCGTTTGACGCGCAACGATAAGAGCTTTCCAACGCACCCAACCGCAGCTCGAACCGAGCCCTGTGGACGTTTTCCGAAGCACGCCGCCGTATTCGGCCTCGCCGGCGTCACTTCGCCGGCGAGTTTGACCTGTTTGACCGGGGGGTTGACCACCCCTGGGTCACTGACGTGTGGGCCACCCTTTTACTAATTAGTTAGTTTAATTAAGTTTCTGTTAATTTAATTAGATAATTAGTTTAGTCACTGACCGTGGGCCCAGACCCCACTGACAGCTAATTAGTCCCTAGTTTAACTCTAATTAACTTTGTTAGTTAGTTGTGACACTGACGTGCCGGACCCACATGTCATGTTTGACTTGGACTAGCTCCTGTTGACTGACTGACGTCAGCATGATGTCATGCTGACGCAGTAAAGGTTTTTCTGGGATTTTAGGTTTAAAAATAATTCAGGAAATTCCAGAAAATACCTAAAACTTCTAAAAATCATATAAAATCAACCATAGCTCAGATGGAAATAATTTATATATGAAAAATGATCAGAAAAATCCAATCTTTCCAATGGCACTGGTTTCATGCATGTTTGAGCAAGTTAACCTTGCTGTATACATTAAAACATGATAATGCACTTATTTAAATAATAGTTAAAGTGCCAATTTTAATCTTTGATTCAAATAGGCTCAAGCCCTTCTGGTTTTAGTTGCATTAGCCAATACACATGCATCTTGCCATGTTATGAGCATGCATCATATTGTTGCATTTGTTTGTTAATGATTGTATCGCCGGTATTCTCTGTGTTAGGTCCTGCTCCCGAGGATACTGCTGCGTATCCAGTTGAAGAGCAGTACCCAACAACCACTTTGTCAGGCAAGCAATCATTGATCATTCCGATACAAACCCATCTTCTCGCTCCTGCTCTCTTTTATTGCATTAAGGCAACATCGTGTGAACTGCTACTTGTTGCGGTAGTTGAACCCTATTCCCTTGCATGACCTGTCATTGCCACAGTAAATAGTTGAAACCCACTAGCATGTGTAGGAGTTGATTGAGCCATGTGATGTGTGATCCACCATGCTATTTGTTTATGTTGCCTGCTATGCTTAGAGTTGTGTCTGGTCTGGTTCATGTGGGTGATGGATCAGAGTGAAATGAACATACCGATAAAGAGAAGGAAGTGTGGAATACGCTTGGTAAAGGTATCGATGAAAGGCCATGTAGGAGTACATGGTGGGTTGTTTCATTGGAATCGTCCATAGGACCTGAGATATGTGTGTGTGATTCAAGTTACAGTTACTACCACACATTGGGCCCTGAAATATGACCCCGCTCGACTTATTGACTGCCATGTTCTCTGTCCAGGAGTTGCAACTAGTTTCTGGTGTTTATAGTTTACTGGAGGTCGTGCACAGCGCTGACCCTCGGGGTGGGCTGTGATGCGACAGGTACGTGGCACGGTGTACCGGTTGCCCGTTTGGTGACTCGGGAACCCTGTACACATCGTTTGGGGCCGTGAGCGACACCCCGGCCGGATCTCCCCACGGATGGAACCCAAATATGCGATAAACCAGGACGAGAGACTTGAGTGGTTGGTTAGGTCGTGGTCTACACCCACGTCGGCTTTCGCTTGAAGTCTGCCGAGCACATGTCGTGTGCAGACGCTAAGTGGTGAAAACATGTGTGAAGAAGTACACCCCTGCAGGGTTATCAATCTATTCGAATAGCCGTTGTTCGCGGTACGGACTACTTGGTTACTCTTATAGTTCGTAGACAAGTTGATGGATACTACTAAAAGCTGGCCCTTCCGTAGGATGACGGAAGAGGATCCTTGGTAGTGTATTGATGTGGTGAGTAGAGGACTCGTGTTCGTAATAACATCTTGCAATCTGTTGAGAGTTGTAGTATAGGTTAGCCAAGAGTCAAAGCTGGCTTTCTGCTATGAACTCCACTACCCCCTTTGATAATGTTGCATGTATGATAGGTTCTGTGGTAAGACTTGCTGAGTACCTTTGTACTCATGTTTGCTTAATAACTGTTGCAGAGGAGAACCCTGCCCCTGCTGATGGGTTCTACATAAACGTTGACGTCGACGAGTAGCTTGACACCCAGACGGAGATATGGAGCTTGTGAAGGGCCTTGTAGATAGTCAGGCTACACCAAGCCTGTTTTATTTTCTAAGTTGTCTGTACTCAGACATGTAGCTTCCGCTTGTGCTTGTATGACTGTATGACTTGAGTGTTGGGTCATGTGACCCCTACCTGTATGGATATGTTATGTATGTCTCTTGGAGCCTCTTAAATAAAGTACTTTGAGTCATAGAGTTCTGTTGTGATGCAATGTTGTATTTGCACATATTGAGCATATTGTGTGTATGGTTGAAATGCTTGGTATGTGTGGGATCCGACACCTAGTTGTTTTCCTTTGGTAGCCTACCTTACAGGGAAATGCCTCCTAGTGTTTCCAATGAGCCTTGGTAGCTTGCTACTGCTCGGAACACGTAGGCTGGCCGGCATGTGTCCTTCTTCGTTCATGTGTCTGTCCCTTAGGGGAAATGTCACGCGTTGTTCCTTTAAGTCCATGTAGCTTGCTACGACTTGGGTTCATACGTTGATGACCGACACGTTCGTTGCTGGGTCATGGATGCCTGTCTCTGTAATCTAGTGCCACTTTTGGTTTATAACTAGCCATGTCGGCCCGGGTTCTCTGTCATATGGATGCTAGCGACACTGTCATATACGTGTGCCAAAATGCGCAAACGGTCCCGGGCCAGGTAAGGTGGCACCCGTGGGGTTACCGTGCGTGAGGCCGCAAAGTGATATGACGTGTTACAGCTAGATCGGTGTGACTTAGGATCGGGGTCCTGACATGCACAACAATACAAAATTCTACCCACGGTAATTGGACATCGCATTGCAGAATTGAACCAAGAAGTTAACTAAACACCACAACAAATGAACCAAACATTAACTGAGCACCACATTGCACAATATAACATACTCCTAATAGAAGATCAGACAGTTAACCAAACAGTTAACTACAGCCAATTGTAGCAGTTGTATTATTTTGTCATGTATTTACTACAGCCAAATTCAATTTATTCCTCACATGGTATACAATAACAAAATGCACCCACAACTATTGAACATCGCATTGCAGAACTGAACCAAACAGTTATCTAAACACCACAACACAAATGAACCAAACGTTAACTGAGCACCACATTGCACAATGTATAACCAAACCAAGCATGCTTGACAACTTGAAATATAGTAATTGTGTTCGTTTCTCATGTATTTTGTAAAGATAAATTCGATTTATTTCTCACATGGAAGACAATACAAAATTGTAGCCTGAAGAATTGAACATCAGATTTGCAGAAATTGAACCAAACAGATAACTGAAGATAGCAACTAATTAACAAAACAGTTAATAAGTAAGCACCTCACTGCACGGCATATAGAACATATACACTAGAGCTACAGATTGCATGGTAAAATTAGATAGCACAATTCACTAGAATTTGTGAAGGAAAAGGCAGGAGCAGCACACGCAACGGGTAAACCGAGCATGCTTAACCGGCGTAGCTAGCAAATGGCAAGGTGCTCCTCCAAGATCTGGGGGTCGGCACGAATGGAAGCCATCGCGACCTCATCCGCGCGTGCGACCATGATTTGCTTCTCCGCTGCCAAATGCTCCTTGAGATCCTGGCTATACTGCGTGCACCATGGCTTAGGGCGGCGCTTATTTGGTGGAGGGGTCATTGATTTGGATGGAAGGTGTCGCGCTCGCGCCGGCAGTCGGGGCATGTGGGATGTGGAAGGAGGAGGAGGATGTGGGTCGGGTGTGCATTACCTGCCTGGATAGACGAGGCCGAGCAGCGTGAAGGAGGGTTGACGACGAGGAGGCGGTGCTGCAAGCAAGGAGTGAAGGTTTCAACTTGGAAAGGAAGGCAGAAAGAGGGGAAATTTGGCTTTTGGTAAGGGGGGC
The DNA here is from genome assembly GCA_902687465.1 of Secale cereale. NCBI lineage: Eukaryota > Viridiplantae > Streptophyta > Magnoliopsida > Poales > Poaceae > Secale > Secale cereale. The sequence goes on along the minus strand of LR738712.1, from coordinate 263,087,590 downwards.
GGGGAGGTAGATATTTCCGCGGAAGCCAAAAATTTGGAATCTCTTCATCCAAAAAACTGGCGCACAAAGTGTCATCAGACACGGTCCCTTATTTAGAACTGTGTACAATATGCGAACATCACAAATGATTCAAATAGCTTCACCCATGTGTGATGAGTTTGAACGTCAAAAGTTTTGGTTCGAATTTCCATGGTTACAGTGGTCATCCACATCATTGCATAATTTGGGTACACAAAGGAGACTACAGCACACCCACACTTCTTAATCGAGCAAGTTCAGCAATTAAACAGAGCTAGCTGACCTAAACATTACTCTAACATATTAAAGACCGACGCTCTTAATTGAACAAAACAAAGAGTACTACTACGGCTGGTGCTCGTCGATCTCCGCGGACGCCTCCATGTCCAGCTCACGCCCGACGGTCTCCTGGGGAAGGGGCTCCATGGCATCCATCGCACCATACTCGGCAAGCATCTCGCCATCCGCGTCTGCCATCTCTTTGGAAAAGGCCGCCACGAGCTAGGCGTGGGCGGACGCGATCTGGGCTTGCACTTGCTCCATCGTCGCAAGGTATGCGGTGGAGGAACAGACGGTTGCTCGAACGCTCTCGACGATTGCCAGCTCTTCGATCATGGGTTGTCGATCGTTATCGGAGAAGCTTTGTTCGATTTGTGCGGTGACCGCCAGGAGCTGGGCTTGGGCAGCCTCGACATGGTCATGGGCGGCCTCCATCAGTGCTAAGGCCGCCCTGCGGAACGGACAACTGTTGTGCCACTCTCTCCACTTGCTGTCCTCGAGGCAGATGTTGCTGCCGCCACCTGAGAAGCAACAGCGGCCGTTTGGGATGCCTTTGCCACCCGGTCGCAGATTGCGGCCGCGCTCATGCACCTTGATAGCACGCGCATGGCGGCTGCGGCCGCACTCTCACCGGAGTGGGCCACCAAAGTTGCCCTCACGACGCAGGTCCATGTGCCCATCTTTCATCGGCGACGGTTGAACAGTTAAACGATATTTGGGGAGCGAGATGGTGTGCTTGAGACGCTAGTTGTGGACTGTAGCCGATGCACCTTCTTGCGTAAGCCATATGCGTACTATACACCGACGGTGCTCCAGGATATTTTGTGTTGCATCTCACACGGTTGGTGATAATAAACTGTGTGCGGTCTACTTGATTTTTCATCTTAATTTGAATTACATAATGGGGTCACAGTGACAATGGATGGTGTTTGAATTGCTAGACCTTTTATCTGGAGTGAACATGCAACTATATGCATGTCGTAAAAGAATTAGAATTATTCAGGGTTCGTTTGAACATTTTATACATTAAATTGGTTTTCTACCCATTTCAGGTGCACAATTCAAAATTAAACTACATGCACATGCTCCGGTGCACCAACATGGGTTGTAAAATCATATATGTGTCCATGGGTTTATGCTTATCTCACATGCAAGAAATGGGGATGAAATTCGAACACCATGGCACCGTGGCTCTCCCGCAAACATCGATGTACTTGCTTTTGTAATTCTAGTAAATCCAAAATTTGTTGGAAATTCATGAAACTTGGCATGCTATCATGGAGCGGCATCAACATATCGTGGTAAAAATTATGTCCCATTTGGGGCGGGTTTGGGTATAATGATGCGGAGCATCCCACGATCATCCCCATGTTCACTTCGACGAGACCTCAAGTACACACCATTGGACACAAGGTTAACTCGCTCCTCTCCGAACCTCCACTTTCTACATGCGAGACATGGCTACTACCTCAAATATATGTGCTATGCATGACCGGGAACCAAGAGGGAGGCCATGGAACAGCTAGGAGCATTGGACAAGATGGCGAAGACAAGTCCGTGGATCAAACGGAGAAGTCGCTGGAAAAGCTACAGGCTCCGGACGTCCGGCCTCTACCGGACGACCGGCGACTCCCAGGCGACCGGACGACCGGAGGCCACGAACGTCCGTGAATTCGACGACAGAAGGAAAATAGCGGAAGTCTGAAGACTTGCGGACGCCCGAACCCTCGCGAGCCACCGGACGTCCGGTAGCCGTCGGACGTCCGCTACATGCTGTCTGCGCACAGTTATCGGGCCAGAGGCCCATGTATCCCTCTCCCACTTACCCCTTCGTGGCCCTAGACTATATATACTCCTCCACCTCCTCCTAGTGAGGGTTAGCTTAGTGATAGCTCATTTTATACCTAGAGCTTTGCTCATCTAGTGGTTCATCTCCTTGTGAGTGACTGCGGCCCCTCCACGGAGAAGATCCACACGGATTCAAGACCTCCTTCACGGAGAAGATCCCGCGGGATACCCCAAGACCTCCTCACGGAGAAGAACCGGTTACCCTTTGTATCGTCCCTTGTTGATCATGGATCTTGTATCTCTTTGTGTTTCGAGGATCTAGCATATGTGTGACTTGTTCTTGTTGGTTTGAGTGATTCTCTCGTGTTTCCCCTCGTGTTCCCTCTCGTGTTCTTCGTGTTCTTCATGGGATCCCCTCCATTTCGTGAAAGATCGGCCATCTAGGGTTCCACCCTACATCATTATGGTATCATGAGCCACGTTTCTCACGAATTTGGAGTCCCCTCCACCGTTTTCTAGCTTTCTTTTGTGTGATTTCATCCTAAAATTCGAAAATCCCCACCAAAAATAGCCCCAAAAACTTTTTGTGATCTGTTGGTTTGATGATATTTTGTTGATTTTGATCCATGGATTTGCTTGGTTTCAAGTGGATCTAGCACTTCCCCAAGTTTCCCGATCTTTCATCCACGAAATCTCATCAATTTTGACCCCAAAATCGCGTCCCGGATCTCAAATCTCGCGTTGACCCCGACCCACCGGACGACCGGCGTTTTACCGGACGTCCGGACCCTCACAAAGCACCGGACGTCCGGAACTCACCGGACGACCGGAACCACATATACAGAAGAAAATACCGGATTTCCGGTCTTTTCCGGACGTCCGGTACCCCCAGATTTTGACTTCGGCTGATTTTTGTTTTGGTCATAACTAATTCATACGAACTCCGATTTGGACGTTCTTTAGCTTGTTTCGAAGCTCTTGACATTCCCCATACCAGAAAAATACTACCATCATCATTTGACTCCATTAAATTTTGTCAAATTTGGCAAGTTTGTATAGGCCCTCCACCATATCACCCGCATAGCCACCATAGCCTTCCGCAACCTAACCCATTTTGTCCACCATAAAATTTGTGGTTGTTTGAGTAGTGATTTGAGTCTCCTAAGGTGTTTAGGATACTTAGGGACAATTGCTTCTTCATCAACCACCACCACCACTTCCGCATAGCTTAGTCCACTATACATTTCCGCCAACCCAACCTAACCCAATTTTGTTGAGCTTGTTGGAGTTGTGGCTTGTGCCTCCTAAGGTGTTTCGGCTACTTAGGGACCGTGACTTCAACTCCGACACCGTGTATAGCCCATCATTCCACTTCCGCAACCACCACGGCATTTTGCGACCACCATTTGACATTTATCCTTGAGATTTTGAGTTGTGGTTTTTCCGTTTCCTAAGGTGTTTCGGCTAATTAGGAACGGGTCTATATCAAGAGCACCACCTCTCATCATCGACACAGACAGTAACTTCGACGACATCATTGTATATTCCCTTGCAATTGCATTGTTAACCCCTAGCCCATTTTGCGTCACTTGCCTATCGAGACTAGCCTTTGAGTATTGCCGGCAACGTTACTTGTGCACATTAGTAATCATCGATCCACTCTTCCATTGCATATATATACCGTATCATATTGGTATCATCATATCATCCGTTGTGTCACAAGATTGTTCCCACATATACACAATTGCTATCTTGGTTTGTGCATCGTGGCCATATACAAAAAAAAGAAGAAGAATAAGCTTTTAAGCAAAAAGAGAAAGACAAAGAAGCTTGTAAGCAAGAGCCATAGCATCGCATCATATGATATCATATCCGATCATTTTGGATCGTGCCACCGGAATACCATACATATAGCATACTTGGGATAGAAGTCCTTGCATTTTGCTTAGTAGGTTGTGCACAAGTTCGTATCCGCCTATTGTGCAATCGCGCTAGCGTCTCTCTAGTGTTGTGCAACACGAGCATTTTCGTGGATTCCACATTTTGGCTCATTCCTTGGTTGCACGACCCCATCTATCTATCCGTGTGTGTGTTTTCGTGTGCCACCCATATTGCTATTGGTCTACTTGTTTCACTTGCGAATTTGTGAATCTTTTTCAACTTTATTGACTCTTGCTAACATTTTGCATCAAATTTTTGTGCCACTATCCTCACCGAGCTCCACCATAAGCTTTACTTGTGTAGGTGTGAGAAACCGACAAGAATTGGTACCAATTGTGCTATTTCCTTGTTCCACATTTGAGTGATCATTGATCCATCTTCAACATCGGTCAAGGTACATTTGGTATAGTTCTTCTCTTTCTCCCACTCACACTTGCTAGCGTCTTGTGATGGATAGGCAAGGCATTTCATCTCCGGTCTTCGACATCGACGGCGCGAACAATGACATCCACGCGAAAACCATCGGACTACAACGAGAAATGCAAGAGTGCTTGGGCAACATCGCCATCGAACTACGACACTCCGAGACAAGGACAATGGCTTCCTTCGACGACATGTGCGACTCCTTCAACAAACAAATGGCGGAGCTCCGACACTTGGTGGTCGATTACAAGTCTTCTTCCCCTTCGTCATCCTCTCGGCGGCGACGTTCAAGTCACAAGTCTTCGGAGCGCACACATGATGCAAGTGCAAGTCTTTCACGTCCACACCGCCATGGCGACCATCGACATCGTCATGAAGGGCAAGTCACCTCCAAGCATCATGTGCACGATGACGACGAACGACATCTACCAAGAGCTCAAGCACGACAACGACATCATCATCATGAAGATGCTAGACAAGCGCATACCTACAAGTCCGAAGACGCTCTACTTCACGCCAAGCCTAAGCTTCAAGAGCACATAAGAAGACCGCGAGACAAGCACACCCAAGAAGGAGCTACGGCTACAACCACCACTTTGGCATCTTCGCCAAGTGATATCAAGGCATCTTCGCCTTTGGACGTACGGCATCTTCGCCTACTTCCCGTGAGTTCGCCTACATCGACATCTCCAACTACAAGGCGACCACCTACGAGCGAGGGTGACACTTCCAGCTTTGGAAGCTCCCCACATCAAGACGGCGACAAGAAGGTCGAGAAAGGGCCATCCCCTTCGACCAAGGCGACGAGCATGAACCTCTTCAACAACATGAAGACGGCGCCCAAATATGACTACTACTCCGAGTCAAGCTACGCGAGCGCACATGAGTCCTCTTTGATCTCAGAGGAGAGTGATGAATTGCCACCTCCTACGGCATTCATCTTTGGAGGCGTTATGGATGAGGAGACGATTGGAGTTGAGCATGGAGACGTTTGCACCTACATCTCTCCGACACCCACATATGACAAGATGCCCCAATTCCCATGTGAGGAGAGCCACCACCACATGAGTGATACGAGTGACTCCACCATATGTGACATTAAGAGCATTTCCTTTGAGAGGATGAGAGTGACCACTACTAGCCCCATACATGAGAGCATGCCACTTCTCCTATGTGAGGTTGAGAGCCATTTGAGTGACTCCACCAACCATACGAGTGAGAGCATCCACGAGGGAGTGAGTGAGCCACACCACTTAGTGTGTGAGGTAGTTGATAAGGCATGTGAGGCCACTATGATTTCTAACGACTTAACCTCTACTCCAAGTGTGTTTTCTGTGGTGCTAGGTCTCCTACAAGAGGACATGCCTACCCTCGACGAGTCCGTCCCTCCAATGGACAAACCGATGGCCATGGTGGAAGACGATGCACCACCCACATGGTTCCATCAAGATGAAGATGAGAACGATTGGATCTTGAACACCTCACCTACAACTCATGAGCGACGCTCTAAAGGTAACATAGGTTATGGTGCTTCTTTCGTCCCACTTGTGGACCATCTTACCAATGATTGCTTGCATGATGTTGACACACCTATTACCATGCTTCATGCTAGTGCGACTTCATCATGTCATGACTTACCTATTTATGATGAATATGATGATGAGCATGTTGAGTTGCCTAGTTGTGATGCTATGCTCCATAGGATATCATGTGAAAATTCTTTTGGTCACATCATGTTTGATAATCCTTTGAGCTTGTCATATGCTATGAGTGAGATCTCACATATTGCATCATTTCAATCTCAACGTAGTAACTATGCATGCACCATTAAAGTGAATCCTATTTGCACTTGTGGCATAGATGACAACATGATGGTCATCGGAATGTGTCTCTCTTGCGATGATATTGTCATGCTTCCTTTACATGATTTGCGCAATTCATCTAATATACCATGCCATGATCACATTGCTCCGGATATGCATTGTTTTGGATGCTATCAATATTCTCCATGTGATGTTTCCATGAATGCTATTGAGGAGACCCCCATAGTTTCCTCATACATACTAGGAGATCTTGATGCATGCCATACCTTGCATGATTACCATGATTGTGTGCACCATATGCATTCCATGAATCACAATGATATTTCTCGTGATGCATTACACAACTTGAGTCTCCATTATGCTATACATAACAACAAACCTCTCATGATGGATGACATGTTTCTATATTACGCATCTCATTTATTTGAGCATTGGCTATTTTGTGCTAACCAACACATGCACGTGCGCATCATGATGGATGATGTGTACATATACCACGCACACACAATTTTCCCTTTGTCTTTGTTTTGTGTAGGTACTCATGAACATTTGTCAACCTCACAATCCCGTGAGTTGACAAAACGAGCTCTTGAGAGCAACGATGACTTGGGATTCCGTGGAATCTCCTTACCACCATTCTCTTCGCGCAACCACTACGCGCATCTCTTTTACTTGGCTCTCACACGACTATGGGTTATTTACCACTTGTCACCTTATGCCCATACTATCGTGTTCACTTTGCATGTTATACCTCTTGCTAGGACTTTGCCATGCAATTGTGACCCTTGCTTGCCTTTACACATGATTCACCATTATGCTACTTCTATGGGTATTTGCATGCTTGGTGGAGACACTTGTAGCTACTACCATGATTTCTTTGTGCCCCACACTATTGATGCTTGTTGTGTTGGGAGAGTCATGATGTCCCATCGCTATTTACATATGGCCTCTCGCCAATACATTAATCCTAATTTACTCATATCTTGCTTTCATGCTTGTGATATGCCATGTGCATTATTCATGCTTCCTATTTGCACACATGCCATGATTGCCATGATTACTTCTAGTATGTTGCATCCATGCAATACTAGCTTGCTTGACTTGATCACTATGATTGCTTTCTTTGTCGCATCACCCATGTTCCACTCTTACTTGCTTTCTTGGGTTGATGTCATATATATTCATGCCACTCACATGATATATCTTGATCATTGTCATTTGTCTCCAATAGTTCCATCTCTCATCACTTGTATTGAGTACAACAATGTTATGTTCGTTAATCTTGGAGACTTGGACACCATACTTGTGATGCATGCTTGCTTGTTTGAACCTAATGCATTTGGTTGTTATCGCATCATATGATTACATGTCATGCCACTTTACCTTGTGCTTTCTTATGATAAGCATCATGACTACACTTGTTGGGTATCTTACCATACGAATGATAGGTTTTGCAAGTCCGCTAACCTCATTTGTTTTTCCGAGTGTTTGTCATGTTCTTTCATTTTGAAGGATTCACAAGGCGGTGTCGTCATGCGACAACTTGATCATGCGAACGCGTACATGATACGCAACACCAACATTTGCGAGAATCTCCTAAAGGTGAACTCCTTCCATTTGAGCCATCCTCACTTACGCATATTCGATGGGTCATTCTTTCATTGTTGTTTCCTTCTTATTGTGTACATGATACATCTAATGGATGGAGGACCGACATTGGAGATGGACCCTATGGACCTTCAAGTTGAGGAGCACTCGGTCTTATTGGATGCACCTTCGGACCTTCACTCTTGCCACGACATCGAGCATTGGTATGTCAAAACCCCTTTGACACATTGCACCAAAACCTTCATATTTGTTGATTGTGTGCTCACATGCCATGCTCCATGGACATATCATTCCCATAACAAATTTGCATCTTGCCCATGGATTGACTCACATTATGATTGCCTTGTTGCATTTTGTATTCCCATGTCATCCATGATATATGAGCTTGTGCATTTCCTTAGCAAATTTGTTGTGATCTTTCTTGATGGCATATTCATACATCATGATCCTCTTGTCCTCCATCAATTGCATGATAACATACACATATTGAGCATCCATTGCCATGTTCATGCTCTTGATAAACCATCACACTATGACATCATTTTGCACAATGGTTGCATTGATCACATTCACAACACCTTTGTGTGCACCACAAATACATTTGATCACATGAATGCTTTACATCTCATACTATATCATCTTGCTAAGCTTCATGTACCTTGTCACACGGACTCATTCTTACATGATGGACACTTTGTGTGCGCTAATCATTGTATTTCCGAGTGTCGTTTGTGTTTGCTCTTTTTGCATATATACCACTTCGACGACACCTTGGACTACTTGGATTGCACCATGTCCTCAACTCCGTCCGACTACAAGTCCATCCACGACAACCGTTTCCATGGTGATGAGCTTTTTGATCCGAGGTCGGATCTTTCCCAAGGGAGGGGAGATGATGCGGAGCATCCCACGATCATCCCCATGTTCACTTCGACGAGACCTCAAGTACACACCATTGGACACAAGGTTAACTCGCTCCTCTCCAAACCTCCACTTTCTACATGCGAGACATGGCTACTACCTCAAATATATGTGCTATGCATGACCAGGAACCAAGAGGGAGGCCATGGAACAGCTAGGAGCATTGGACAAGATGGCGAAGACAAGTCCGCGGATCAAACGGAGAAGCCGATGGAAAAGCTACAGGCTCCGGACGTCTGGCCTCTACCGGACGACCGGTGACTCCCAGGTGACCGGACGACCGGAGGCCACCGGACGTCCGTGAATTCGACGACAGAAGGAAAATAGCGGAAGTCCGAAGACTTCCGGACGTCCGAACCCTCGCGAGCCACCGGACGTCCGGTAGCCGTCGGACGTCCGCTACATGCTGTCTGCGCACAGTTATCCGGCCAGAGGCCCATGTATCCCTCTCCCACTTACCCCTTCGTGGCCATAGACTATATATACTCCTCCACCTCCTCCTAGTGAGGGTTAGCTTAGTGATAGCTCATTTGATACCTAGAGCTTTGCTCATCTAGTGGTTCATCTCCTTGTGAGTGACTGCGGCCCCTCCACGGAGAAGATCCACACGGATTCAAGACATCCTTCACGGAGAAGATCCCGCGGGATACCCCAAGACCTCCTCACGGAGAAGAACCGGTTACCCTTTGTATCGTCCCTTGTTGATCATGGATCTTGTATCTCTTTGTGTTTCGAGGATCTAGCATATGTGTGACTTGTTCTTGTTGGTTTGAGTGATTCTCTCGTGTTTCCCCTCGTGTTCCCTCTCGTGTTCTTCGTGTTCTTCATGGGATCCCCTCCATTTCGTGAAAGATCGGCCATCTAGGGTTCCACCCTACATCATATAAGCTTCTCGTAAACGAGAGCTTCTCACAACAAGTGTGATGGTTTCGGTAGGGAACGTTTCACCTTTCGGGACGAAACGATATCCGTTGCCTCTTCTCAATTTCAATTTTTTCCTAGTGTCAACATAGAACAACAGGAGTGTTGTGTCAATTTTTGGGATTTTTCGGGGATCGCTTGGACATTTTTATACATTAACTGAGTTTTCTATGCATTCATCTACATAATTCAAACTTGAACTACAGGCACATGCTCTAATGCACATAAATTAGTTGAAAATTTAAATATGTGTCCTTGGTTTCCTGCTTAGGTCCCATTCAAGAAATGGGAATGAATGTCAAACACCCTGCCACCGTCACTCGACTGCAAACATTGAGATACCTAGTTTTTAAATTCTAGTAAATCCAAAACTCATCTAAAATTCATGAAACTTGGCATGCTATCATGGAGCGGCATCAACATGTTGTGGTAATTTTTTTGTCCCATTTAGGGCAGGTTTGGGTATATGCTTCTCACAAACCAGAGCTTCTCACAACAAGCATGGTGGTTTTGGTAGGGAACGTCCCACCTTTGGGGACAAAATGATATCCACTGCCTCTTATTGCTTCCAAAAAAAATCTCGTTTCAACATAGAACAACAGGAGTGTTGTGTTAATTTTTGTGATTTTTTGGGGTTCGTTTGGACATTTTTATGCATTAACTGAGTTTTCAATGCATTTATGTGCATAATTCAAATTTGAACTACGTGCACATGCTCCAGTGCATATAAATTGGTTGAAAATACAAAATTGTGTCCTTGGGTGCATGCTTAGGTCCCACGCAAGAAATGGGAATGAATTTCAAAAACCAGGGCATTGTTGATTGCCGGCAAAACATTGAGATGCCTGGTTTTTAAATTCTAGTAAATCCAAAACTCGTCTAAAATTCATGAAACTTGGCATGCTATCATGGATCGGCATCAACATGTCGTGGTGAAAAAATTGTCCCATTTGGGGCAGGTTTGGGTATATGCTTCTCACAACTAGAGCTTCTCACAACAAGCATGATGGTTTCGGTAGGGAACGTCCCACCTTTGGGGAGGAAACGATATCCATTGCCTCTTACTGCTTTCAAAAAATTTCTTGTGTCAACATAGAACAACAGGAGTGTTGTGTCAATCTTTGTGATTTTTTGGGGTTCATTTGGACATTTTTATGCATTAAGTGAGTTTTCAATGCATTTATGTGCATGATTCAAATTTGAACTACATGCACATGCTCTAGTGCATATAAATTGGTTGAAAAATCAAATCTCTGTCCTTGGGTGCATGCTTAGGTCACATGCAAGAAATGGGAATGAATTTCAAACACCAGGGCACCGTTGATGGCCGCGAAAACATTGAGATACTTTATTTTTAAATTCTAGTAAATCCAAAACTTGTCTAAAATTCATGAAACTCGGCATTCTATCATGGAGCGACATCAGCATGTCGTGGTAAATTTTTTGTCCCATTTGGGGCAGGTTTGGATATATGCTTCTCACAAACCAGAGCTTCTCACAACAATCATGCTGGTTTCGGTAGGGAACGTCCCACCTTTGGGGACAAAACGATATCCATTGCCTCTTATTGCTTCCAAAAAAAATCTCGTGTCAACATAGAACAACAGGAGTGTTGTGTCAATTTTTGTGATTTTCGGGGTTCGTTTGGACATTTTTATGCATTAACTGATTTTTTAATGCATTTATGTGCATAATTCAATTGAACTACATGCACATTTTCCAGTGCATATAAATTGGTTGAAAAATCAAATTTGTGTCCTTGGGTGCATGCTTAGGTCCCATACAAGAAATGGGAATGAATTTCAAACACCAGGGCACTGTTGATTGCGGCAAAACATTGAGATGCCTGGTTTTTAAATTCTTGTAAATCCAAAACTCGTTTGAAATTCATGAAACTTGGGATGCTATCATGGAGCGGCATCAACATACCGTGGTAAAAAATTTGTTCCATTTGGCGCAGGTTTGGGTATATGCTTCTCACAAACCAGAGCTTCTCACAACAAGCATCGGTAGGGAACGTCCCACCTTTGGGGATGAAATGATATCCATTGCCTCTTATTGCTTTCAAATTTTTTCTCGTGTCAACATAGAACAACAGGAGTGTTGTGTCAATCTTTGTGATTTTTCGAGGTTTGTTTGGACATTTTTATGCATTAACTGAGTTTTCAATGCATTTTTGTGCATGATTCAAATTTGAACTACATGCACATGCTCCAGTGCATATAAATCAGTTGAAAAAACAAATATGTATCCTTGGGTGCATGCTTAGGTCCCATGCAAGAAATGGGAATGAATTTCAAACACCAGGGCACCGTTGATTGCCGCCAAAACATTGAGATACTTTATTTTTAAATTCTAGTGAATCCAAAACTCGTGTGAAATTCAAGAAACTTGGCATTCTATCATGGAATGGCACCCATCATGCTGTGGTATTTTTCGTGTCCATTTTGAGAGAAGGCGCACTCGAAGAATAATGATAGCCAACAAAGGCATTTTGAAAAAGCAATTGCCACTTTAATATCTCAAACATTTGTATAATTCAAACCGTGTGCGTTCTGTTAACCATTCACGTGACAACACATGTCTTGGTTTTAATGGTTGTAGGGGGTGTCATGCGGACAGCTGCTTGACCTTGACTGAACGGGAGGCGTGCGAGCGCCGTCCGGTGCACAGGCTGATCGAGAGGCGAGCAAGCTGTCCTCGAATGCGCAGGCTCACCGGGAAGCGCGTGAGCCGTACGCTGTGCAGGCTCACTGGGAAGCGAGCCTTTCACTTCCATGGTCGTCCACCTTGCTCGCATCCTCTCCGTTAATGGCAACCAAGCCATAGTTTAATTCGTTTTTTAAATATAAAACACTCATCACAACCGTTTTAGTTAGAACACCCGTATGCAAACCGACAGCTTCCCCAGGAAGCCAAGAGAAAATGTGCCGAGCAGGATTTCTGCAGCTGTTGATCGCAAACGTTTTAAATAGAACACCCGTATGCAAAGTGAGAGCAGCGCATGATTTGTGCATCCCTTCAACGCAAACGGTTGTTTTAGATGACCCGTGTGCAACCACGTACAAACAATTTGGTAAGATTTGTCAATCCTTGTAACACTACGATTTGTCAAAATATGAAGCTAAAAATCACTAGCAGTATCTAATTTTGCAACTAATATTCAATAATTAAGCATAGATTTCATTCATAGATTAAGCAGTCGTTCTTAATTTATACAAACAGTTCAACTCGACAGCTGAACCGACCAAACTTTTTCCCAACTGTTTCGAACCACGTACTGAAATAGCTAGTTCAACTATATATACTAGCTTATTTTAAGTACGTTGTACAGTTCCACCACATATATAGTCAGATGAACTGAACAAAATAGCCCCTAAATACTAGTACTACTGCGGAGGGGCTTTGTCCTAGTTCCGGCTGCCTCTCCTCTATCGAGCGCGCTCAGTAAGAGGTGGAGAAGGAGGAGCCTACTGACGAGCTGGGCAACCGCAATACAGTGTCTGCCGCTGTTGCAACTTCAGCGACGCTCACCTCGAACGCCCTCTGCCGCTCCAAACGACCCCTCTCGAAGCGGTGATTATCCTCGTAGATCTCCTGATTCCTCGCCTCTGAGGCGGCATGTGCCGCGGCCAAGGCGGCGGTAAGGCTCTTTGCGTCCTCCTCCTCTAGCAGGAACTCGGTGTAGCGCGCAAGGTCTCTGACGCACGTGCGGGCATCCACCTCCGCCTCCCGCCTTCGGGCGGCGGTGGCGGAGCGGGTGATGACCCCGGTGGTCGATGGTGGGCTGGCGGACACGGCGGGCGACGACGGGGTGGCGGCCACGACCACCACCTCCCGCCTTCGGGCCGCGATGGCGAAGCGGGTGATGGCCACAGTGGCCGGCACTGGGGTGGCGGCCACGACGGCCACCTCGCACCTTCGGGCAGCGGCGGCGGAGCGGGCGACGGCCCTGGCTTTCGACGATGGTGTGGCGGCAACAGCGGCCGGCAACAGCTGCCGACGGGCAGCGGCGGCGGAGCGTGTGGTGCGTGTTCCGCGCACACCCAACAGGGATGCCACACGCACTACACTACGCCGGGGACTGCCCCGCCGTCGCGGTGTAGCCTCCCAGCTGGAGTTGTCCTCTAATGACGGCGGAGTGGCTGAGCGACGACGATGGACCGGTGCCATTGGCAATTGTGGGAGAAGCAGACGAGATAAGCTACAGGGAGGAAGGGGAAAATGCGACGCAAGACTCGCCGGTCATGAGGGTTTTTATAGCAGGCCGGTGAGCATTAGGATTGTGGGGGATTTCACTGAGTCGGGTGGGAAGCTTGCGCAGGAATCTGCGAGGTTGCACGGGAACGGGCTCACGGACGATTCATTGGCGCCACCATTTGGCCAAAAGAACGCCCCAGCGCATTGCGCAAGCTTGCGCTGTAAGCCATTTGCGGCAGCGGGATGGCAAGACGTGCGAGAGGAGGACGAAAGGCCACGTACACATATGGTTACTAAAAAACGATTGTGATTTAATTACCTACTATACCACTGTCCTGGTTTGTAAGTATGATTTAACTAATAAAATACGAATGCATGTCGCCAAAGATTATATAGTTGGATTTGTATTTGAACATAGTTTTCAATTATATAATTTTTAAAACATGCATTAACATTTTGTTGATTAAATTTGAGGGCAAAGTATGACACATAAGATAAAGGAGGCTATAGACTATACGGAGGTGGTAGCACACGGCCGCTCTCTACGCAGTGACGCAACTGTTGGCCGGCTTGTAGGCGACCATTTCCTGTGTGTTCAACTGCTCTATGCATGTGGTTGCTTGCAGTTCAGGCGGCCGCGGCGCGCTCTGCTCGCATCCCGCCGCGCGCGCTCTGCTCTCGCATCCCTCCGGGTGCTCTGCCCTCGTCCCTCCACACGCGCTGCCATTGTTTGGGCCGGTGCACGATCACGCACATTCGTGCGCAAGTGGTTGCGCCAGGCGTGACGCAACGATGCAGTTACCTTCTGTAAAAACTGTCATGCGGACGAGCCGAGAATCCATGCCGCCGGGCCCCTTTTATTCCTGCGGCCATTTGCCTTCATCTCTCGTCTCACACGACACAATAAGCACACCCACAAGGACACATGCAAAGAGGACATCCGGCGGTTCCAATGGCGCTCCCCGTGGCTCCAATGACGCTCCCGGCGGCCAACGACGACAACGGCGGGCAGTTCACCACGCATCATGTAGTGGACACCCATGTGAGGGGGAAGGCCCTCTCGATGGTGTACACGAATGATCCGGTCTCGGTGGAGAGCTCCATCCAAACTATGGAGCAATTCCTTGCCGAGGACAAGTACGGAGTGGTCGGCTTCGACCTCGAGTACACCATCGGTCGTGTCGGGCACAATCAGAAGGTTGCCGTCGCCCAGTTGTGCATGCGACATGATGTCCTCGTCTACCACTACCACCTTGCCACAAGGACTTGCGAGCGTTTCTCCAGGTTTATCAACAGCTCCGACTATAGTTTCGCTACGGTGGACACCACCAACGATCTAAAAGCGCTCAAGGTTTCGGACTTGAAATGCCTGAATCTTGTCAACATCCAGCACCACTACAAGGTCTGGGGCAGCGACAAAAACAAACTGAACTCCCTGGTTGACCTGCCTCGGCCATCATCGACCCCTACTACGCGAAGATAAGGAAGAGAGCAATAAGGACAAGAACGCCTGACACAGTGTGTGGCATGAGAGACTGGATGAACAACATGTCAAGTACGCAGCCATGGACGCATACACAAGCTACGAGATGTACAGGCGGATCGTTGACATGAGGAACAGTCTTCTTCCTGACCCAGACAAGGGATCGAGCCACATAGTAGTGGCGGGAGGGTCACAAGAAGTAGATGACTAGACGATCGTTTCTCCTACTTTAGAATGCATGCAAATGTTTATTGAGGTGTGTGCGAATGATCTATATAGTCACTTATGTAATTGGATGTTTATTTCAGTTATACACACACACACACACACACACACACACACACACACACACACACACACACACATGTTATTCTACTGTAGACAGAGCAATTCACACGCCTTACTAGAACATAAAGGCGCGCTTTGCCGCGCCCGCCCATATTGATAACATATAATAAATTTATCTATAAAAATCTAAACACTACAAACATCCAAGAAATTTTGAACAGTTTTGATGGCTTCAAATATAGGCGAGACATGGTGATCTGACACAGCCTCTTCCTTTTATTGAACAGGTGGGCATGATCATGCGGCCTTGTCAAATCCTTCTAGGATTAAATAGATACATTTGCCAATTTCATGCCACCTATGGAATTCTCCACAGAGGTGTCGTGTACTCCCTCCGTCCCAAAATTCTTGTCTTCAATTTCTCTAAATACGGATGTATCTAGTCACATTTTAGTGTTAGATACTTCTGATAGAGGCAAAGGTGTCCCGTCTTTCGATGAGATAGTGGCTATCGTTTGGATGAAGTCGACTTTGACGATCCGACTACAAACGTGCGTGGACGTCGCGCCTTAGCAATCGCTAAACCAACTCCGAGAGGTTATCGACCACGCCGGAGCACGATCAACCTGACCACGAAGGTCTGTTTCCTGCAGGCAAACGAAGAACAAGCAAGAAACTGAGATTGCAATCTGGATATTGCGAATATAAGAGGAAAGCTTTATTGATCAAGGTGGGGTTCTGTGACGCCTTTGTCTGGTCGTTGAACACAAACGAAGTACGCGAAGTTGCAGCTATGGCGAACTTTTAATCTAAACAAAACCCAAAGTCTAAACGACGCCCTAAGGGCTGTATATATGAGGGAAAGAGGGGGGAATTTCGTGGCCCTTGGTGGAGGGGTCCGAAACCAACCCTAACTCTTGTTTCCCCACACATACGGACTCTAAAAACAGCCTATACTCAAGTATTTCGAAATTACATGGGCCTGGCCCAATAATAAGGTGACGCAGCACCTATAATTGCCTCTGGACGAAATTTATGAAGTGGCATCTTGTATATTTCGTCCAAGGCTTCCCGCACTCATTATGGTGGCTTCAAAGTCCTGAAATCATCAATTGAAACTCCATTCTTGTTCCCCTTGCGCACGCCATCATCTCCATGCTTGATCTTGCTCCAATGTTCATCCTTCTTGTCCAAGCTAGGCCCTTCATTTGTAAGCAAGACAAATGTATCCAATTTAGGCAGCATCATATTCTCATGAACATTAGATTCATTACCAAGAAACGAAAGTACCTGGTAATTTAATTGGCGTGCGCGAGCTCTAGTAATTGGTCCTGTATATGTGTCAGTTGGAGCTGTGGGTGTAACCTTGTTAGTGATGTCCTCATCAATTTGTTGCTCAAATTCTTTTGCCACAATCTGATTTTCACTCTTATTTTTCTCCTGTTTTGCTTTATTAGCTCTATTAATATCATCTTTTAAAATGGAATCAGGAGTCATAGGAAGCAAAGTAATATTTTTATCCTTATGAACAAGAGTATACTGATTGTTTCTACCATGGTGTACAGAATTTTTATCAAATTGCCATGGTCTACCAAGTAATAAGGAACATGCTTGCATAGGTACCACATCACAATCAACATAATCAGCATATGTAGAGATACTAAAATGCACACGAACAGTACGTGTTACCTTAACCTTGCCGCTGTTGTTGAACCATTGGATGTAGTAAGGATGTGGATGTGGTCTTGTGGTGAGAGATAGCTTCTCCACCATCTCCATGCTAGCCAAGTTGTTGCAACTCCCTCCATCTATGATCACGCGAACAGAACGTTCCTTCACAACTCCCTTTGTATGGAACAAATTATGCCTCTGATTTTGCTCAGCTTGTGTAACCTGCACACTCAAAACACGTTGAGCAACTAAACATTCATACCTGTCAGCATCTTCAGGAGCCATGTATTGCGTCTCATGATCAGAATCGTCTCCGCCGTGTTCTTCACGTGTAATAAGAGCCAAAGTCTCCTCATCATAATCACTAGCGGATTCATATCCACCATCCTCAGTAGCAATCATCACACGCTGAGATTTGCAATCTCTCGCAAAATGTCCTCTTCCCTTACAACGACGACAAATAATATCACTGGTGTGCCCTGTCGATGCCATGGAAGAAGAAGAACTCTGTGCAGGCCCAATAGGTGTGCTCTTGGCAGATAATGGTGGTTGTGCCTGCTTCCTTGTATCATGGCTGGAGGTAACAGCTGATGGAGGTGTCGGTGCAGTAGAATGTGAGGAAGTAGAGGATGCACGCGGTGTCCAGGATGAAGGTCGTCCTGCAGAAAAGTTAGTCCGCGCCAATGCCTGTCGATCCTGCACTTCACGTTCAGCTTTACAAGCAAGATGGAATAAACGAGTGATAGTAGTATAATCCTTATACTCTAGAATGGTCTGAATCTCTCTATTTAATCCACCCATAAAACGTGCAAGCATAGCTTCATTCTCCTCAACAATACCACATCTAATCAGGCCAGTTTGTAATTGCTGATAATATTCTTCTACAGAATTTTTTCCTTGTCTTAAGCGCTGCAGTTTTTGAAGTAATTCACGTTGATAATATGGTGGAACCCAACGAGTACGCATAACAGTTTTCAAAGCAGTCCAAGTAGCTGGAATAGGATATAATCTACAATGTTCAGACCACCAAACACATGCAAAACCAGTGAAAGCACAAACAGCAGCAGGGACACGTCTCTCCTCGGGATAGTTTAAACATGTAAAACGTTGTTCAGTTTGTAACTCCCAAGTAAGATATATATCAGGAACATATCTACCCTCAAATGGTGGAATATTCAATTTCAGTTTAGGAAGATGGTCATGTACCTCAGGTGGTGGTGCAGCCCTACCGTTGCGATGATATGCATGATGACGACCTGGTGGTGGTGGTGCTGGTTGTTGCACGTAGTTCTGATTTTGGTCAACCTCATCCTCGTAATGGTCCTCCACCTCTGCAGTAGCAGCAGGAGCTACAGAAACATCAACAGCAGCAACAGAAGCTTGACCAGTCTCAAGGGGAACGCGCTGTGCTCGTCCCACTTGATTCAGAAGTCGGCGTTGTTGTTGTTGTTGTTGTTGTTGAAGAGGTGGGACAGCTGCAGCAGCCGGTGGTGGTGGCAAACGCGCAAGCAATTCAGCAAACTTGTTATCCAGCTTTGTTTCAAACGTCTTCTCCATGCCATCTATCTTCTCCATGGCCTCGTTGATAGAGGCAAAGGTGTCCCGTCTTTCGATGAGATAGTGGCTATCGTTTGGATGAAGTCGACTTTGACGATCCGACTACGAACGTGCGTGGACGTCGCGCCTTAGCAATCGCTAAACCAACTCCGAGAGGTTATCGACCACGCCGGAGCATGATCAACCTGACCACGAAGGTCTGTTTCCTGCAGGCAAACGAAGAACAAGCAAGAAACTAAGATTGCAATCTTTATATTGCGAATATAAGAGGAAAGCTTTATTGATCAAGGTGGGGTTCTGTGACGCCTTTGTCTGGTCGTTGAACACAAACGAAGTACGCGAAGTTGCAGCTATGGCGAACTTTTAATCTAAACAAAACCCAAAGTCTAAACGACGCCCTAAGGGCTGTATATATGAGGGAAAGAGGGGGGAATTTCGTGGCCCTTGGTGGAGGGGTCCGAAACCAACCCTAACTCTTGTTTCCCCACACATACGGACTCTAAAAACAGCCTATACTCAAGTATTTCGAAATTACATGGGCCTGGCCCAATAATAAGGTGACGCAGCACCTATAATAGCCTCTGGACGAAATTTATGAAGTGGCATCTTGTATATTTCGTCCAAGGCTTCCCGCACTCATTATGGTGGCTTCAAAGTCCTGAAATCATCAATTGAAACTCCATTCTTGTTCCCCTTGCGCACGCCATCATCTCCATGCTTGATCTTGCTCCAATGTTCATCCTTCTTGTCCAAGCTAGGCCCTTCATTTGTAAGCAAGACAAATGTATCCAATACTAGATTCATTACCAAGAAACGAAAGTACCTGGTAATTTAATTGGCGTGCGCGAGCTCTAGTAATTGGTCATGTATATGTGTCAGTTGGAGCTGTGGGTGTAACCTTGTTAGTGATGTCCTCATCATCCTCCCCTTCTTGAATTGAAGTCGTCCTCGACGGAAGCTCATCTTCCTCACCCAAGTAAGGCTTCAAATCTGCAATGTTAAATGTGGGACTAACCCCAAAATCTGCAGGCAGCTCAAGTTTATATGCATTATCATTTATTTTCTCTAACACCTTGAAAGGACCATCAGCACGTGGCATTAGCTTTGACTTGCGCAAATTAGGAAACCTATCCTTACGCAAATGTAACCAAACAAGATCTCCAGGTGCAAAGACAACACGTTTTCTACCCTTATCTCCAACAAGTTTATATTTAGCATTCATGCGCTCAATATTTTCCTTAGTTAACTCATGCATTTTTAAGATCAATTCAGCACGTTGTTTAGCATCAAAATTAACCTTCTCCGAAGATGGAAGAGGCAACAAATCAATAGGTGCACGAGGTAGGAAACCATAGACAATTTCAAAAGGGCACATCTTAGTAGTAGAATGCAACGAACGATTATAAGCAAATTCAATATGAGGCAAGCATTCTTCCCACATTTTCTTATTATTCTTCAAAACAGCCCTAAGCATTGTAGACAAAGTTCTGTTGACTACTTAAGTTTGTCCATCAGTTTGGGGGTGACAAGTAGTACTAAAAAGTAGTTTAGTCCCCAACTTAGCCCATAAACATCTCCAAAAGTGGCTAAGAAATTTAGTATCACGATCTGAAACAATAGTATTTGGCACACCATGCAAGCGAATAATTTCACGAAAGAACAAATCAGCAACATTAGCAGCATCATCGCTTTTATGACATGGTATAAAGTGTGCCATCTTCGAGAACCTATCCACGACAACAAATATGCTATCCCTCCCCTTCTTTGTTCGAGGTAAACCCAAAACAAAGTCCATAGATATATCTTCCCAAGGAACACTAGGGACAGGCAAAGGCATATATAAACCATGAGGATTGAGTCGTGACTTAGCTTTTTGACATGTAGTGCAGCGACCAACAAAACGCTCAACATCCCGTCGCATCTTTGGCCAAAAGAAGTGTGTAGCAAGTACGTCCTCCGTCTTCTTCACGCCAAAGTGTCCCATTAATCCTCCTCCATGCGCCTCCTTCAACAACAAAAGACGAACAGAGCTAGCTGGAATGCATAGCTTGTTAGCACGAAACACAAATCCATCATTAACGACGAACTTGTTCCATGTTCTCCCTTCTTTGCAATTCTGCAATACATCTTTAAATTCAGCATCATGCACATATTGATCTTTGATGGTCTCTAAACCAAATATTTTAAAGTCAAGTTGTGAAAGCATAGTATAACGACGAGACAATGCATCAGCAATAACATTTTCTTTTCCCTTCTTGTGTTTAATAACATAAGGGAAAGTCTCTATGAATTCAACCCATTTAGCATGTCTACGGTTCAGTTTTGCTTGACTTTTAATGTGCTTTAAAGATTCATGATCAGAATGTATAACAAATTCTTTGGGCCATAAATAATGTTGCCATGTCTCCAAAGTCCGAACAAGAGCATATAATTCCTTATCATAAGTAGACTAATTCAGACTAGGCCCACTCAATTTTTCAGAAAAGTATGCAACAGGTTTACCATCTTGTAATAACACACCTCCTAACCCAATTCCACTAGCATCGCATTCAAGCTCAAAAGTCTTATTAAAATCAGGAAGTTGGAGTAAAGGAGCATGTGTCAACTTATCTTTCAATACCGTGAATGCTTCTTCCTGTGCAGTACCCCAAACAAAAGGCACATCCTTCTTTGTAAGCTCATTGAGGGGTGCAGCAATGGTGCTGAAATCTCTCACAAAACGCCGATAGAATCCAGCGAGGCCAAGGAAACTCCTCACGTGTGTGACCGTTTTGGGCTGCGGCCAACTCTCAATAGCTTCAATCTTGGCTTTATCAACCTCAATTCCCTGTGGAGTAACAACATAGCCAAGAAAAGAGACTCGGTCGGTGCAAAAGGTGCACTTTCCAAGGTTACCAAATAAACGTGCATCACGTAGAGCAATAAAAACAGCACGTAAATGTTCCAAATGTTCCTCCAAAGATCTGCTAAAAATCAATATATCATCAAAGTATACTACCACAAATCGTCCAATGAAAGCACGTAAAACTTCATTCATTAATCTCATGAAAGTACTAGGTGCATTAGTTAACCCAAAAGGCATGACTAACCACTCATATAATCCAAAGTAAGTTTTAAATGCTGTTTTCCATTCATCTCCCAATTTCATACGAATTTGATGGTATCCACTACGCAAATCAACTTTGGAGAATATTGTAGAGCCACTCAATTCATCAAGCATATCATCTAGCCTAGGAATAGGATGACGATAACGAATAGTAATATTATTAATGGCTCTACAATCAACACACATACGTGATGTACCATCCTTTTTCGGCACTAGAATAATAGGAACAGCACAAGGACTAAGGGATTCGCGTATATAACCTTTGTCGAGTAGCTCCTGTACTTGACGCATAATCTCCTTCGTCTCTTCTGGATTGGTACGGTATGGTGCGCGGTTGGGTAGCGATGCACCGGGAATTAAGTCAATCTGATGCTCAATCCCTCGAATAGGTGGTAATCCCGGTGGCACGTCTTGTGGAAAGACGTCGGCGAACTCCTGCAAAATGTTAGTGACAGCAGGAGGCAAAGAGGAAGGCACGTCTTCGAATGAAAATAATGCCTCTTTGCATACAACAGCATAGCAAACAGATTTGCTAAAATCTAGCTCATCAATATCAGATTTGGTGGCAAATAAACATGCACTTTTCAATTTAATTTCAGAAGCAACAGTAGATGGTTTATTAGTAGGCTTCATTTGTTGATCAAATTCTTTTGCCACAATCTGATTTTCACTCTTATTTTTCTCCTGTTTTGCTTTATTAGCTCTATTAATATCATCTTTCAAAATGGAATCAGGAGTCATAGGAAGCAAAGTAATATTTTTATCCTTATGAACAAGAGTATACTGATTGTTTCTACCATGGTGTACAGAATTTTTATCAAATTGCCATGGTCTACCAAGTAATAAGGAACATGCTTGCATAGGTACCACATCACAATCAACATAATCAGCATATGTAGAGATACTAAAATGCACACGAACAGTACGTGTTACCTTAACCTTGCCGCTGTTGTTGAACCATTGGATGTAGTAAGGATGTGGATGTGGTCTTGTGGTGAGAGATAGCTTCTCCACCATCTCCATGCTAGCCAAGTTGTTGCAACTCCCTCCATCTATGATCACGCGAACAGAACGTTCCTTCACAACTCCCTTTGTATGGAACAAATTATGCCTCTGATTTTGCTCAGCTTGTGTAACCTGCACACTCAAAACACGTTGAGCAACTAAACATTCATACCTGTCAGCATCTTCAGGAGCCATGTATTGCGTCTCATGATCAGAATCGTCTCCGCCGTGTTCTTCACGTGTAATAAGAGCCAAAGTCTCCTCATCATAGTCACTAGCGGATTCATATCCACCATCCTCAGTAGCAATCATCACACGCTGAGATTTGCAATCTCTCGCAAAATGTCCTCGTCCCTTACAACGACGACAAATAATATCACTGGTGTGCCCTGTTGATGCCATGGAAGAAGAAGAACTCTGTGCAGTCCCAATAGGTGTGCTCTTGGCAGATAATGGTGGTTGTGCCTGCTTCCTTGTATCATGGCTGGAGGTAACAGCTGATGGAGGTGTCGGTGCAGTAGAATGTGAGGAAGTAGAGGATGCACGCGGTGTCCATGATGAAGGTCGTCCTGCAGAAAAGTTAGTCCGCGCCAATGCCTGTCGATCCTGCACTTCACGTTCAGCTTTACAAGCAAGATGGAATAAACGAGTGATAGTAGTATAATCCTTATACTCTAGAATGGTCTGAATCTCTCTATTTAATCCACCCATAAAACGTGCAAGCATAGCTTCATTCTCCTCAACAATACCACATCTAATCAGGCCAGTTTGTAATTGCTGATAATATTCTTCTACAGAATTTTTTCCTTGTCTTAAGCGCTGCAGTTTTTGAAGTAATTCACGTTGATAATATGGTGGAACCCTGATAGAGGCGAGGGGCCCGATCTTTCGATGAGATGATAACTATCGATTTGGTGGAGACGACTTTGACGATCCGACTACAAACGTGCACGACGTTGCGCCTTAGCAATCGCTAAACCAATCTCCAGGGGTTACTGACGATGCCAGAAGCACGATCAGCCTGACCACGAAGGTCTATTCCTGCATGCAATCGAAGAACAAGCAAGAATATGATAAAGCAATCTGAATATTGCAAATATAGATGAAGTATTCATAAATGTGGGGATCCAAAAGCGGTCTTGGTCTGGTCGTTGGACACAAACGAAGTACACGAAGTTGCAATGGCTAACTTTTGACTAAACAAATCCCTAAGAAAAAGCTACTAGATGGATCTACTTATATAGGAGCAAGGGGTGGCGGCCAAGGAGGTGGAAGGACGTCCCAAGGCAGCCTAAAACTAACCCTAGGTCGTACAAGGCTCATGGGCCCAAGTGGAGGTGACGTAACACCTTTGGACTTGTAGTTTGACTCGGATTCTGCTGCAGCGTCAGATTGTTTCGTCGAGATCTCAATGCTCCGGATGAATTTGAAGGTGATTCCAATTGGGTTGGAAAGTGTATGAAATCTAGTTTCCAACAAAAAAAGAATCACCCAATTCGGAGTCCGTATGAAGGAGTTCTTGCCGTTTTGAGTCAGGTATGTCTGTGCAGTCCGAATCTGGATGCAGAACGTGAGAGACTTGGACTCTATCTTCTCTTGGCCCAAAAGTGACGTGAGAGAACTTTTTGAACAGCCCCTAAACTTCTCTTTTTCCCTTATCTTCATATGTGAATTGTACAAATGTCCCATGCACCTGGAATTAGACATGGCACAAAAGTCTATGAAGTATTTTTGTTCTGGATAACATAAATAAATTGTTGCATAGTTTGCATTAGAAATCACCTCACAAATATACATGTATGCAATATTTTTGGTCGTATCCAAGGTAGTCATGTCCTCATCACCAGATCGGGATTGGGACTTCCAAACTCGTTTGGGGGCGGAATTTGATGATTTTGGGGGCAAACTTTGAGCGATTTTGTGGAGGAAAGATGGGGAAACTTGGGGAAATGCTAGATCCACTTGAAACCAAGCAAATCCACGGATCAAAATCAACAAAACTTCATCAAACCAACAGATCACAAAAAATTTTGGGGCTATTTTTGGTGGGGAATTTTCGAATTTTGGGAAGAACACAACAAAACAAGGCTAGAAAACGGTGGGGAGGCTCCAAATTCGTGAGAAACCGTGGCTCATGATACCATATGATACAGGGTGGAACCCTAATCAGCAGATCTTTCACGTTTGGAGAGTATCCCACGACGAACACGAAGAACACAAGGCGGAAACGGGGGAAAACAAGAGGGGAAAACACTCAAACCAACAAGAACAAGTCACACATATGCTAGATTCTCGAAACACAAAGAGATACAAGATCCATGATCAACAAGGGACGATACAAAGGGTAACCGGTTCTTCTCCGTGAGGAGGTCTTGATATCCCTGGGGATCTTCTCCGATGAAGGAGGTCCTGAATCCGTAGTGGATCTTCTCCGTGGAGGGGCCGCAGTCACTCACAAGGAGATGAACCACTAGATAGTATCAAATGAGCTATCACTAAGCTAACCCTCAAATGGAGGAGGGGGAGGAGTATATATAGTCTAGGTCCACGAAGGGGTAAGTGGGAGAGGGATACATGGGCCTCAGGCCCGATACACTGTGCGCAGACAGGGGCCGGATGTCCGGGCGGGGGCCGGATGTCCGGGCCTTCCCGAGACGCCGGATGTCCGGGCCGAGGGGCCGGATGTCCGGGCTGGAGGGGTTGAGCCACGGGTGTCTTCTGGACAGTGGCGCCGGATTTCCGGCCAGGGCCCGGATGTCCGGGGCGCCGGATGTCCGGGGGTCGGCCGGATGTCCGGCCGCTGTAGCTCCGCGGCGACTCCACTTGAGGCACTTCTTGATCCGCGTCGGTGTGGACTTGTCCTATGCTTCGAGCATCTCCTTGGTCGTCTCCTCGGTTCCTAAGCACATGTAGTGTCTTTGCATTAGGTAGCAACCAAGTCTCGCATGAATGAAAAGGGGAAGCATCGAGGAACGGGTTCACCTTGTGTCCACTTGGGGTTTGGGTAGTAGTCGTAGTGTACATGGGGATGAACGAAGGATGCTCCGTATCACTATGCTTGCACGTTTTATGGGTGGATTAAATAGAGAGATTCAGACCATTCTAGAGTATAAGGATTATACTACTATCACTCGTTTATTCCATCTTGCTTGTAAAGCTGAACGTGAAGTGCAGGATCGACAGGCATTGGCGCGGACTAACTTTTCTGCAGGACGACCTTCATCCTGGACACCGCGTGCATCCTCTACTTCCTCACATTCTACTGCACCGACACCTCCATCAGCTGTTACCTCCAGCCATGATACAAGGAAGCAGGCACAACCACCATTATCTGCCAAGAGCACACCTATTGGGCCTGCACAGAGTTCTTCTTCTTCCATGGCATCGACAGGGCACACCAGTGATATTATTTGTCGTCGTTGTAAGGGAAGAGGACATTTTGCGAGAGATTGCAAATCTCAGCGTGTGATGATTGCTACTGAGGATGGTGGATATGAATCCGCTAGTGATTATGATGAGGAGACTTTGGCTCTTATTACACGTGAAGAACACGGCGGAGACGATTCTGATCATGAGACGCAATACATGGCTCCTGAAGATGCTGACAGGTATGAATGTTTAGTTGCTCAACGTGTTTTGAGTGTGCAGGTTACACAAGCTGAGCAAAATCAGAGGCATAATTTGTTCCATACAAAGGGAGTTGTGAAGGAACGTTCTGTTCGCGTGATCATAGATGGAGGGAGTTGCAACAACTTGGCTAGCATGGAGATGGTGGAGAAGCTATCTCTCACCACAAGACCACATCCACATCCTTACTACATCCAATGGTTCAACAACAGCGGCAAGGTTAAGGTAACACGTACTGTTCGTGTGCATTTTAGTATCTCTACATATGCTGATTATGTTGATTGTGATGTGGTACCTATGCAAGCATGTTCCTTATTACTTGGTAGACCATGGCAATTTGATAAAAATTCTGTACACCATGGTAGAAACAATCAGTATACTCTTGTTCATAAGGATAAAAATATTACTTTGCTTCCTATGATTCCTGATTCCATTTTGAAAGATGATATTAATAGAGCTAATAAAGCAAAACAGGAGAAAAATAAGAGTGAAAATCAGATTGTGGCAAAAGAATTTGAGCAACAAATGAAGCCTACTAATAAACCATCTACTGTTGCTTCTGAAATTAAATTGAAAAGTGCATGTTTATTTGCCACCAAATCTGATATTGATGAGCTAGATTTTAGCAAATCTGTTTGCTATGCTGTTGTATGCAAAGAGGCATTATTTTCATTCGAAGACGTGCCTTCCTCTTTGCCTCCTGCTGTCACTAACATTTTGCAGGAGTTCGCCGACGTCTTTCCACAAGACGTGCCACCGGGATTACCACCTATTCGAGGGATTGAGCATCAGATTGACTTAATTCCCGGTGCATCGCTACCCAACCGCGCACCATACCGTACCAATCCAGAAGAGACGAAGGAGATTATGCGTCAAGTACAGGAGCTACTCGGCAAACGAAGAACAAGCAAGAAACTAAGATTGCAATCTGGATATTGCGAATATAAGAGGAAAGCTTTATTGATCAAGGTGGGGTTCTGTGACGCCTTGGTCTGATCGTTGAACACAAACGAAGTACGCGAAGTTGCAGCTATGGCGAACTTTTAATCTAAACAAAACCCAAAGTCTAAACGACGCCCTAAGGGCTGTATATATGAGGGAAAGAGGGGGGAATTTCGTGGCCCTTGGTGGAGGGGTCCGAAACCAACCCTAACTCTTGTTTCCCCACACATACGGACTCTAAAAACAGCCTATACTCAAGTATTTCGAAATTACATGGGCCTGGCCCAATAATAAGGTGACGCAGCACCTATAATAGCCTCTGGACGAAATTTATGAAGTGGCATCTTGTATATTTCGTCCAAGGCTTCCCGCACTCATTATGGTGGCTTCAAAGTCCTGAAATCATCAATTGAAACTCCATTCTTGTTCCCCTTGCGCACGCCATCATCTCCATGCTTGATCTTGCTCCAATGTTCATCCTTCTTGTCCAAGCTAGGCCCTTCATTTGTAAGCAAGACAAATGTATCCAATTTAGGCAGCATCATATTCTCATGAACATTAGATTCATTACCAAGAAACGAAAGTACCTGGTAATTTAATTGGCGTGCGCGAGCTCTAGTAATTGGTCCTGTATATGTGTCAGTTGGAGCTGTGGGTGTAACCTTGTTAGTGATGTCCTCATCAACTTCCCTATCTAGATGAATCTAAGACAAGAATTTCGAGACGGAGGGAGTACTTGACACCGTTCATGACATTCCAAAGCAGCAACAACCTCTTCCTAAGTTGTTGCTTTCTTGTTATCTCAGTCGGTCAATCAGGTGTACTTCCAAGGTTATCCACATCTCCTTATCTATTGCCACTCCGTCGGTCATTTCTTTAATTAGTTTAAAGTAAGATCAGGTTCAGATGTGCAATCTTGGGTAACTGGTTCAGCTAAGACATGAGCACTCACCTTGCACTCCATGCAATACTTTGGCCTGGAACTGGAATTTGTTTTACTTTGGTGTTCCTAATGAAAGTATTATATAGTGTTCCTCGCAACTGGAATTCAGCCTACCATTAAGGTGCACATATATATCGAAGATTTACTATGTTAATTTTAATCCGTGCTAAAACACTTCAACCTCCTGCAAATGAGGTAGGTGCACGCCATGGAGACTGATCCATAGAAAAAGTTGAAAATATTGCTTTCCGATAGTCAACCTAAGAACAAAGAATAGAGAGGCATCACACAATAGATGAACATTCTCGAGCACGAAGGATGTGGGAGGAGGGTTGCTCCTGCATTCCACCAGCGTTCAGAATCAAGGATGGTTGAGGTGATGAACATCTGACCATTGGTGACCGCCGGCCGCGGGTTCCATGGGTGGAGTAGGATTTGCAGTTCTCTTCTCGCGACAGATTGGATCTACAAGTCAAGTGCCTGCTGACCAGTTTCCCGGCGTCTTTCAAGATCCATGGGTAAATCTCCGCCATGGATTTGGGTGGGGCGACGTTGTTGGGCGAGTGATGGTGACCATGGATTTGGGTGAAGAGGGAGGGGATGCGCTGCTGCAACGCACACCCATCACGCAAGGAAAACGTGCACGACAAGCAGCAGTTACGGGAGGGAGAAAGCCGAGCTCCATCGCCGAGCCTAATTGGACGCCGATCAGAGAAGATAAATACGAGAAAGAAAGCCCATAGAACATCCATACATGTTAGCCCAATTCACGAGCAGGCGTCTGGATCGTTCTGCGGAGCAGCAGCCCTGTCACGTGGGCTGCCTACCTAGAACTGAGTCAGGCGATTGGAAAAGCCCAAGCTGGTATTGTGGGACGATGGTAGAGATCTGGTCCGTTGAGGTCGCGATCGGATGGCGGGTGTAGCCAAAACACTAAGAGGAGGCGTAGCTCGCTCCATTTTACTGTTTCTCAATTAGCAGCAATTGTCTGTGTTATTATTGGTCTTCGCACACATTTTTTATTACGGACCTGTTTGCCGCATATCACACACATCTTGTTCAGTTGAACCGTTTCCATTGTGTTGCCTAATCACACAAAGTTCATCCTAGTGAACCGTATGCTGTATATCGCACATGCCTTCATCTGGCTGCCCATTTCTTTTGTTCCTCCTCATCCGAAACAGTTAATTGAGCTGAACCGTTGAAAGTGCAACTAATCCCCGGGTGGTTTTGGTAATTAATAACAACATATATATCATTGAACTAATAGCTACTTGAGAATTATTTCAGAGAAGTTCAGTGATATGGGTATGGCAATGTCTGAAGAAGTGGACCCCTCAAAATGCTAAGGCAAGCATTGGCAAAAGCTCAAGACTCCATTTATGGTTTAGTGATCAAAGATCACATTGAGTCCATAGGAAAAGCCAATACTATTAAAAGGGGATGAGGTTGTGTTGATGATCTGGTTGCTCAAGTGCTTAGTGATACATCTCCTTCAACTATCAGCAACTTTCACTACTAAACACACTCATAAGTAATCTCGGACAAACCGATTCTTCCAACTCAGTCCCACCGAGATGAACCACCTCAGCCATAAGCCAAACCCTAGAAAAATCGGTCAATCCGAGTTTGAGTTCGGTCTCACCGAAACACGGGCTGCCAACCTTCTGTAACCGTTTGTCATCATTTCGGAATATCCGAGTTGTTGATTTCGGTCCCACCGAAACTGGCAAGTTCCTATCTTTACTCAAATCGGACAAACCGAGATGGTATTTTCGGTCCCACCGAAAACCCCAACGTTCACTATATTTGAACTTTCGGTCTGACCGAGTTTTCACTTCGGTCTCACCGAGATTGCTCAATTATGTGTGTAACGGTTGGATTTTGTGTGGAGGCTATATATACCCCTCCACCCCCTCTTCATTCGTGGAGAGAGCCATCAGAAAGAACTACCACTCCTATCTTACACTTTCTGAGAAGAGAACTACCTACCCTTGTGTTGAGATCAAGTTGCTCCATTCCTACCATATGAAACTTGATTTCTAACCTTCCCAAGTTGCTTTCCACTCAATCCTTTCTTCCACCACAGCCAAATCAGTGAGGAGAGTTGAGTGTTGGGGAGATTATCATTTGAAGCACAAGAGCAAGGAGTTCATCATCATCTACAACATCTATTACCTTTTGGAGGGTGGTGCCTCCTAGATTGGTTAGGTGTCGCTTGGGAGCCTCCGTCATCGAGATGTGGAGTTGAACCAAGAAGTTTGTAAGTGCAAGGAGATCGCCTACTTCGTGAAGATCTACCCCGAGTAAGGCTAGCCCTCCGTGGGCGTAGGCCATGATGGAATAGACAAGGTTGCTTCTTCGTGGACCCTTCGTGGGTGGAGCCCTCCGTGGACTCGCGCAGCCGTTACCCTCCGTGGGTTGAAGTCTCCATCAACGTGGATGTACGATAGCACTACCTATCGGAACCACGGGAAAAATCATTGCGTCTCCAAATTGCGTTTGATCTTCTCCACCTCTCTTTACTACATGTGCAAGTTACTTTCCACTCAATCCTTTCTTCCACCACAGCCATATCAGTGAGGAGAGTTGAGTGTTGGGGAGATTATCATTTGAAGCACAAGAGCAAGGAGTTCATCATCATCTACAACATCTATTACCTTTTGGAGGGTGGTGCCTCCTAGATTGGTTAGGTGTCGCTTGGGAGCCTCCGTCATCGAGATGTGGAGTTGAACCAAGAAGTTTGTAAGGGCAAGGAGATCGCCTACTTCGTGAAGATCTACCCCGAGTAAGGCTAGCCCTCCGTGGGCGTAGGCCATGATGGAATAGACAAGGTTGCTTCTTCGTGGACCCTTCGTGGGTGGAGCCCTCCGTGGACTCGCGCAGCCGTTACCCTCCGTGGGTTGAAGTCTCCATCAACGTGGATGTACGATAGCACCACCTATCGGAACCACGGGAAAAATCATTGCGTCCCCAAATTGCGTTTGATCTTCTCCACCTCTCTTTACTACATGTGCAATTTACTTTCCGCTGCTTATACTCTAGAATTGCATGTGTAGGGTGATACTTGTCTTGATCATAATTGTGAAACTGCCAAAAATTGTTCATGATCAAAAGGCAGAATTTTTATATTTACAAGTAGTCTAATCACCCCCCCTCTAGACATACTTTCGATCCTACAACCGTATGCCCTGCATCACACACGCAACTAAATTATGTACGGTGTTTGATGCATCTATCATCACAAATGTTTTGCACCTTTTTTGACGGGTTTTTTACACCTCCGTTTGCGATTATGGCATCGCACACAGTTTCGTCGAAGGGTCTCTGATCGTAGTGTCGCGTTTGGACCATCCTGCAGTAGTGTTGCTTCCGTTGACTCGTTTGTATTTGAGCTTCTGTATTCGAGCCCTCGAGGCCCCTGGCTTGTAATATAAACTTGTAGGACTTTAATTTTTGTCCAGAGTTGTGTTGATATCTTCCTGTGAGTCTCTGATCTTGATCGTACACATTTATGTGTATGATTAGTGTATGATTGAATCGGAGGCGTCATAGTGCTCCTTTTGCCATGCCACTGACTCGACGTAATGTATTAGGAGGCACTAGAGATGGGATTCGAAGGCACTAGGGAGGGGATTAGATAAGGCAAGAGGGGACGGCGCCGAAATTCATAGGTCGTCGTGGCCCGCTAAGGGGCAGTCCGGGAGGCAGCAGGAGGCAAGCGGCCATTAAGGGTCAGTTTTTCTCGATGAGAAACGCGACTATGCCATTCACGCATCTTTCGGCCTCAAAAGGAAAGGAGAAACCCTGGTTTTTTATGTATTGATGTCTCATAAAGGCTAAGTATTCTTTCAATGGGAGACGATGCTCCCGTTGACAACGAGACACCTGTGATGCCTTTGCCTATCTCAAGACCCGCTAGCTTAGTCTCTCAGAGGTGCTCATATGGGTAGGGGTATGCATGTGTGATGCATTTATGTGCTTCTTTTTGTGGAGACATTTATGTACGTGTTAGGGCATCTCCAACGCTGACCCCCAAATCATACACCGTATCTATCCACAAACCAGTGGGATCAGTTTGCGGACAGTGATGCGGGAGCCGGCCATCCAACCGTTACCACATTCATTTAAAACGAATGAATTAAATGCAAACTGGATGATTTCCATCTCAACCAGAGCACATTCGTTACATTTTTCATAAAAAAGATCAGACCTAAACCTAGCCTACGGAGACATCCTTCCTCCAAGTCCTTGTTGTTCCCTTCCGGCATTGGTCATGTCCATGTCCTGCGGGGATGAGACCCGTGAAGCGAAGGTGTTGACGCTGGTGACGAAGAGTAGGACATGCGACACGGACCGGCCCTTGGGACTCAAAGCCCCACCGACTCCCATGCATTACTCCCCGTCGGAGTTCATGGCATGTCCATCTCAGGTTGACGTGGATGGGGCGGCATGCTTGTCATGCCACCGGCATCAACGGAACGTTGATGGCGATGCGTAGGACGCGCAGCTGTCGGCTTCTCTTCCATGATCGCATGTGTTGTCGGCGTCGCCTCCGCGTCCGACTGTGCCACGACCGCATTGCGTGCGACGGAGTTAGCATGCGCGGCCTCGTAAATCACCTACTGCTCAACAACGAAGTTAGGGTTCTTTGCCACCATGGCCACCTAGGCTTTCTCGCTCGCACGCATGATGTAGATTTGGCTCTCCTGTAGCCGGTGCTGATCAAGGAGGAAGAGGTTGTACCACCGCTCCTCCTGCGCCTGCCGGAACATTGAGATAGGCGTCGTGTCGGTTGCTCCTCCACCATCGCGGCACTAATGTGCGCAGCATCGCGACGCTGAAGTGTGCAACGCAGACTCCATAGTCAAACCCGCATGGACCAGCGCGAGTCGTCGTCGGAGCCCATCTCCATCATCGGAAACCTTTTGGGAGCTAGCAGGCATGCCGACCTCTATCCTCCTGGTACGGCGGCCCTGCCAGCCGACCGTAAGGGCAGCCACCTCGCGCTTATGCTTTGTCGAGTATCTCCTACAATGCGATCGCTTGCAGTCATTACAAAGGTGGTGCCCGGGAGGAAGATGTGGGGCGGACGTGTTTTGGTGCGGTTTGTGTTGGTAGTAGCCTCGTTTAAATAGAGCATAATGGTGAGGCCAAGCGGCGGGCCGGCTGTGACGCCCGAAGACCGACGTCCCAGAATATTCCAGATGTTCCGAGTTCTCCCGTGTGTTTCATTTGTGCTTGTGTTATTTATTTTGCATTGCATCATGTCATCATAGCATCATGCCATTTTTTTTCTTTTGCATCTCAACTAAATAAATTGTGTGGACCTTCGGTCCATTTAAATCGAGGGAAGAGTGTCTTCTCTTTATAACATATCCTCCTAGTATATTGGAGCTATTATTAAATTATTCCATTTGTTGGAAGTAACCATAACACACTTGCATATATTCCCCATGCCTTTTCTACTTCAAGTTTCTCCATCTAAACCTTGTCTATAATTCTTTTCCGTTGTATCGAGGTTCCTCCAAAAATTCGAACATTTTTGGACACTTCAAAAATCAAGTCTTAGTTTAAACCCTTTTGAATTAAATTCAAATATGTTTGAATTATATCTCGATCTTGCCATTTCTATTTTTCTCGAACCGCGCTCATTTTTATGAGCCCGAGAAAATTACCCTCACGTGTAAATTCTTTCCATAGATGCCTTTTTCTTTTCTCTCTCTTTTAGTTCCCTGTTTTTTTTTCTTTAATTCAGGAGAGGGATAGGCCATCTGGGCCTGCGGCCTCCCCCCCAGCCGGCCCATCTGGCCTCCTGGCCCAGCCACCCCGTAACCCTAAGCCCGACCCCTCGCTTCCTTCTCTCCCTCACAGCCCCGCTCGCTCCCTTCTCTCCCTCAGCGCCGCTAGCCTCGATCCCCTCTGGCCTCTCGCTCGATCCCGCTCTGTTCCCTCGATCTCCTACCACCTCTCGTGGCACCACCTCCTTGTTCCTCCGCCCCCCTCCGCGCCTCGCGCCGGCCACCGGCGCGCCAAGTCCGAGCCTCGACGCGCAGCCCGAGCCCCATCGATCTCCTCCGCGACCTTGCCTCCTCCAGGCGCCGGAGCGGTCTGCCATCCCGCGGGCCGGCCAGGAGCTGCCGCCGTCCCAAGCTCTCCGCGCCACCGTCCTTCTCCCCGCTCGCGAGCCCAGCGTGCTCCCTCCTCCGCCTCTTCCTCGCCAGGGCCGGCCAGGAGCCGCCGATGCGCCCCAGCCCCCTCGAGCAGCTCCCTGCGCGCCCAGGCCCCTGCCTCGTCCTCCTCGCCTCGCCTCTGGCCTCGAGCCGCCACGACCTCCGGCAGCAGCTGCTGCAGGTCCGACAGTGCCGACATCGCCCCGAGCAGCCTCCGCGCCTCTCCTCCTCGCCATGGCCTCGTCACCCCGTGTTGCCGCCTTTTGTTTGCCCTTGTTGCGGCGTTTGGAACCTCAAGACCGGCAAGATTGACAAGACCGAGACCTTGCCATGTTTGTTTTGTTGCTGTTGTTGTTTATCCCAGGACCTCGGAGGTCAAGTACCGCGACGGCTGGATCCGCCAAGTCCTCTTCATGTACGACTACATCCGATGTTGTTTTTGACAAGTACCACTACGCTCGGCGATGCGACAAGTACCTCTACCGATGACTTGAACGACTACGAACGGAACGACTACCTTCGGTGAAGAAACGAGTACCACTACGCTCGGCGATGCGACAAGTACCCCTACCGATGACGTGAACGGCTACATAACGTGTACCCCTACGTCAACGATGACTCGACAAGGACCCCGCCGGCAAGTATCACGACTCGCGAGAACGACTACTTCCACTACGTCCCTCAACGATCTTGATCCTCCTCGAAACGAACACTTCGAAGGTATAACCCCGAGACGATGACCCGAGAACGTTTGCTCGTGTTGTATGAGATGTTTCCCTTGTGTGCACCGTGCCCGTTTCGTCCTTTGTCATGCCCCTCGGTTGCCTCGGCGCCGACCCGTGGGAACCCGGTGACGGGATCACCCCACCTTTCATCTTGTTCGACTCGCTCACGCCACCTTTTCTTTTGCTCCGGTCTCTCGACGAGTTACCGGAACCGAGATGTTGCCGTTGCATCATTTTCGGATCGTTGCCGTGGCACCCTTTCTTTCCACCATGGTGACAAATACTTCATATCCCTTCATGTCAACTTTTAATAAAAAATTGCATAAACTTGATCATGTCATCCGCATCATGTTAACAACATTAAAATGTGTGAATTGTTGTTTGCTTAAAATTGCTAAACATGCTTATGGGGATTTTTTCGGAATTGTTGTTTGTCATTCCGGCCTCATTTAAACTTGCCTAAATAGGTAGTTTGCTCTTGCTTCACCTCTTGCCATGTTAACAAACATTTAATCTTGTCTTGTAAATAAACGAGAGTCAATTAAATAATTAAAATGTGGTGTTTCGTCAATATGCAACTCGTTGCATATTGAGCTCCACTTAACTTGTAGTTTAGTTTGTGCACTTTGCCATGCCATGCATATTTAAACCGGACATGCATCATACTTTCGATCCTACAAGTGGTATCAGAGCTTTGGTCTCCATTGTTTTGGTTTCCATTGCATTGGACTCCATAAGCTTGGTTTCACAACCTAGGAGAGTATGGCGTCTAGTGAGGGTAATTATCGTAGAGGTCCTTACTTTGATGGTACAAATTTTGCTAGTTGGAAGCATAAAATGAAAATGCATATTCTTGGTCATAACCCAGCCGCATGGGGCATTATTTGTGTTGGCATGCAAGGTGAATTCTTCGAGGAAGGAAAAGTTCCGGATCGCGAAGCTACACCGGAAGAGTTGCGGATGTTGCAAAACAATGCTCAAGCTTGTGACATTCTCTTCAATGCCTTGTGTCCCGAGGAGTTCAACAAAATCAGCCGTCTTGAGAATGCTAAAGAGATTTGGGATACTTTGGTTGAAATGCACGAAGGTACTGAATCTGTGAAGGAATCAAAGCTAGATATTCTTCAAGGTCAACTTGACAAGTTCAAGATGAAGGATGGTGAAGGAGTCGCTGAAATGTACTCTAGGTTTGCTCTCATCACAAATGAGATTGCCGGCTTAGGAAGCGAAGAAATGACCGACCGATTCATCATTAAGAAGATTCTCAGAGCTTTGGATGGAAAATATGACACCGTGTGCACTTTGATCCAAATGATGCCAAACTACAAGACTCTCAAGCCAACTGAAGTCATTGGAAGAATTGTTGCTCAAGAGATGACACTTAAGGATAAGGAAGAGCTTCACAACAACTCAAGTGGTGCTTACAAAGCTACAAGTGATGCTCCCACAACCTCAAGTGACAAGTTAATTTCCAATGAAGAGATAAGCCTAATGGTTAAGAACTTCAACAAGTTCTACAAGAATAGAGGCAAAGAAAGAAGCTCAAAGTCTAGATCATATGATGAAAAGAGATCTTCTAGTCGTGATCGAAACTGCTACAATTGTGGAAGACCCGGACACTACTCAAATGAGTGTACGGCTCCCCACAAGAGAAGAGAAGAATCTCCAAGAAGAAGATCAAGAGATGAGTCACCTCGGAGAGAGAGAAGGAGTAGAGATGATCGTTATGAACGAAGACCCTCTCGGAGAAGCAAGGATTCGGAGAGGAAAGACAAGTCATCAAGGAGCTACACAAGAAGAAGACATCAAGCTCATGTAGGTGAATGGGTCTCCGGCTCCGACTCCGACAATCAATCCGATGGAAGCTATCACTCCGACTCCGACTACAGTCAAGATGAAGGTGTTGCCGGTCTTGCTCTCGTATCCTCCAACTTCAACTCCTACGACTTATTTGATTCACCAAATGAGGGAATTGGAAGATGCTTCATGGCTAAAGGCCCCAAGGTATCACACCCTGAATTCATTGACTTCAATAGTGATGAGGATGACTTGCTTGGTGAAGATGAGCTCTTGCATGATAAATCTAGTGAGCTTAGTAACGATGAAAATGCTAGTAGTCTTTATAGTCGAGAAGAGTCGAATGACAATGCTATGAAGGAGATTGAGCGTGTAACTAAAGAACTAAACACTCTTAAGTTAGCTCATGAAACAACTCAAGAAGATCATAGAGAGCTCCTAAGATCTCATGAGAAGCTACGCTTCGAGAAGCTCACTCTAGAGCAAGAACATGAGTTTCTAAAAGCGATCAATGACGATCTTCGAAAGAAGAGTTCTTCATATCTTGCCAAACGACTTCTCTTGTCTAATTTCTTGCCACCTATTAAGACTAAGCATGACAAGCAAAAGAAAAATTCTTCCTCTAGTAGTAACAATAATCATGTTAAATCCAATATTGTTGCTTCTAGTAGTTCTCTTGATTCCACTAACAATGTTTCAAGCCAAGTTACACTTGAGCAAGAAAATAGCTTATTGAAGGAAATCATAGAGAAAGGTGTCTACAAGAGTCTTGCCGGAAGCAAGAACTTTGAGGAAATTGTTCGCAAACAAGGAAGGCACCGGAAGAATCAAGGGATTGGTTTTGAGCGAAAGTTCAACGCCGAAGGTGTTGAGTGGGAAGAAGGTCAATACCCTACTCCACAGTTCTGTTTCTCAAAAGGAGAAGTATGATCCTACTTCTTCCAATGAGGAACAAGCTCAAGATGACCTTCCACCACAAGACCACAAGCTAAAAGCCAAGGACAAGCTTCAAGAGGAGATTGATGCATTCATTGAAGCACCTCAAGCCATGGTCAAGTGGGTTCCCAAGGACACGTCAAGTTCTACTTCGTCAAGCTCAACTACAACCCCAAGGATTCCCATCAAGATGATGTGGATCCCAAAGAAGAAGAACTAGAAGGTTCTTGAGGGTGACTCCGCCAACATACTTCACTCATATTCATTTTGGCAACTTGTGCAAACAACTTCCACATCATGCAATAGTTCATGGAGTCACAAACCCTCTTGTTGGTAAGTCAAGGGACAAGGTAATCATTGCTTTCATAGACATCATCTTTGGTGAACTTCAATCTATGTCTATGGATATCCTTGTTTGTTCCTTGTGGGACTAACCCATGTAGGTATTGAAAGTGCCCTAATCCAAAGGATAGCTCCCAACTCTTGATGATCTACATCAACATTGAGCATCCACATCTTCAACATCTACATGAAGTCTTCTACGACAACCCAAGGTTAGTTTGACCCTTTAAAAGGGGTTCTCACATCTAGGGGAGCTTTGCTCTAAAAATGAGCTAAAGCATCTTCAAATGATGTGAACACATCAATGCTTTATGTAAAAGTGGTAACCCCACTTGTGCTTAAACGATGAGTATGACCTATGATCAAATGTTCTCATTTGGTTCCTAAGTCAAAATACTCATATATAGATGACCTAGTCATCGACAAATTGTGTGCTAGTAGCTAGAGTTTTGGTTGTGCATGTTTGACACATATTTCATTTGCTATCTTATTGTGTGAGCATGTTGAATGCATGATTTTATCCATTCGAGGACATCCATTTGTTGTTTTGGTTGTTTTGATCTTTCTGGCCAAATGGATGGACAAGAATGCCTAAGTACCTCCCCTAGCTATCTATGCTTTCTTGTCTCAAATTCTATTCATGCTCATATCACAAACATTGAACAAGTCATTTTCGGACCCTCCGAGTGAGGAGCACTCGGAGCCACCGATCCGTCTAAGGCTGACTTCCAAAACCTTCTAAGTCAATTTCGGTCTGACCAACTTCTCCCACTCGGTCCAACCGAACGCTTAGACTGATCTAGGTTTCATCTCGGTGAAACCGAGTTCAAAATCTCGGCGTGACCGATATGCGTAACTGCACAACAGTTATCCATTTTGGTGTCACCGAGTTTTTCAACTCGGTCCCACCGACAGCAAGGGGATATAAATACTGAGGGCAGCGCGCGATTATTTCTTCAAACCGTTTCGCCCCCAAGTCCCTTGCTGCCGTCGCCCTGATCTCCGGATCGTCGCCGTCGTCGCCTGTGCGCCCTCGCCGCAGGTCTCCGCCGCCGTCAACGGTATTCTTCTCCGCGCCGTTGCCGCCGTAGAGGGACTCTACCAAGTTAGGGTGAGTCTCGATCCCTCTCGTGCTCCCCATCTGATTCATTGCACGATTGGTTAGCCCTGCATCTAGCCACGTTTGAAATCTTCCTTAACATCAGATCGGTTCTAGTTAAAATTCTTAGGTTTAGGTTTCCACGGAATACATCTCGGTGAAACCGATTTTGAAAACTCGGAATGACCGATTTGGCCTCTGGCCATTGCACTGCACCTTTCGGTCTAACCGAGTCGTGCAAATCGGTGTGACCGATGTAGAGTCTTAGTGAAACCCTAGTGTTTCGGCAGGACCGAAACCCACTTCGGTCTGACCGAAAGTGGTGTGGTAAGCCTCTGTATACACTTCGGATTCACCGAAACTGAAAATCGGTTTGACCGAAATGCACTCTGTGAAAACTCAAAACTAAGATTTGAACTCATTTTTTTTGCAAAAACCTCTGCAGTTTGTGATAACTCTTCTACTCTGCCTATACCTTATCTATTCACAGGTTGTCAGCCATGTCAGATGCCAGTGACAGCCAGAACAGGTCTGAATCACCTTTTGCAGAGATTCCTGAGGCAGATACTAGTCCTGAGGCTAGTAGTCCTAGTGATGATGGTGAGAGGAGTACCCCTAGTGGTTTGCCTCCTGCAGCCACCAGAACCAGAAAGCAGAGAAATTCTGATGATGAGGACTCTGACTTCATTGCTGAGGAAGTAACCTCCAAGCCCAAGAGAAATGTTGTTGCCAAAGAGCACCAAGGGCAGCAGTTCAAGAAAGGCACCAGCAAGGTCAAGCAGTCAGCTGTTGCCAAGAAGCTGAACTTGGAAGAGCCAGCCCAAAGTAAAGTGAAGAAAACTTCCAAGAGGAAGAGGGTAGTGTATGCTGAACCTCATGTTGATGCAGCAGTCGAAGAAGAAGAAGAAGAAGAAGAAGCACCCCAGCCTCCTCCTCAGAAGGCTAAGCTCATGGGTGATGCAATTAGGGCTCAAGCCACTTCTAAGCCCAAGAAGCCTGCTCAAGCTAAGGCAGCTCCAGCAAAGCCTTCTGCCAAGCCCAAGAGGACAACCAGGAACATCCCAGCCTCTGAGAAGAACAAAGGTGATGTGCCACCGTCTGAGTCTGAAGAAGAACATGTGTTGCTGAAGCTCCGTCCAAAATTGCCACTCCACAACGATGCTCATCCTCAAGCCGAGGATATGAAGGCAAGGAAAGATCGAGGTCTCAGGCTATGGAGACAGTCTGATCCATATGCCGTGAGGCGAAGGACTGCTGTGGACCCCAGATTCCACACCAGAGAGCAGCAGGACTTCTATGAGACTGTGTTGATGGATAAGAAGCCTATTGTTGCAGACACCAGGTACGTTGACTGGAAGTACATTGACAGTGAAGAGCACCGAGACTTCTTTCCCCATGTGCATGAGAGCTTCACTGCATGTGGAGTTGATGAGTTTGTGGGTCAGAAGCTGACAGATTGGAACGATGAGATGATTATGCAGTTCTACGCCACAGCCCACTTCTATCCTGATGGCAAGATCACCTGGATGACTGAAGGTCAAAGGTTTTCTTCGTCTGTTGAAGAATGGGCAGAACTTCTGAATGCTCCAGTGCAGAGAGAGGACGACATTGATGTCTATGGGATTCCTAAGAAGAACCATGATTCCATGAAGAACATGTACAAGGAGATTCCCGCAGCAGATTTGGAAGGGTGGAAGCTTGGCTCAGTGTACTATCTCCAGGCAGGTCTCCCTACCACAAACACTATTCTGAGGCATACCTTGATGCCCAAGTCTGGAGACCACCGCATGATCCGAGGCTATTCTATCAACATGTTGCACATACTCGATGAGAAGGCACCTTTCAAGGTG
The DNA here is from genome assembly GCA_902687465.1 of Secale cereale. Classification (NCBI taxonomy): domain Eukaryota; kingdom Viridiplantae; phylum Streptophyta; class Magnoliopsida; order Poales; family Poaceae; genus Secale; species Secale cereale. Next base: position 263,046,124 of record LR738712.1, on the reverse strand, counting down.
ATGGACTTAATGGTAGAGACCATTAAGAGGACTGCAGCTGACCAAAAGAGGTCATGTGGATTTGCCCCGCAGATTCAGATGCTTATCAATGCCAAGTTTGGCACGGGCAAATTCATGTTGGATAGGAAGCACTTACCACTGCAGCCAGAGCATGAAGATAATGTTGTTGTGATGGACGAGGAGGATCCAACTTCGGTTGAAGGTCAAGCCAAGATTGAAGCTGCTAAGAAAGCCAAAGCTGATAAAGAGGCAGCAGCAGCAGCTAAACCAAAGAGCTTCGGAGAGCAGATTCTTGAAGCTACCCAGAGGATTGAACAACGCCTGGCCAGCATTGAACAATCTCAGGAAAGCTTGGAAAGGATTGTTGACGACAAGATCCACGCTCTGGACGTGAAGCTGACTGAGATTCAGGTGACCGTCAACAAGCTTGAGGCAGACATGGAGGAAGCTAGGCAGGACAGAGCAGAGCTCATGCAAGATGATCTAGTCCAGGACTCTCATCGCCAGACTGCTCAGGTTCCCAGAGGATCCCGATCAGCTGCTATTCCAGTGACTGACTCCAGGACTACCACTTCAGCACCTCCTACAGCTCCAGCAGTTACTCCAGCCACAGCTCCAGCATCCACTCCTCCAGCGCAGACTTCAGCTGAAGTCTTCGCCGATGCCGTCATATCTACTCCGACATCTACCCAGACGGGAGCCGCCAGCAGAGCCCATAGTGACGTTTAGCTCTATGCTTTTTCAAACTTTTTGGTAACTTGTTGCCAAAGGGGGAGAAATTGTATAGATCATAGGGCTTCGAGAGAGAGAGTGCTCTTTCGTTCTTTTGCCGGTTTTCTTTGAGATACATTTGGTTTCTTTTGGTCTCTCGATACTTTCAGTGTGCTTGATACTACGTTTGATGCTACCTTAATGAGTGCTTAGTCATACTATGCTTTAATGTGTGCTTAATGCTTATCATATGCTATTCTTTTTTGTATGGCTATTTACTCATGTCTTGGTGATTGGGTGCATGTTATTCACTCTTATCATTTTGTGCGCTCCACCAAGATGTATGTGACATGGAAGAGTGACCCATGATTCTAATCGATTGTGCATTTGCATTCAAACGCAAATTTTAAATAATGCACAAATTTAGGGGGAGCTCTTGTTTATCACATACGTCTCAAAGCGACGATATTATTCATTGATTATATCTTTTGTCGAAGCTTTGATCTATATGTTGTCATCAATTACCAAAAAGGGGGAGATTGAAAGTGCAACTAATCCCCGGGTGGTTTTGGTAATTAATAACAACATATATATCATTGAACTAATAGCTACTTGAGAATTATTTCAGAGAAGTTCAGTGATATGGGTATGGCAATGTCTGAAGAAGTGGACCCCTAAAAATGCTAAGGCAAGCATTGGCAAAAGCTCAAGACTCCATTTATGGTTTAGTGATCAAAGATCACATTGAGTCCATAGGAAAAGCCAATACTATTAAAAGGGGATGAGGTTGTGTTGATGATCTGGTTGCTCAAGTGCTTAGTGATACATCTCCTTCAACTATCAGCAACTTTCACTACTAAACACACTCATAAGTAATCTCGGACAAACCGATTCTTCCAACTCAGTCCCACCGAGATGAACCACCTCAGCCATAAGCCAAACCCTAGAAAAATCGGTCAATCCGAGTTTGAGTTCGGTCTCACCGAAACACGGGCTGCCAACCTTCTGTAACCGTTTGTCATCATTTCGGAATATCCGAGTTGTTGATTTCGGTCCCACCGAAACTGGCAAGTTCCTATCTTTACTCAAATCGGACAAACCGAGATGGTATTTTCGGTCCCACCGAAAACCCCAACGTTCACTATATTTGAACTTTCGGTCTGACCGAGTTTTCACTTCGGTCTCACCGAGATTGCTCAATTATGTGTGTAACGGTTGGATTTTGTGTGGAGGCTATATATACCCCTCCACCCCCTCTTCATTCGTGGAGAGAGCCATCAGAAAGAACTACCACTCCTATCTTACACTTTCTGAGAAGAGAACTACCTACCCTTGTGTTGAGATCAAGTTGCTCCATTCCTACCATATGAAACTTGATTTCTAACCTTCCCAAGTTGCTTTCCACTCAATCCTTTCTTCCACCACAGCCAAATCAGTGAGGAGAGTTGAGTGTTGGGGAGATTATCATTTGAAGCACAAGAGCAAGGAGTTCATCATCATCTACAACATCTATTACCTTTTGGAGGGTGGTGCCTCCTAGATTGGTTAGGTGTCGCTTGGGAGCCTCCGTCGTCAAGATGTGGAGTTGAACCAAGAAGTTTGTAAGGGCAAGGAGATCGCCTACTTCGTGAAGATCTACCCCGAGTAAGGCTAGCCCTCCGTGGGCGTAGGCCATGATGGAATAGACAAGGTTGCTTCTTCGTGGACCCTTCGTGGGTGGAGCCCTCCGTGGACTCTCGCAGCCGTTACCCTCCGTGGGTTGAAGTCTCCATCAACGTGGATGTACGATAGCGCCACCTATCGGAACCACGGGAAAAATCATTGCGTCTCCAAATTGCGTTTGATCTTCTCCACTTCTCTTTACTACTTGTGCAATTTACTTTCCGCTGCCCATACTCTAGAATTGCATGTGTAGTGTGCTACTTGACTTGTGTGTTATGCAAAATCTACCAAAATCTGTCCTTGATAAAAGACAGAATTTTTATCTTGTCGTGTAGTCTAATCACCCCCCCCCTCTAGACACTTGAAAGTGCAACTAATCCCCGGGTGGTTTTGGTAATTAATAACAACATATATATCATGGAACTAATATTTACTTGAGAATCATTTCAGAGAAGTTCGATGATATGGGTATGGAAATGTCTGAAGAAGTGGACCCCTCAAAATGCTAAGACAAGCATTGGCAAAAGCTCAAGACTCTATTTTTGGTTTAGTGATCAAAGATCACACTGAGTCCATAGGAAAAGCCAATACTATTAAAAGGGGATGAGGTTGTGTTGATGATCTGGTTGCTCAAGTGCTTAGTGATTTAGCTCCCTCAACTATCAGCAACTTTCACTACTTAACACACTCATAAGTAATCTCGGACAAACCGATTCTTCCAACTCAGTCCCACCGAGATGAACCACCTCAGTTATTTTCCAAACCCTAGAAATTTCGGTCCATCCGATTTTGAGTTCGGTCTCACCGAAACTGGACTGCCAACCTTCTGTAACCGTTTCATCATTTCGGAATATCCGAGTTGTTGATTTCGGTCCCACCGATTCTGGCAAGCTCCTACCTTTGACTCATATCGGACACACCGAGTTGGTATTTTCGGTCCCACCGAAAACCCCAACGTTCACTATATTTGAACTTTCGGTCTGACCGAGTTTCCACTTCGGTCTCACCGAGATTGCTCAATTATGTGTGTAACGGTTGGATTTTGTGTGGAGGCTATATATACCCCTCCACCCCCTCTTCATTCGTGGAGAGAGCCATCAGAAAGTACTACCACTCCTACCATACACTTTCTGAGAAGAGAACCACCTACCCTTGTGTTGAGATCAAGTCATTCCATTCCTACCATATGAAACTTGATTTCTAGCCTTCCCAAGTTGCTTTCCACTCAATCCTTTCTTCCACCACAGCCATATCAGTGAGGAGAGTTGAGTGTTGGGGAGATTATCATTTGAAGCACAAGAGCAAGGAGTTCATCATCATCAACAACATCTATTACCTTTTGGAGGGTGGTGCCTCCTAGATTGGTTAGGTGTCGCTTGGGAGCCTCCGTCATCGAGATGTGGAGTTGAACCAAGAAGTTTGTAAGGGCAAGGAGATCGCCTACTTCGTGAAGATCTACCCCGAGTAAGGCTAGCCCTCCGTGGGCGTAGGCCATGATGGAATAGACAAGGTTGCTTCTTCGTGGACCCTTCGTGGGTGGAGCCCTCCGTGGACTCGCGCAGCCGTTACCCTCCGTGGGTTGAAGTCTCCATCAACGTGGATGTACGATAGCACCACCTATCGGAACCACGGGAAAAATCATTGCGTCTCCAAATTGCGTTTGATCTTCTCCACCTCTCTTTACTACATGTGCAATTTACTTTCCGCTGCTTATACTCTAGAATTGCATGTGTAGGGTGATACTTGTCTTGATCATAATTGTGAAACTGCCAAAAACTGTTCATGATCAAAAGGCAGAATTTTTATATTTACAAGTAGTCTAATCACCCCCCCTCTAGACATACTTTCGATCCTACAACCGTATGCCCTGCATCACACACGCAACTAAATTATGTACGGTGTTTGATGCATCTATCATCACAAATGTTTTGCACCTTTTTTGACGGGTTTTTTACACCTCTGTTTGCGATTATGGCATCGCACACAGTTTCGTCGAAGGGTCTCTGATCGTAGTGTCGCGTTTGGACCATCCTGCAGTAGTGTTGCTTCCGTTGACTCGTTTGTATTTGAGCTTCTGTATTCGAGCCCTCGAGGCCCCTGGCTTGTAATATAAACTTGTAGGACTTTAATTTTTGTCCAGAGTTGTGTTGATATCTTCCTGTGAGTCTCTGATCTTGATCGTACACATTTATGTGTATGATTAGTGTATGATTGAATCGGAGGCGTCATAGTGCTCCTTTTGCCATGCCACTGACTCGACGTAATGTATTAGGAGGCACTAGAGATGGGATTCGAAGGCACTAGGGAGGGGATTAGATAAGGCAAGAGGGGACGGCGCCGAAATTCATAGGTCGTCGTGGCCCGCTAAGGGGCAGTCCGGGAGGCAGCAGGAGGCAAGCGGCCATTAAGGGTCAGTTTTTCTCGATGAGAAACGCGACTATGCCATTCACGCATCTTTCGGCCTCAAAAGGAAAGGAGAAACCCTTGTTTTTTATGTATTGATGTCTCATAAAGGCTAAGTATTCTTTCAATGGGAGACGATGCTCCCGTTGACAACGAGACACCTGTGATGCCTTTGCCTATCTCAAGACCCGCTAGCTTAGTCTCTCAGAGGTGCTCATATGGGTAGGGGTATGCATGTGTGATGCATTTATGTGCTTCTTTTTGTGGAGACATTTATGTACGTGTTAGGGCATCTCCAACGCTGACCCCCAAATCATACACCGTATCTATCCACAAACCAGTGGGATCAGTTTGCGGACAGTGATGCGGGAGCCGGCCATCCAACCGTTACCACATTCATTTAAAACGAATGAATTAAATGCAAACTGGATGATTTTCATCTCAACCAGAGCACATTCGTTACATTTTTCATAAAAAAGATCAGACCTAAACCTAGCCTACGGAGACATCCTTCCTCCAAGTCCTTGTTGTTCCCTTCCGGCATTGGTCATGTCCATGTCCTGCGGGGATGAGACCCGTGAAGCGAAGGTGTTGACGCTGGTGACGAAGAGTAGGACATGCGACACGGACCGGCCCTTGGGACTCAAAGCCCCACCGACTCCCATGCATTACTCCCCGTCGGAGTTCATGGCATGTCCATCTCAGGTTGACGTGGATGGGGCGGCATGCTTGTCATGCCACCGGCATCAACGGAACGTTGATGGCGATGCGTAGGACGCGCAGCTGTCGGCTTCTCTTCCATGATCGCATGTGTTGTCGGCGTCGCCTCCGCGTCCGACTGTGCCACGACCGCATTGCGTGCGACGGAGTTAGCATGCGCGGCCTCGTAAATCACCTACTGCTCAACAACGAAGTTAGGGTTCTTTGCCACCATGGCCACCTAGGCTTTCTCGCTCGCACGCATGATGTAGATTTGGCTCTCCTGTAGCCGGTGCTGATCAAGGAGGAAGAGGTTGTACCACCGCTCCTCCTGCGCCTGCCGGAACATTGAGATAGGCGTCGTGTCGGTTGCTCCTCCACCATCGCGGCGCTAATGTGCGCAGCATCGCGACGCTGAAGTGTGCAACGCAGACTCCATAGTCAAACCCGCATGGACCAGCGCGAGTCGTCGTCGGAGCCCATCTCCATCATCGGAAACCTTTTGGGAGCTAGCAGGCATGCCGACCTCTATCCTCCTGGTACGGCGGCCCTGCCAGCCGACCGTAAGGGCAGCCACCTCGCGCTTATGCTTTGTCGAGTATCTCCTACAATGCGATCGCTTGCAGTCATTACAAAGGTGGTGCCCGGGAGGAAGATGTGGGGCGGACGTGTTTTGGTGCGGTTTGTGTTGGTAGTAGCCTCGTTTAAATAGAGCATAATGGTGAGGCCAAGCGGCGGGCCGGCTGTGACGCCCGAAGACCGACGTCCCAGAAGATTCCAGATGTTCCGAGTTCTCCCGTGTGTTTCATTTGTGCTTGTGTTATTTATTTTGCATTGCATCATGTCATCATAGCATCATGCCATTTTTTTTCTTTTGCATCTCAACTAAATAAATTGTGTGGACCTTCGGTCCATTTAAATCGAGGGAAGAGTGTCTTCTCTTTATAACATATCCTCCTAGTATATTGGAGCTATTATTAAATTATTCCATTTGTTGGAAGTAACCATAACACACTTGCATATATTCCCCATGCCTTTTCTACTTCAAGTTTCTCCATCTAAACCTTGTCTATAATTCTTTTCCGTTGTATCGAGGTTCCTCCAAAAATTCGAACATTTTTGGACACTTCAAAAATCAAGTCTTAGTTCAAACCCTTTTGAATTAAATTCAAATATGTTTGAATTATATCTCGATCTTGCCATTTCTATTTTTCTCGAACCGCGCTCATTTTTATGAGCCCGAGAAAATTACCCTCACGTGTAAATTCTTTCCATAGATGCCTTTTTCTTTTCTCTCTCTTTTAGTTCCCTGTTTTTTTTTCTTTAATTCAGGAGAGGGATAGGCCATCTGGGCCTGCGGCCTCCCCCCCAGCCGGCCCATCTGGCCTCCTGGCCCAGCCACCCCGTAACCCTAAGCCCGACCCCTCGCTTCCTTCTCTCCCTCACAGCCCCGCTCGCTCCCTTCTCTCCCTCAGCGCCGCTAGCCTCGATCCCCTCTGGCCTCTCGCTCGATCCCGCTCTGTTCCCTCGATCTCCTACCACCTCTCGTGGCACCACCTCCTTGTTCCTCCGGCCCCCTCCGCGCCTCGCGCCGGCCACCGGCGCGCCAAGTCCGAGCCCCGACGCGCAGCCCGAGCCCCATCGATCTCCTCCGCGGCCTTGCCTCCTCCAGGCGCCGGAGCGGTCTGCCATCCCGCGGGCCGGCCAGGAGCTGCCGCCGTCCCAAGCTCTCCGCGCCACCGTCCTTCTCCCCGCTCGCGAGCCCAGCGTGCTCCCTCCTCCGCCTCTTCCTCGCCAGGGCCGGCCAGGAGCCGCCGATGCGCCCCAGCCCCCTCGAGCAGCTCCCTGCGCGCCCAGGCCCCTGCCTCGTCCTCCTCGCCTCGCCTCTGGCCTCGAGCCGCCACGACCTCCGGCAGCAGCTGCTGCAGGTCCGACAGTGCCGACATCGCCCCGAGCAGCCTCCGCGCCTCTCCTCCTCGCCATGGCCTCGTCACCCCGTGCTGCCGCCTTTTGTTTGCCCTTGTTGCGGCGTTTGGAACCTCAAGACCGGCAAGATTGACAAGACCGAGACCTTGCCATGTTTGTTTTGTTGCTGTTGTTGTTTATCCCAGGACCTCGGAGGTCAAGTACCGCGACGGCTGGATCCGCCAAGTCCTCTTCATGTACGACTACATCCGATGTTGTTTTTGACAAGTACCACTACGCTCGGCGATGCGACAAGTACCTCTACCGATGACTTGAACGACTACGAACGGAACGACTACCTTCGGTGAAGAAACGAGTACCACTACGCTCGGCGATGCGACAAGTACCCCTACCGATGACGTGAACGGCTACATAACGTGTACCCCTACGTCAACGATGACTCGACAAGGACCCCGCCGGCAAGTATCACGACTCGCGAGAACGACTACTTCCACTACGTCCCTCAACGATCTTGATCCTCCTCGAAACGAACACTTCGAAGGTATAACCCCGAGACGATGACCCGAGAACGTTTGCTCGTGTTGTATGAGATGTTTCCCTTGTGTGCACCGTGCCCGTTTCGTCCTTTGTCATGCTCCTCGGTTGCCTCGGCGCCGACCCGTGGGAACCCGGTGACGGGATCACCCCACCTTTCATCTTGTTCGACTCGCTCACGCCACCTTTTCTTTTGCTCCGGTCTCTCGACGAGTTACCGGAACCGAGATGTTGCCGTTGCATCATTTTCGGATCGTTGCCGTGGCACCCTTTCTTTCCACCATGGTGACAAATACTTCATATCCCTTCATGTCAACTTTTAATAAAAAATTGCATAAACTTGATCATGTCATCCGCATCATGTTAACAACATTAAAATGTGTGAATTGTTGTTTGCTTAAAATTGCTAAACATGCTTATGGGGATTTTTTCGGAATTGTTGTTTGTCATTCCGGCCTCATTTAAACTTGCCTAAATAGGTAGTTTGCTCTTGCTTCACCTCTTGCCATGTTAACAAACATTTAATCTTGTCTTGTAAATAAACGAGAGTCAATTAAATAATTAAAATGTGGTGTTTCGTCAATATGCAACTCGTTGCATATTGAGCTCCACTTAACTTGTAGTTTAGTTTGTGCACTTTGCCATGCCATGCATATTTAAACCGAACATGCATCATACTTGGATGTGCATCGTATGCCATGTTTATGCTTGTGTGTTTACCGTGTTGTTTGCTTCTCTTGTTAGCTTCGGTTTTGTTCCGGAGTTGTGAGGATTCGCTCGACTATGTTGCTCCGTCTACTTCTTGGACTTGTTCTTCTCCCTTGCAGAATCCCAGGCAAGATGATCATACCCTTGGATACCTTTACTACCATTGCCATGCTTAGTTTTCTCGATGCTATCGTTACATGTCGCGCTACCCATCTTTTATTGTCAACCCTCTCCTTGTTGCCATGAAACCTCTAAGCTTTGAAACCTTCCTAGCAAAACCATTGCTTGGCTATGTTAACCGCTTGCTCAGCCCCTCTTATAGCGTTGTTAGTTGCAGGTGAAGATGAAGATCGTTCCAGGAGGGAACTTGTTGTTGGAATATCACAACATCTATAATTATTATTAACACACCTATATACTGGGCATGGGTGGAAGGCTTGGCCTTTTGCTCGGTGTTTTGTTCCACTCATGCCACCTTAGGCGCCGATAAACCGGCATTATGTTCCTTGATTTTGCGTTCCTTACACGATGGGTGGATGGGGACCCCTCGATAGTTCGACTTTGAATAAAACTCCTCCGGCAAGGCCCAACATTGGTTTTAATTTGCCTCATAATAACAACTTAATTAATTAATTAAATTGCATAGGGGGTCGCGTCCCCGGGTACTCTTTTCTACATAGCAGGGGGGGCGGTGCTGATGGTGTTGGTCCCAAACGGGGGTCCTGCGGGACCACCACGGGGAAACTCGAGGATTGGTTTTACCTGTAGCATCGCCCATCCGGTTGTGGCCTGAGACGAGATACGCGCGGCTACTATCAGGGTGTCGGCATGCCGGGAGGTCTTGCTGGACTTGTTTTACCATTGTCGAAATGTCTTGTGCACCGGGATGCCGAGCCTGATCGGATTTCCCTAAGATAAGGGGTGATGATATTATATTTATCACTTCAGCTAATCGTGAGAGCTTGTGATGGGCTAAGTTGGGACACCCCTGCAGGGTTATGATCTTTCGAAAGCCGTGTCCGCGGTTATGTGGCAGATGGGAATTTGTTAATGTCCGGTTGTAGATAACTTGACAGAGGATCCGAAGTAAAACACACAACTGTGTGAGTAACCGTGAGTGTCTCTTTTCACTTTGAGAAGAGAACACGGTGGGGTTATGTTTGACTCGTAGGTAGTTCAGGATCTTTAGCGATCACTACTAGTCGCGACCGTTTGCGTAGATTCTCATCTTATTCTTGTACTCGTAAGCTAGCCACCATATTATGCTTAGCCGCTGCTGCAACCTCACCACTTTACCTCTTCCTACCCATAAAGCTTTGCTAGTCTTGATACCCATGGTTATGGGATTGGTGAATCCTCGTGGCTCACAGATACTACAACACCAGATGCAGGTTCAGCCGAGAATGATGCAGGAGCTGGTTCAAGTACTTCACTGGGAGTTCCATGAAGAGCGTGCCGTATGCTTGTGACGTTTTTGACGATCAGTAGTGGTTTTTACTAGGGGCGATTCGGACCTGTGGCTTTGTGTTTTGGTATCTTTCTTTTGGATCTTCGCCCGTAGTCGGGTTGTGATGTTTTGGATGATGTTTGCTTATGTAATGTATTGTGTGAAGTGGCGAGTGTAAGCCAACTATCTCCTTTGGCAATTTCATCCCTATTTTTACATGAGTCGTGCAAAGATACCAAACTTAAGATCATTCCAGAATGGGCTTATACCTTTAAGTCGTGCCTCGACACGTAGGAGGTATAGTCCCATCCTGGGCATTACAAGTTGGTATCAGAGCCTTCTCCGACCTAGAAGCCCCCACTGTTTGATCGAATCGTTGACGGTTGAGTCTAGGCACACACTTGAATGTTTTGAGTCCTATATATATCGGAGAGTAGGATTTCTTTGCTCCTCATCTCATTTCACTCTTGTGAGGACTCCTGGCGATTACTCTTGTCTCTTCTACTCTAAAAAATTCACTAATTTTTTTTTAGGATCACACGAGTATTGTTTGGATTGTTCCGATGTCTTTGTGACGAGAACATTATTCTCGATGCCTCCTGTCATTAGGGGTTGTGGCAGTGTCCCGGGGAGTTGAGCTCCGAGGTGTTGTCGTCACAAATATATCGCATCAGTTCTGGAATACTTAAGACGGCCGACATCAAAAACTCTCCTATGCGGTTAGTGGCAAGATAACCCCGACATCACCCAGTACTGGGGAGGTAGTTCGGGAGTATTGCCATAGCTTGTATAGTAGATGCGTTTCAAAGGTCCGAGGTAAACGGTTTCCGGAAATAACTGGTTATGTGTTGAAGGATGGATACAGCTGGATGTAGGATTAGAGTTGAGTGCGCGATGCTTCCCCTGTATCCCCAACACCTGATTGCATAACTGGAAACTTTCGGAAATTAATAGGTGGATTCATCTAGTAGTTCGTAGGCATTCTTCCAACGAATGCATGATATGAAGTTCGGGGTTCTACATTTAGTGAAGTGGTTTTATGGGCATTGTTCCGATCGGGAGTTGCATCTTAAAGGGTCCTTGGCTATGCTGATCCGGGGATTGCAAAACCCTTTTGTAACATGTTCCATGAGCTTTCAGCACGAATATGTCAGACGAAGCTTCTATCTTGTATTTGTTCTATCTGCTCCTTGTTGTTTTTATTTACCTTTTGTTCTCCCAAGTGGCTTCTCGACAAGTTGATGTACCTACGGAATTCATTCGTTCAATTCTCTGTTCGAATGATATTGTGAAGACTATGTTGCATCATATCTATCCTTTGTTTTTGTTTTGGTTCTGGTATTCGAGTTGCTTCGATGTCAAATGTTGATTCCATATCTTCCTAATCGGTGTTCTCATATTCCTATGAGAGTGCTAATCCTTCTTGATCGTCAAGATTTTCATGTTAATCCTTTTCAACCGGTGTGCCTTCTCTTCAAGTTATTCCATACGGACGCCGTTGAGAAATCTGACGATTTGTCTGTTTCATTCATCTCAAGTTGTCTTTGTTTTCCCCACCCTCCCACCCTTTTCTTATGGAGCCATAATTGTTAATGAAGTATCCATTTTATTCATGTGATATTTCTTCATTCTTTTCCTTCAATGCCCTTATCCGGTGATTCTCAAGAAGATGCTCAGGAAACTCCAAGTTCATCATTCTTCGTTCTTGTTTCTTCTCTGGTGGATGTAATTCAAGCTTCGGTGTTGATCATATCTCTTCCTTTTGTTTCACATGTTTTCACATGTTGTAATTTCTTATCCGAAGTCTCTCTTGCTTATTCAACTCTCTAATTCTTCTCCGGTGTGTTCAAGGTATCTCAGAAGTTTCGTGTTTCCATTCTTAATCCGTTCAAACTATTTTGAGGATTATAATCTTATTCAGCCATTTAATTCAACCGGTGCAATATCTATTAAGCAATCTTTTTCAACGGTGTTTTTCTTTGAGTGGGCCCTAACCCACATGTCTTTTCCCAGGATCTTACCTGACTCTTCTAATTTTTTCGGAGTTATTCTAAAATTCTTTTCAAAGTGTGACGTAAGTATGATTTCCATCAGTCATATACCTTCTCCAAGATCGCTTTCAAATTCTTTTCATCATTGGTTCAACCTTTTAATTCTTCATTCCGGAGTGCTCAACAATTCTTATGGCATTTCTCGTCTTCACTCTCAACATTTGAAGACCGGAGAAGTGTTTCTCTTAAATTTTGGCCCGTCTTCTTGAAGATTCGTGGTTCTAGCTTCATGCCATCCTCATTATTGTTCCGATTGTGAGGAATTCTTTTATACCATCCAAAGCATTTCATGAATTCTTTTCTTTGTGATCCTCCGAAGGCCATCATTTCAGAATATTTCTTCGTTCTCTGTTTGCAACTTCGTCCTCCAAATATTCTTCATTGATGCCTCTTCGTTCGTCTCCATATTCTTACGGTGGTTCGTTCAAGATTATTCTCAAGTTTGGCTATATCTCTCTCCAATCATTTTCAAGAAGAACAAGTATTAGGCCAAATCCGTTGCTTGTCATCAATTTAATTTGATGAAGGATAGGCATACAGTAAATCTTATTCTTATTTTTCCTCACAGTGATTAATCTCTGTTTTCCGGAGCTTGTTCATCATATCATATTCTTGGTCATAAGTTGTTCATCTTGTTTTCCGAAGCTTCAAGTTATTTCAATTATATCATTTCAAACCTCCATCTAATTCATCGCAGGCCTTAAATCTTATTCTTTTCATCTTACACTTCTCATGCTTTCATTACCGAAGTTTTCATGGTGGTTCATCAAGATTTAATTCGTCCTCGAAGTCTTCATCAAGATTCTTGTTGGACCTCAAGTATTCTCCATCTTGCATTTTGAAGTGCAATTCTTTCTCCCTTATCTTTTGAGACGGTGGTATGCCATTCTTGACAATTCCTTCATGAATTATGATTCACGAGTTATGAAGAATGAGATATTTAAAACCATCATTTTCCTTGTTCAGGAGATCCTTTCAACCCCTTATTTTTATCTCTTGGAGTTATCTTGGGTTGTATTTCACCTAAAAGCTTCCCCTAAGGATTGTTGCTAATTGTGGTGCTTATAAATGACCCAAGTTCTTCATTTATCATTCTGGTGAAATAAGTTTTTCGTCTCCTTGTTGATCTCAATGCAATCAATCGTTTCCGTTAGTGGCCGGTTGTCACCTCATAATTTTGAGATGAATTCCATAAGCCCACAACGAGCTTATTCGTTTCGTGTTGATTTTTCCATCAACCCCATTCAACCCTTCTTTGTAAGGAGGATTTCCTGATTCATTCGTGGGAGAAGTTGTCATTTTCTTCTCCGTTCTTTCTTTCCAATGACCTAACATATATTCTTTCATTCCGGAGGCTTTGTGATGTTGCTCTCTCTTTAACCATCATCTCGTTTTGTCAAGAACATGTTCTTTTCCTTGTTTATCTATTTAACCGGAGTGTTGTATTCTTCATTCAAGTTACGTCATCTTATCTAGTTTGCCTCTCTTTTCAACCGGAGTATTGTCTGAGTCTTTCTTACCCCTTGTGCCATTCTTTCAATTGTTTCGGAGGCAATATGATGTTGATTTCATCAAGTATCATCCATCTTCTCAAGTTCTTGTTAATTCCTTCCATTTTCAGACGGAGTGCTATCCAAATTCTATCATTCTTATTCCTTGGTTATACCATTGCGGTTTCATATTCTTTGATCCGTGAGCTCTTGTTTAATGTCTTTCAACCTATAAGGTTCTCATAGTGCTCCTTGTTCCTCTTTTCTAACGGAGTGTTTCATATTCGTTCGTCTCCGTTGTATTCTTCTTTCAATTGGTCAACCTCTCAGGTTCGTGTTTTCACTCGTTTGTCGAAGAAGCAACTTTGTTTTACCTCTTCCTCTTCCGTTTTTATCCGGTGCTATCTCTAGGATCTCGGGTCGAGATCCTCTGTTAGTGTGGGAGAGTTGTGACGCCCGAAGACCGACGTCCCAGAAGATTCCAGATGTTCTGAGTTCTCCCGTGTGTTTCATTTGTGCTTGTGTTATTTATTTTGCATTGCATCATGTCATCATAGCATCATGTCATTTTTTTCTTTTGCATCTCAACTAAATAAATTGTGTGGACCTTCGGTCCATTTAAATCGAGGGAAGAGTGTCTTCTCTTTATAACATATCCTCCTAGTATATTGGAGCTATTATTAAATTATTCCATTTGTTGGAAGTAACCATAACACACTTGCATATATTCCCCATGCCTTTTCTACTTCAAGTTTCTCCATCTAAAGCTTGTCTATAATTCTTTTCCGTTGTATCGAGGTTCCTCCAAAAATTCAAACATTTTTGGACACTTCAAAAATCAAGTCTTAGTTCAAACCCTTTTGAATTAAATTCAAATATGTTTGAATTATATCTCGATCTTGCCATTTCTATTTTTCTCGGACCGCGCTCATTTTTACGAGCCCGAGAAAATTACCCTCACGTGTAAATTCTTTCCATAGATGCCTTTTTCTCTTCTCTCTCTTTTAGTTCCCTGTTTTTTTCTTTAATTCAGGAGAGGGATAGGCCATCTGGGCCTGCGGCCTCCCCCCAGCCGGCCCATCTGGCCTCCTGGCCGAGCCACCCCGTAACCCTAAGCCCGACCCCTCGCTTCCTTCTCTCCCTCACAGCGCCGCTCGCTCCCTTCTCTCCCTCAGCGCCGCTAGCCTCAATCTCCTCTGGCCTCTAGCTCGATCCCGCTCTGTTCCCTCGATCTCCTACCACCTCTCGTGGCACCACCTCCTCGTTCCTCCGGCCCCCTCCGCGCCTCGCGCCGGCCACCGGCGCGCCAAGTCCGAGCCCCGACGCGCCCCGTCGCGCAGCCCGAGCCCCATCGATCTCCTCCATGGCCTCGCCTCCTCCAGGCGCCGGAGCGGTCTGCCATCCCGCGGGCCGGCCAGGAGCTGCCGCCGTCCCAAGCTCTTCGCGCCGCCATCCTTCTCCCCGCTCGCGAGCCCAGCGTGCTCCCTCCTCTGCCTCTTCCTCGCCAGGGCCGGCCAGGAGCCGCCGCTGCGCCCCAGCCCCCTCGAGCAGCTCCCTGCGCGCCCAGGCCCCTGCCTCGTCCTCCTCGCCTCGCCTCTGGCCTCGAGCCACCACGACCTCCGGCAGCAGCTACTGCAGGTCCGACAGCGCCGGCGTCGCCCCGAGCAGCCTCCGCGCCTCTCCTCCTCGCCATGGCCTCGTCACCCCGTGCTGCCGCCTTTTGTTTTCCCTTGTTGCGGCGTTTGGAACCTCAAGACCGGCAAGATCGACAAGACCGAGACCTTGCCATGTTTGTTTTGTTGCTGTTGTTGTTTATCCCAGGACCTCGGAGGTCAAGTACTGCGACGGCTGGATCCGCCAAGTCCTCTTCATGTACAACTACATCCGATGTTGTTTTTGACAAGTACCACTACGCTCGGCGATGCGACAAGTACCTCTATCGATGACTTGAACGACTACGAACGGAACGACTACCTTCGGTGAAGAAACGAGTACCATTACGCTCGGCGATGCGACAAGTACCCCTACCGATGACGTGAACGGCTACATAACGTGTACCCCTACGTCAACGACGACTCGACAAGGACCCCGCCGGCAAGTATCACGACTCGCGAGAACGACTACTTCCACTACGTCCCTCGATGATCTTGATCCTCCTCGAAACGAACGCTTCGAAGGTATAACCCCGAGACGATGACCCGAGAACGTTTGCTCGTGTTGTATGAGATGTTTCCCTTGTGTGCACCGTGCCCGTTTTGTCCTTTGTCATGCTCCTCGGTTGCCTCGTCGCCGACCCGTGGGAACCCGGTGACGGGATCACCCCACCTTTCATCTTGTTCGACTCGCTCACGCCACCTTTTCTTTTGCTCCGGTCTCTCGACGAGTTACCGGAACCGAGATGTTGCCGTTGCATCATTTTCGGATCGTTGCCGTGGCACCCTTTCTTTCCACCATGGTGACAAATACTTCATATCCCTTCATGTCAACTTTTAATAAAAAAATTGCATGAACTTGATCATGTCATCCGCATCATGTTAACAACATTAAAATGTGTGAATTGTTGTTTGCTTAAAATTGCTAAACATGCTTATGGGGATTTTTCCGGAATCGTTGTTTGTCATTCCGGCCTCATTTAAACTTGCCTAAATAGGTAGTTTGCTCTTGCTTCACCTCTTGCCATGTTAACAAACATTAAATCTTGTCTTGTAAATAAACGAGAGTCAATTAAATAATTAAAATGTGGTGTTGCGTCAATATGCAACTCGTTGCATATTGAGCTCCACTTAACTTGTAGTTTTGTTTGTGCACTTTGCCATGCCATGCATATTTAAACCGGACATGCATCATACTTGGATGTGCATCGTATGCCATGTTTATGCTTGTGTGTTTACCGTGTTGTTTGCTTCTTTCCGGTTGCTTCTCTTGTTAGCTTCGGTTTCGTTCCGGAGTTGTGAGGATTCGCTCGACTATGTTGCTCCGTCTACTTCTTGGACTTGTTCTTCTCCCTTGCGGAATCCCAGGCAAGATGATCATACCCTTGGATACCTTTACTACCATTGCCATGCTTAGTTGTCTCGATGCCATCGTTACATGTCGCGCTACCCATCTTTTATTGTCAGCCCTCTCCTTGTTGCCATGAAACCTCTAACCTTTGAAACCTTCCTAGCAAAACCATTGCTTGGCTATGTTAACCGCTTGCTCAGCCCCTCTTATAGCGTTGTTAGTTGCAGGTGAAGATGAAGATCGTTCCAGGAGGGAACTTGTTGTTGGAATATCACAATATCTATAATTATTATTAACACACCTATATACTGGGCATGGGTGGAAGGCTTGGCCTTTTGCTCGGTGTTTTGTTCCACTCATGCCACCTTAGGCGCCGATAAACCGGCATTATGTTCCTTGATTTTGCGTTCCTTACACGATGGGTGGATGGGGACCCCTCGACAGTTCGACTTTGAATAAAACTCCTCCAGCAAGGCCCAACATTGGTTTTAATTTGCCTCATAATAACAACTTAATTAATTAATTAAATTGCATAGGGGGTCGCGTCCCCGGGTACTCTTTTCTACATAGCAGGGGGGCCAGTGCTGATGGTGTTGGTTCCAAACGGGGGTCCTGCGGGGCCACCACGGGGAAACTCGAGGATTGGTTTTACCTGTAGCATCGCCCATCCGGTTGTGGCCTGAGACGAGATACGCGCGGCTACTATCAGGGTGTCGGCACGCCGGGAGGTCTTGCTGGACTTGTTTTACCATTGTCGAAATGTCTTGTGCACCGGGATGCCGAGCCTGATCGGATTTCCCTAAGATAAGGGGTGATGATATTATATTTATCACTTCAGCTAATCGTGAGAGCTTGTGATGGGCTAAGTTGGGACACCCCTGCAGGGTTATGATCTTTCGAAAGCCGTGCCCGCGGTTATGTGGCAGATGGGAATTTGTTAATGTCCGGTTGTAGATAACTTGACAGAGGATCCGAAGTAAAACACACAACTGTGTGAGTAACCGTGACTGTCTCTTTTCACTTTGAGAAGAGAACACGGTGTGGTTATGTTTGACTCGTAGGTAGTTCAGGATCTTTAGCGATCACTACTAGTCGCGACCATTTGCGTAGATTCTCATCTTATTCTTGTACTCGTAAGCTAGCCACCATATTATGCTTAGCCGCTGCTGCAACCTCACCACTTTACCTCTTCCTACCCATAAAGCTTTGCTAGTCTTGATACCCATGGTTATGGGATTGCTGAGTCCTCGTGGCTCACAGATACTACAACACCAGATGCAGGTTCAGCCGAGAATGATGCAGGAGCTGGTTCAAGTACTTCACTGGGAGTTCCATGAAGAGCGTGCCGTATGCTTGTGACGTTTTCGACGATCAGTAGTGGTTTCTACTAGGGGCGATTCGGACCTGTGGCTTTGTGTGTTGGTATCTTTCTTTTGGATCTTCGCTCGTAGTCGGGTTGTGATGTTTTGGATGATGTTTGCTTATGTAATGTATTGTGTGAAGTAGCGAGTGTAAGCCAACTATCTCCTTTTGCAATTTCAACCCTATTTTTACATGAGTCGTGCAAAGATACCAAACTTGAGATCATTCCAGAATAGGCTTATACCTTTAAGTCGTGCCTCGACACGTAGGAGGTATAGTCCCATCCTGGGCATTACACCGGCTGTGCCACGACCGCATTGCGTGCGGTGGTGTTAGCATGCGCGGCCTCGTAAATCACCTTGCTGGTCAACGACGAAGTTGGGATTCTTTGCCACCATGGCCGCCGCGGCTTCCTCCTCGCACGCACGATGTAGATTTGGCCCTCCGATAGCCGGTGCTGATCAAGGAGGAAGAGGTTGTACCACCACTCCTCCTGTGCCTGCCGGAACATTGAGATAGGCGTCGTGCCGGCTGCTCCTCTGCCATCGTAGCGCTAAAGTGCACAACATCACGACGCTAAAGTGCGCAACACCTACTCCATGGTCAAACTAGCATGGACCAGGCAAGTCGTCGTCGGAGCCCGTCTCCATCGTCGAAGACCTTCACGGAGCTAGCCGACATGTCGACCTCTATCCTCCTGCACGTCGGCCCTGCCAGCCAACCGTAAGGGCAGCCACCTCACGCTTCTGCTTTGTCGAGTCTCTCCTACAACGCGACCGCTTGCAGTCATGACAGAGGTGGTGCCTGGGAGGGGGATGTGGAGCGGAAGTGTTTTGGTGCGGTTTGTGTTGGTAGTAGCCTCGTTTAAATAGAGGACAATGGTGAGGCCAAGCGACGGGGTGTGTCAATGTGTGAGCACCGGAGTTGGGTTTCTCACTCGAGGTGCTTGTTTAATAGCATAGACACACAGACATCCCATTTGAATGCGGTAGATATCCATCCCGTCCAGTAACATATCTCCACCATTGAATAGGCGCAGACACCGGAGACGCAACGGGTGACGCTCTCGATCGGCGAGCCACTTCAATAGTGAGAGGTCAGGTGTGCTCTGTGCCAGCGTCAATGCGGAGTTGCGCCGCTCTAAAGCGGTATGAATGCTCAAAGAAAAGAAAAATGTACTCACTTCTATCCGAACTAAATGACGAAACCTCTACATTACAATGTAAAAATATCTACTATACACACACAAATCTGTATCCAAATTCAGCCCACGAGTTGCTAAACAAAAAGGACACGGTATTTTTAGAAGCCTGAGCTTATTGAACTTATAAAGGATGAGCCCGTGCGCCCATCTAGCGGCACCATCCACGTCACCTATGAGTAATGCTAGCGAGAGAGAAAAAGCGAGCGAGCGAGCAGCGCTGCGAAAAGGCAGGCGAGCGCGACCTAATCTCCCCCGCAACCCCCGCCTCCTCTCCTACCACCGCCGCCGCCGCCTCCTCCCCGCGACCCCGCCTCCTCCTCTCCTTTCCTCGATGTTGCCAGGGCCTCGCCCTCACCGGCCACCGACGACCTCCCAGCTCCCCTTCTCCGCCATCGCCGATTCTCCACCATCACCGCTCCTCGCCTCCCCTCCTCGCCGCCGTGTCCTTTCCCGGATCCTAGCTGCCTTCGCGGACGGAGCATCCGAGTCGGAAGCCATGAGTGACGGCGAGCACGACGACGACGATGACGTTGCGACCACAAGCACCTCAGGTGAGCCTGCCGCCCTCCCGGCCTAAGGCTGCTCGATCTGGTTTTGCTTCGCCCTATCTCGCTTATCTCTGGCATCCTCTCGACGAGGTGAATACAGTGTTAGCTTATTTGTGTTCTCATGTGCAATCTCATGTTTTTGTGTTTCTACGGTTTCAACTGGCTGCCTTTAGCAGATGATACACATGTAGACATTTTGTATAGTTGTGTAATACCGTCACATGTCTCCTGAACGACACGAATGCAATTTATTTGTTTTCAACACCCTGGTTCGTGAATTGTTATCTCTCCCTAATGGTGGCGATTCATACATGATAATTCGATACACCTTTCACTTTATTTGATAGAAGTGCTTTATTATCATTTTGCATGATACCTGTATAATTTTGCAGTTCAGAGTGATCTATAACCTGATAGCGGCTAAAATTAGCAGTTTAGAAAGATTAACTTTGCAACGTCCAAGAATCTTGTTTTATTTGGTGAATTGAAATACATTATATATTATTGTTAATGCCAAATACAACTAGGATTCTAGAGCTTTAATCAATCATATCAGCCTAAAAGATGCTTCTTTTCTCCATAGAGGCTTCTGGATATGTGGACACCTCTTCCACCCTACACCGTCGCCTCTTCCTCAGAGATAAATCCGAAAGGTATGATGCATATTGCCTTATTTAAGAAAAAAGGTTCCATATTGCCCTGAATTTCCTGGTTTATCTCACATTTACCAATTACACGTTGAAATATTGTGTTCGTCAAGAAGTTTGATTTGTACTTCTTTGGAAGTTCTGGGATTGGAGATATCACCCTTCTTGTCCGCTGCCCAGCTCCGTCGTAGTCCAGGCCTCGCAGGCAACGCCGCCGCCGCGAGGAATCGCTGCAAAGAAGCCGTGGGAGGAGGACCCGAAAGGTCACGCACTTCTTCGGCCCGCAGACCGGCTCCTCTTACGGCTTATCCAAGGTATATCCTTGTGCAGCTTCATTCTCGCTCGTGTGCCTCGTGCAAACAAATAAAGCTACATAACACCGGCTCTTATTTCTCTCTGCCTGCGTAGTGTTTGTGCTGATTCTTATTTATATGTGCCTACATGGAATGCAATTCTTATTTGTCTGAACCAGTGAGTACTTTATTCAGTTTTTTCTGCCCATGAGTAACAATTTTTTGGAAGCGTATGTGCATATTTAGGAATCCAGCTATGCTTTGGGCACTTTCTACCGAGCTAGGGAATGTTCATCTAGCAAGAACCTGTTAGAGGTTGTGATAAATCAAAAGTGAAAGGAGTAGTGCACGCTTATTATTATTAAGATAAAGGACAACTCCACAACAATGGTGATGCCGATATATTTTAGCAAACTCCTCATTTTGGTTCTGAAGTTGTTTCCCTATTCAGTGAAGGAATTGGTTTTGCGGCATCAGTTGAACTTAGTCAAATTATGTGTGTTGTGTATGTAGGTTGGAGCTGAAAATGTAACATTAGCTCTAGAACTGGTTACCTATACTGAAGAAATAGAGGTTGGTATTTCATCCCACTACTGTACAATTTATGGTATTTTGTACAATATTCCATTGGGTATTTGGTCTGTTATATTAAACTTCATTTCTCTCCACATTATTGCCACGACAGGTACATATATAGCCTGAGGCGTGTTTCTCCTAGGTGCATTTCCTATAAAATTAGCTCTCATCACCATAACAAAGGTATGCGGTCCATTCTTAGCGTTTTTTCAATGGCATTATGCACATAAACCTCTCTGATGAAATGGAAAAACAAATATTTGTAGTTCATATAAATCATCTTAATGCATAATAGAAGAGTTGGTGGGTCTGTACATAAGCATGATCAATTATTGTGGCCTTGCAGTTTCTTGAAAGATAGTGTGCAAAAAGTTTCTTTTGCTCTTGAAAGGTGTGTGTGAGAGTTTGAGAAAAAAAAACTATTGCTTTACTTATGTTTCAACTCCGGTGAGGCATGTTTGTACAGGTAGTGAAAATATGGTGGTTATGATTCTTTCGCTTATTTGGGGATTTTGATAGTAGAATGTGGTTTTAGCCTGGTGTTGCGGTTCATTCAGTTTCAAGGGAAATGATATGCGTGGTTTCTTTTCTCTACATAAGATGCATTATGTGATGTCTTCATCTTGGTAACATGTGGCCATATGTGATACCTTCTTCATGTTTCTGGATTTGGTGCAGGTTCAAGGGTGTAAAGCTACCTGATATATTATCGATGTGAATTATCCAGCTGCAGTGATATATCTGAGAATTTTAATGATCAATCTGCTACCAGGTACTGTACTCGCCACATTTTTTGTGTGTGATTCATCTCATTTAACTACATGTTAATTTCTAACAAACCTCCTGCTGCTACAGATTTCTTTGTACAATACATACTTCCTCCGTTCCTAAATATTTGTCTTTCTAGCATTACAAATAGACTACAACATACGGATGTATGTAGACATATTTTAGTGTAGATTCACTCATTTTGCTTTGTATGTAGTCACTTGTTAAAATCTCTAGAAAGACAAATATTTAGGAACGGAGGGAGTACAAATTATTGATATGGTATTTAAACAATGAATAATAAATGTTATTATCCTATATGGAAAATCTACTACTGTATTCTCATATGGTGAATATGAAAACTTCTTTGTATCTTAGTCATGAAAGTTCAAAGGCAAGTTTCAGTTGATCTTATTAATTAGTGCTCTTATTAATTCTTACCCTCTTACCTTGAATGTAGAAAGAGAAGGTAAGAGGGACCATGTTAAAATGTGAGTACATCTTGCATCAGTGAGATATCATGCTCACTATGAAGTTCTTACTGAAAAGTGGTATGGTTCCTTAGTACCTTCCGTAATTTGGTAATTTTGTGTTTATATAGCAGGAATTGTTGTTTTATGCCTAATATCGCGAAATTTACCTAAATAATGAGTCTCACATTGCTATTGTGAATTGTCATATGATGCATGTGTCATTGAAAGGCTGGAGTATGGTGTAGGGTCCTTATTCATAGATGATCTTGAGCCGTTGGAGCTATAGGCTGTAACATCACGGCCGCTTGCAGCCAACAAAGAGTTGGTCCAGACATGCTTTCAGGAAACATTGCTCCTTTGTATCCTCTTCGGTTCTCATTCCCTTTACTTGACCCAATTGAAATTTTTGTAGAAATTGGTTTCTGCTCGTAAGTAATGTTGGAGAAGATTATGTATTTGTAGTGATCACAAGATGACAACATCATCGACCTAAATCTAGCACCCTCAATTGAAATCACATAGCAGCAAAAGAAGTTTACCATATAATAGATGCCACCTTCACAGGAGGATCAACATCAAAAGATAACAATATAAGTCATGTTTTGTCACAGGTAAGATATGTTGCTGATCGTCTGAATGACGCAACTACACAGTCAGAGTATGATCTCCAACAGACAAACATATATTATTGGAGCATGGACGAGGATATTATTGGATCTCTGCTTTTGGTAATGATGGACCGCCAATGGATATTTAGGGCATATGTATCAATGGCTCTGCTTGATGATCATCGGCTCGTAACTACAACCATCTATATGATGCGCCAATATTATGTATCAGCACTGGGTTATCTTAAATCACTATGTATCGAAACTAAGTTTCTATTTGCTTACGCTCATTGTAAATTTCTTAAAACAGTATGTATCAGCACTACGGGATCAATATATGCTATCATCAAGTAATACCATTGCTTCCTCTTTGTCTAACATCATATATATGCATTAAACTATGACATACACATGCTTTAAAAACTTGGTTGGCCGATGCTTTTTGCGCCATTGGCGCAACGGGTCATATAGTCCAGAAATAAGAGAAGAAGGTCTCTACAAGCCTCCTCAGAGATCAGCGATTCTGGGCCGTTGGATCAGTTCTCTTGATGCGTTTTCGTCCATTGGATCGACATCTGCAGGAAGCTGGGCCGTCGGATCAAAATAAGTTACTGCAGGAATGAATAGTTATTGCCTGTTACTGCCTCATCGCGCTCGTTTTTACTCCGTTTTTTCTATCTGAAATTTTTCACGTGTGGGTCCGCTCACGGGTGCTCCGCGGTTGTCAGCGACCGTGGCTTGGATATGGCCCGGTCGTCTCGTCGCGCGCATCGGCGGAGGAAAGATCTCGTGCCACCGCACGTAATACCCTACCCCGCCGAGGGTATTTTCGTCTTGTCGCTGACAGGGTCGTGTGTGGCGTGCGGCGGTTGGCTCGTGCGGCTACGGGGTGGGGGAGGGCGGCAGCCCATTCGTCACCCCCGTCTCTTTCTGGATCTCGTTTTCTCTCGTCGCCGCCGCTCCTCCTCCTCGATTCGACTCCGTCCTCCTCGATTTGACTGCGGCAAAGACGAGCGAAGACGTCGAGCCCGCTCTGTGTGTCCCCGGCGTCGTCGTTGCCGCCTCTTCTCCACACCCTCTAGCGCTCATCAGTCTGTGTTCTCGGTGAGCACCACGTCCTTTTACCCCGCCGCCGGCGCCGCCTCATCATGAGATCCCCGCCACGGTGAGCCCCCCACCCCCGCTCCTCCTCCCCCTACTCGCCTCCTTTGCTTTCCACGGTTTCAGCCCCTGTAAACTAGGATTTCCGATCTGAACTGTTGTTACCGCGTGCGTGACGATGATAATTTGTGGTGAGCCGGAGGACAACATTATTGGTTATGTCTGCAATTACTGCTACTGCTACTGTTTTTGGTTTTGAGTTATGCCTATATCTCAGCTGTTCTCTTTATTATTTTGGTTTCAGGTTCCTCTCACAAGATCTCAGGTGTCTCATTCCTCTCTCCAATTTGCTTATGGTGGTCATGTGTATGTTTTTGTAGATCAGATGTAGTAGGTTCCAATAGCATATTATGGTCTGTTTTCCTTTTTAGGCTAAAGTAGCCGTGTTTGGTTTCGTATCTGACTAGATTGCTTTGAAATATAATTGGTTGTTAAACTCAATTCATTTGGAACTGAGTGAGTAGATGAAGTGATTCAGCTTAGCCTCCTCCAGCTAATTTAGGTGTTGGCCATCCATTATTAGATTGTACGAATGGAATAGAAGTAATCTTTGTGAAATCTTAGCTTTGCCCGGTTCATTCGGCGCCCTTGGATGCAAGGATTTTTTCAGATCCGTGATGGAACTACATTGTTTCCTCTGAAATTGACTTCCAAAAGTAGAGCTCTGTATTACGTGTGTTGCCTGATGCCCCAATGCAGATTTTTGGTTGTGCCCTTAGTTAGTCAATTATTTTTAGGAAATTGTGAGGGGAATGTGTGTGCACTCATAGACATCCCAAACTTTTGCAACAAGCCAAGCAAGAATTAAAATATGAATGGGCTGCCACAAGTAATTCAATATGAATGAATGGTCAGTATATAGACATGGTCATACAATCTATGGTTTGTGTTCTTTCCGAGGTACAGGTCCATCTAATTACTTGGTGATTTAGCAATTGTCTCAGATCGGGGATGATGTTAAAATATTTTGCACAAACATAAGGCTTGCATTTGTCACATGTATAAACGAAAGAGTTTCTCATAGGTATGCCATCAACTCTCTGTCCACAAGTGCAACAATCATTCTTGCATCAGGGGATGAGAAAAATTGATAATCTATACACTCCATCTGTCATGGATATAACCTTAGTATATCTATGTAATTTTTTGCCTGCTAAATAATACATATTGGAGAATAAATAGTTTCAGTTTGTTTATTCTTTTCTTTGCCTTACTGGATTTGAGTCAGCTATATAGCTACCCTGGATCGGTCTATAAACTGAAAGCATATATGTTTGTTCTTATACATTTGCATGGCATCCTCCATCCTTCAGGAGGCCTCTGTCACTGGGCATGAATTTTTGAGTAGATCATGGTGACGATTGCGCCATTACATGTTATTATTGTTCATATCTTATCATTAGAAATTGACATGTTATAAGGAAGATGTCACAGATCTGTTTCTTTCATGGTCAACGATTGTCTTGCTTTTCTGTGTCACATTCCTTATACCTGTTGTTTTATGAAATTCTTGCATGATAGCTAGCTAATCTCTATGGCATAGTTCCAAAAAGCGCTAGGCGTTAATTGTGCGTTTTGCCACTGCCTTGCGCTTTACTGACCAAAGCGCATGCTTATGCGCAGTTATGCAGAGATTAAGCGTAGTTATGCGCAATGCGTTTCGCCAACGCCTAGAGCCTAGGCGCGCTTAAGCGCTCGCTTAGGCGCGCCTTTTTTAACTATGCTCTATGGTAATAGTATCTGATATTCTAAATGTTTATTTTATTTTATTTCAGACCATGATAGCATTCCTTACCGGCTGTCACCTTCCTTCTCTATCTTCAGCATGATAGCTAGCTTCAGAATGATCGGCACATTTATTAACCATTCCATCTTTTTTGTGCATTGCAGGTTTGCTACTATGTTTACGGATCACTACATGTTCTATTGGAACAAGGTGAGATCCTTTTTTCAGTACTCGTTTGAACACGTGTTTTGCTTTCAGAGTATGATTGAACATCTTCGGCAGCCATGGTGTACTGATGTATATACTTTTTACTTGCATGTCTGATTTTAGAGGGCACGTATGTTTTGGTAGAAAGTGTATTGTTCCTATGTTGTCCTGCGTCCTCGAGCAGGAGCAACTGAAGTCCCAAGCTGCAGGTACTATTTTCCGTCCTGGCTCTATGCAACGACTCAATGGTCGATTCTTTTTAGTTTCTGGTTACTTCTAACCTGCGGTCTTCTCCGTAGAACTAATCAAAGATCAAATCCTTCGATGTTTTGATTAAGCAGGAGCAAGTGGAAGGAGTACCTGGATGTGCTCGATCGTGCTCTCAGGTTTCTCTCTCTCTCTCTCTCTCTCTCTCTCTCTCTCTCTCTCTCTCCCTCTCTCTCTTTGTGTGTCACACACACACAAGGTCTGATTCATTTTTCTGAGCTCATGCCAATATATTTGTTTTAGTTTTAGTTTGTTTGCTTGCTTGATTCGCTTTGCTGTCTAACTGCAGGTCTAATTGATATATAAGACATGTTTAGGACCTCTGAGCATGATGGCTAAGAAAACTAAGTAAAGGTTATATACATATTAATGGCTAGCTGTATAAGCATAATTCAGTAAAGGATTGTTTATTTTCTGCCTAGGAATGCTACCTACTAGCACGTACATTTATTTGCTGCTTCTAACAAGATGCAACGCTATATCGCATGAAAGTTGATCAGTCAAATGGATGTACATGCTTCAAATATGTTCAGCTTTAGGACATTTACAATAACAGGATGTAAGAAATGGAAAACATATATAGATATACATGTTGGTTACACGAGTGCATGACTGCTAGCAAGTTTCCGCATAACACAGCGAATGCAATCTGCTGATGTGTGCTGTTTGTAGTTCCTTCCTGGGCTTGCAATGCATAGATACTATTTATTAGTATTTTGTGCTAAAATATAATTGGTGCCCAACAAACTCTGTTTTTTGTTTCTGCTGTTTTCGCTTTGGACCTTCAACATTCCTGAGACATAGTTGTGCCGGGATGTAGTCAAGGTACCAAATGATTGTGTTTGTAGCTTGGTTTCTATTTTTTCAGAGAGGCACAAATAGAATCAACTCTTATCTAATTAAATTTTAATCACTTCACACATACAACGTTTGGGACCGGCACCCTCGCGCCAAGCCACGATCCTGATTTTTTTTAAACGCCTAAATTTATTCAATATGGATGGTATATTATAATGGATTTCATATTCGGTTTTTTAATCTTGGCGGTTATGCTTTGTTTTCACCTTCCTTGCACAAGCCATTGCTGTTATAGATGCATTTTTTTGCCTCGAAAAGATGATTTGGTCATATTCAGAGCACTTAACAATTTATGTGTCTGCATTGAACATTCCATGTGCTTAAGATATACAGAAAATTAGCATGGAACTATAGATACAATGTTTAGGCCTTATGTAATGGTTCTTGGATTGATGCTTGTAGTTTGCTGTCAGGTATTGCATTTGTTGATTCTTTTTTTTGTAAATATAGAATTTTTTATGTACTCGACTAATGTACTTATACCAGTTACATTCAAGATAAGTTTGGTTTTATTTCTGACTAAATAAATAACCAATCCAATGCTTATAATTTTGTTGTTCATTGTGCATATTATCCCATTCTATTGTATTTAAAAATGATTATTCATATTTGGTTGCATGTCCTTTGGCGGGTAATGCGCGGCAAGCCACGCCACCAAAGCATTGATTCCTACTAACTTAGCATTACCCGCTTGATCAAAATGTTGGGACCGACACCCTCGCGCCAAGGTGCGATCTCCATGCCCATGCCGTTCAACATGCTGCAGCTCTTGCCCACAGATCCTCGAGTATCGATTGACATGCCTTTGGTAGCAGTAGCCCCCATTTGATAGTTTTCTATTTATAGACCGAGAAGCTTTCTTTTACTTGAGAACTGAAGGGACCGTTTTACCTAGCGCAAAGGGAATTTTCTTTGTACATATTGATTTATTTTCATCATTACATGTATATGAGATACCAGAGGGAATTGTGATTGTGATTGGTATCTGTAGACATTGGCCATATTCGTCAGTATCCACCATTTCTTTCATTTCTCCTCATTTTTTAAATCTATTGGCCTCTGGTATATACACCTGAAATCAATGTGCCAAACAACAAGAAATAGAAGTAACAAGAAATATCTATATATTGGAAGATTTAGAATGCCAATTTATTAAAGTAGTTGTGAAATGCTGCCTCATCTTTTTTTCCATTTGTGTTGTTTCTCATAGTTTTAAACGAAAAGGAGGAGCTATAAAAATTGTCCTTTATCTTTCATATTTTTTTATGTTGAAGCGGTTACATAATATCTGTCCAAAGCGATTCCCTTTTAGATGTGATATCCGATGTATTCCAGCTTATAGTAGATGATAAAAAGGTGTTATCCCTGTCTTATGTGTTTCATGATAATTGATACGATTCTCTTAATTAACGTTTTGAGTATAGTCTCTTAAACAATCTGGTTAGAAGAAAACTGGGATGCAAACATGAATAGTTAAATCTGAATGCATATATTATTTTTTAGAGTATTACATGATTTTTATTTTCTCAATTGTATGGAAGTGTTAATTCTTTCCAGGTCTTTGGAATAAAAGGTTGTACATTTTTCTTATTCATACTATTTGGACCGAATTTGCAGAACTGTTGACCTGGTTATCTGGTTTCGGTTTTTTATCTATGCACATGAAATGCTCTTAAGGCTTGCAGAGCTGGTGAATTCCCCTAATCTTCTCTTTATTTTGAGCACATATTTTTTTGTGGTGCTCAAAATTTCACTGCAACTTTTTAGCTCCATTCTTAGCTATGGTATGTTGTGTGATGCTAAAACCTGCCTTGAATAGATAGATGGCGCATAGATGGATGATGAAGTTGTTAATGTGGCCATCCGTTCCCCAGACGACGAGGTGCACGCTTCCTGTCCAGCTCGCCGTTGCCTCGCCGCTGTCCCTCAGGTGCCCTTCCTCTCTCTCTCTCTTGTGTGGTACCTGCCTTTTCTTCCGCCTCTTTCTTATCTATTTGGCGTTCACAGTTGGATCAGGAGAGGGGCATCACTTGCAGTTGGACCGGAGAAGAAAGTGACTAAGAGGGAACTGACTATGGGAGAGGTGATTTCTTGCTTCCTTGTCTGATCATCTGTACCCGATGTCGTTTACCGCTTTCCTCTCATCTAGGTCTTCTGCCGTCTTGCCGCTCATTTACGCTCATTTTCTTGTAGGTATGCGGTTAGTGATCCGTGGTGGATCCAAAAGTAATTGCCATCTACTAGTGCTCTTGATTCTTGGCTGTCGGATTGCTGGTCCAATAGTAGGTGCTACTCCTTTCTCATTCCTTCCTTCACGCCTTTCTACGCGCACGCTCGACCTTTTATCGATTGTTCACATTTTCTTTTGTATGATGATTTTATTCCTACTGAGGATAATCAATTATGTTGTTAACCCCAGTCATTAAATTATGACAGGGAACTTGGTTTCATACAACTTTTAGATCGCTTATTTTTGTATAGATGATAGTTAATGTCCTGGGATGGTGAATGTTTCAGTTTTTTTACCTTACACAGTGAAATGTTCATCCATATAAATGGGGAATCCCTTCGTGTACGCTTCTGTGCCACAACATGGGTGCAAAATTAGGAGAACTGCTCTATACCATATATCTAGCTCCGATTGGTTCTTGGTTTCTCTGATTGTTATAAATTAACCAAATTAATGTGACCTTATTTAATATTTTGGCCGAGTAAACATTCACAAAGACCTAATTATGAAACTCAAATGACAAATGTAGGATTAATGAAGCAAACATCAATGACCGCATACAAATTAATGATGATGATGGTGTTAGTTCCCACCTTTATTTGTTATGATTGTTTATGATTCGGAATATGTTGGATTAGCATATAACACACGTTGCCATTCCTTGCTTAATAGACATGCACTGCTCTCTTTGTCATGGCTGCTCTGCACTAAATGTGTGATGTTTCACTTTAGCCTAAGTTTTCTGTTCAGTAATTGTTGTTTCTCCCTGAAACAAAACTGACACTTTGTATGATTGATTACTCAGAGAGCCACAATCACACAAGGAAATCTAAACAGCCAGCTGGGTATTGACAAGAAGCATCAATTTAAGAGGACCGTGAGAGAGCTTGTGGAGGGAAGAACACCAGCTCTTCATCGCCTCACCAAGTGCTTAAAGGACCAATGACTCGAGCAGTGCAAGAGCTCTCGAGACTGAGGTGACTTCGCTCCTTTCTAGACATCTTTTCGATTCACATGAGACATGGCTTCTACCTTCATCGGAAACTCTGTGCATACTCAGGTACTTGGATGAAGACCACGGGACAGCTCTGCACAGCGGTCAAGACGACGAGATCGACAAGTGCTCGAAACAAGAAGAAGGAAGGCTGAAGATGCTGCAGGCACCGGACGTCCGGCCTACATCGGACGACCGGCGACTTCTAGGCACCGGACGACCGGCGTCCACCGGACGACCGACGACCCCCAGACGACCGGATGATCGGAAGCCACCGGACTCCGTGACATCGACCACAGAAGCTAAATAGCGGAAATCCGAGGATTACCGGACGTCCGGTCCCTCCGGAACCACCGGACGTCCGGTAACCAGCGAACGTCCGCCCCGACGGCGACATCTCATGTAATATATACTCCTTTCGAGGTAGCTTTTGGATAGCTCATCATAAACCTTTGTGGTTCCTCTCTTACGAGACCGCGAAGACCTTCTCAGGAAGAAGACTATCTTTGTATCACCGATGTTGACTATGGATCGTGTATCTTGATATGTATCGTGGATCTAGCACCTGTGTGATCATATTTGTGTTGATTTGAGTGCTTCCCCTCGTGTTTTCCTTCGTATCTTCTTTCTGTTCTCCGTGTTCGTCGTGGGATAACCTTCTTTCGTGAAAGATCTGCTGACTAGGGTTCCACCCTACATCATATTATGGTATCATGAGCATAGGTTGATCATGAAATTGGAGCCCCACACCTTTTTTTCTAGCTTGTTTTGTTGTGTTTTTCCCAATTTCGAAAATTCCTCACAAAAATAGTCCCAATTTTTTTTGTGATCTGTTGATTTGGCAAGATTTTGTTGACTTTGTTTCATGGATTTGTTGTGCCACGAGTGGATCTAGCTTTTCCATACCTTCTCACCGATTTTCTTTTGCGAATTCGGGCAAGTTTGACCAATTTGTCCACGGATCCCCCAACCCCAGCCCCGACCTACCGGACGATCGACGGTTTACCGGACGTCTGGCACCCCTCGAGACACCGGACGTCCGTTAAACACCGGACGACCGGCACCCCACCTACAAAAACTATTACCGGATTTCCGGAACTTATCAGACGTCCGACCCCTTCCGATCGACCGGACGACCGACAACTTAACGGACGTCCGACGTACCCTGAAGAAGCTGAATCTTTTCAGTTTTGTTCCACCTTCCGCTATCACCTACCTTTCATCCCACCACCACCTCCGCAACCACCATCGTTTAACTGCTACGATTTGAAACATCTTGTCTCCCTTTGCCTTGGATACTTGAGTTGTGGTTTCACCGTTTCCTTGGATGTTTAGGCTACCTTGGAACGACAATACTTCGACAACACCACCGCTCAACTTCGGCAAGGACGGTAACATCGACGACACTTTGTTCATTCTACCTTGCAATTGCATTGTCACCCTATGAACCATCTTTGCGTAGCTTTCCCATTGAGACTAGCCATTTGAGTATTGCCGGGCCACGACACTTGTGCACAATAGTGATAGTCATAGATATTGCATACCATATCATCATATCTTCGTGTGCCACAAGAGTGATCCGCATACACAATAGCTACCTTGATCCGAGAAGCATGCATAAGTATCCAAAGAAAGAGCTCACAAGTTTTTAAGCAAAAGAGCCAACCAAAGCTTATAAGCAAAAGGACAATAGCATCATACGCCTTGCATCAAAAGAGATCATATGACATAGCAATACATCATCCTGTGCTCAAGCATCGGCACATCATACACTCATAGCATACTTGTGATAGACAGTCGTTACGTTTTGCCTCTTATAGGTCGTGCACAAGTGAGTATCCGCCTATTAAGCAATCGGTTAGCGTCTCTCTAGTGTTGTGCAACACGAGCATTTTCCGTGGTTTCCACATTTTCGCTCACCCTTGGTTGCACAACCATATTTATCTATTCGTGCGTGTGTTCCGTGTGCTACTTTGCTAGTGATCTACTTGTTGCATGAGCAAATTATGAACCATTTTCAACATCCTTGAGTCACTTTGACGATTGCATTGAATTTGTGCCACCATCCTAATCAAGCTCCTCTCAAAGCTTTACTTGTGTAGGTGTGAGAATCGACACGAAGTGGTACCAATAGTGCTATTTTCGGGTTACATTATTGAGTGATCATTGATCCATTTTCAACTTCGGTTAAGGTACATCTGGTATTGTCTTCTCCTTTCTCCCACTCACATACTTGCTTGTGATGATGGATAGGCCAAGTACATCTTCCAACCCGATCTTCGACGATCCTCAAGAAGCGAACAACTACGTTACCAAACTACATCTCTTCGGTGTCCAACGAGCTCTCCATCAAGAAAGCGAAGCTATGCGCGAGTACATTGGTCAAGTCGCCGAGGACGCGCGCCAATTTGAAGCAAGAACAAAAGAGCAATTCGACATCATCAACACCAACATGTCTACTCAATTCAACGAGCTACGGACATTGATAGTCAACCGACGTTCTTCTTCCACATCTTCTCAAAGACGAAGCCGCTCAAGTCGACATACCGACTCCACGGATGGCTCAAGTACCTCTACGTCAAACACTCTTCGTCAAGCCGCATGTCAAGCTCGACATGACAACCAGAATCCACTTCATGACAAGAGTTCACAAGAGCTATTTGAAGAGCAAGAAAGTCGACATCGCCAAAACCAAGCTACACTTGAGCAAGCACAAGAACGGCAACAACTACGCCAACAACAACAA
This sequence comes from Secale cereale, assembly GCA_902687465.1. Lineage (NCBI taxonomy): Eukaryota > Viridiplantae > Streptophyta > Magnoliopsida > Poales > Poaceae > Secale > Secale cereale. Next base: position 263,012,822 of record LR738712.1, on the reverse strand, counting down.
GAGCGAGCACGTCAATACCAAGAAGAACAAGATGCTGAGGCTAATCGCCAAGCACAACAACATCGAGAGCTCAAGCTCTTGAGGCGTAACGAGCATTACGTGATGCACATCGCAATGTGGCAGCTCGCACTCGACACACTCATCAAGAAGAGGATTTCCTTCACGATGAGATGCAAGAGAGGCGTCACCAAGCAAGAATGCAAGAAGAAGTTCCTCCTCAAACGCGACAAGAGCATCAACCTCAACACGAACCACAAGCTCGACAAGAACACCATGATAATGGACATCTACTTCATCAAGAGCAACATGAGATTGTTAATCGTCCCAATCAAGAACGCCCTCACAATAGGCAAGGAAACAATGAAGAGCATCGCTATGGCAAGCTCAAGTTCACCATGCCAAAGTTTTCCGGAAGCATTGATCCCGAAGACTACCTCTCATGGGCATTGAAGGTTGACAAAATCTTTCGACTTCACAACTTCGATGAAGAGAAGAAGATCGCTATGGCATCCCTTGAGTTCCAAGACTATGTTCTCATATGGTGGGAGCAAATCATAGAGAGAAGAGAAGCAAAAGGCGAACCTCCTATCACCACTTGGGCTCAAATGAAAGAAGTCATGAGAGCACACTTTGTGCCTAAACACTACAACCGTGACTTGTTCAAGAAGCTACAACTCCTCAAGCAAGGTACCAAGTCCGTTGAAGAGTACTACAAGGAGATGGAGATTGCCATGATAAGAGCCAACATCACGGAAGATGAAGAGCAAACAATGGCGAGATTCTTGAATGGACTCAACTATCCTATCAAGAAGATTGCGGACTTCCAACCATACAACAATCTCCTCGAGCTAGTACATCAAGCAACCAAAGCGGAGCGACAAGTTCAAGAGGACTACAAGTACTCCAAGTTCAACTCCAAGAACTTCGGCTCCTACAACCAAGCTTCAACGGCTTCGGCTACTCCTCCTACCTCTACGAAGCCATCTACAAACTTCGGTGACAAGTGAAGCTACAAGGATGCGACTACATCGAGTCGTCCACCTTCTACCAACAACTTCAAGCCAAGAGCTTCATCAACTACAAGTCGTCCACCTTCTACCAACAACTTCAAGCCAAGAGCTTCATCAACTACAACTCCAACCGAAGACAACTCCAAGACGAGTTCCATCAAATGCTTCAAGTGCCAAGGACGAGTCCACAAGTCATTTGAGTGCAAGACTGTTCGCACCATGATCATCAATGATGACGGATCTTATGACTCAATGAGCGATGATGATATGGAAGCACTTGAGCATGTAGCCATGCATCGCCAAGTGAATGAAGAAGAAGACCATCAAGTGTTTTGCGACAATGACTCAAGTCCAAATCTTGTTGTCTCCAAAGTATTGACACTCCAACACCAACAAGACGACGACCAACGATGTCATATCTTCCATACCAAGGCCGGCATCAATGGACGCTCCGTCAAGGTTATCATCGATGGAGGAAGTTGTCACAACTTGGCAAGCGAAGAGCTATGCGACAAGCTTCAATTGGTCAAGACGAAGCATCCCCATCCCTACAAGGTCCAATGGCTCAACGACGCCGGAATTCTTCGAGTCGAGCACACCGTGCAAGTCTCTTTCAAGATAGGCGCCTATGAGGACACTCTTGAATGTGATGTGATCCCCATGTCCGTGTGCCACCTTATTCTTGGATGACCATGGCAATATGACCGTGGAGTCACACACAATGGACGGACCAATCACTATAACTTCAAGATGAAGGGCAAGGAATTCGTGCTCCGACCAATGTCTCCAAGTCAAGTAGCCGCCGACAAACACTTACCTACCAACCATCGTGGAGAGAATGGTGAGAGAGTGAGCCACCAAAAGGAGAGTGAGAGCCACAAGCCAAATATGAGCGACTCCACGATGAGCGACAAGAAGCAACTAGTGCTATTTGCCACCAAAAGTGAGATGAGAGAAGTGTGTGAGAACCCATCGAGTGTCTTTCACCTTGTGCTTTTATGCAAAGGGGAAGCCAAACCTACTAACACTTCACCACCTCTACCTTTAGTGTTGTCTCAATTGTTGCAGGAATTCTCGGACGTCTTTCCCGATGAACTACCTCCGGGTCTACCTCCACTTCGCGGAATCGAACACCGCATCGACCTCATACCCGGCGCACCACTTCCAAACAAGGCTCCTTACCGCGTCAACCCCGAGGAAACCAAGGAGATACAACGGCAAGTGCAACAACTCATCGACAAAGGTCATGTACGTGAAAGCTTAAGCCCTTGTGCCGTTCCGGTTATTCTCGTGCCTAAGAAAGATGGAAGTTTTCGCATGTGCTCCGATTGTCGACCCATAAATGCTATCACCGTTAGATACCGTTATCCTATTCCACGCTTAGACGACATGCTTGATGAATTATGTGGTGCCACCATGTTTTCGAAAATTGATCTTAAAAGTGGTTACTACCAAATTCGCATTCAAGAGGGTGATGAGTGGAAAACGGCTTTCAAAACCAAATTTGGGTTATATGAGTGGCTTGTTATGCCAATGGGTTTATCGGAAGCACCCGGTTCATTTATGCGTCTTATGCATTTTTGTCTACGACCCTACATAGCTGTCTTTGTAGTGGTCTACTTTGACGACATCCTTGTTTTTAACAAGACGCTAGAGGACCATGTGACACACATCCGTATGGTTTTACAAACCCTTCGGAAAGAGCGCTTATATGCTAACATGGAGAAATGCACTTTTGGCGTTGATAAGGTCGTCTTCCTAGGATTTGTCGTTTCTTCACAAGGTGTTCACGTTGATGAAACTAAAATTGAAGCAATTAAAACTTGGCCTCAACCAACGAATCTCATGCAAGTGCGTAGTTTCCTTGGTCTAGCCGGTTTCTACCGACGTTTTGTGAAGGACTTTAGCACTATTGCTATGCCTCTACACGCTTTGAGCAAGAAGAACGCACCCTTCATTTGGGGTCCTTCGCAAGACACCGCGTTCAATGAGCTAAAAAGCTTGCTTACCCACGCACCACTTCTTGCCCTACCGAACTTTGATAAACCTTTTGAGATTCATTGTGACGCTAGTGGTACCGGCATAGGTGGCGTGCTCATGCAAGAAAAGCGCCCAATTGCGTACTTTAGCGAGAAGCTATCCGGAGCGCAACTTAACTATCCCATCTATGATAAAGAGCTTTATGCCTTGGTGAGGGTTTTACGTGTTTGGGAACATTATCTTAGACCTCATGAATTCATTCTTCATACGGACCATGAGACCCTCAAGTATCTCAAAGGTCAAACTAAGTTGAACAAGCGTCATGCTAAGTGGAGTGAGTTCATTGAGTCTTTTCCCTATGTCATCAAGTACATCAAAGGCTAAGAAAATGTTGTGGCGGACACGCTTTCCCGTAAATACATGCTTGTTACGCAACTTGAGTTGAATGTGATTGGCTTTGAGCACATAAAAGATTTATATGAGCATGATCCTTTCTTTGCAAATCCTTATGCTAAGTGTTTGACTCACACTTCTTGGGAGCGTTACTACATAAAGGATGGATATCTTATGAGAGCTAACAAACTTTGCATTCCCGAGTCTTCGCTTCGTTTGCTCCTTTTGCAGGAATCGCATGGAGGAGGACTCATGGGACACTTTGGACGCGACAAGACATTTGCTACGCTCTCCAAGAACTACTTTTGGCCCAAGATGCTACGTGATGTCTCACGCCTCACCAACCGATGTTCTACATGCCGCAAAGCTAAGTCCAAAGCTCAATCTCATGGTCTTTACATGCCACTTCCTATTCCATACAATCCATGGGAAGACATAAGCATGGATTTTGTACTTGGCTTGCCTAGGACTCAAAATGGCAAAGATTCCGTGTTAGTTGTCGTGGATAAATTCTCTAAAATGGCTCATTTCATTCCTTGTAACAAGATCAACGATGCTTCACATGTTGCAAATATCTTTTGTAGGGAGATAATTCGTCTACACGGCATGCCGAAAACGATCGTGTCGGACCGGGACGTCAAGTTCTTGAGCTACTTTTGGAAAACCCTATGCGCCAAACTCGGAATCAAGCTACTCTTCTCTTCGGCGTACCATCCACAAACCGACGGCCAAACGGAGGTGACGAACCGCACCCTTTCGACGCTTCTTCGCGTGTTGATCAAGAAGAACATCAAGGAATAAGAGCAATGCTTGCCCATCGCCGAGTACGCCTACAACCGCGCAATACATTCGACCACCGGCAAGTCCCCTTTCGAGGTCGTCTACGGCTTCAACCCGTTGTCCCATTGGACATCCTACCTCTACCTCTAGAAGAGCGCATCAACATGGACGCAAGTGCATGAGCAAGCTATCTCAAGAAGGTGCACGAAGATACAAGGGCAATGATCGAGCGACAAGTCCATCGTCTCGCCACCAAGCTCAACGTCAACAAGGCACCAATGGTGTTCCAACCGGGAGATCTTGTTTGGCTTCATCTTCGCAAGGACCGTTTCCCACACGAGCGCAAGTCCAAACTACTACCACGCGTCGACGGACCCTTCAAGGTGCTAGCACGCTTCAACAACAACGCCTACAAGATCGACATCCCAAGAGACAAGTACTCCGTGAGCGATACTTTCAACATCAAGGACCTATCTCCTTTCCATGGTGATGAAGATTTCGATCCGAGGTCGGATCTGTCCCAAGGGAGGGGAGATGATGCGGAGCATCCAAAGGTCATCCCCATGGACCCTTCATCGCCTCACCAAGTGCCCAAAGGACCAATGACTCGAGCCCGTGCAAGAGCTCTCGAGACTGAGGTGACTTCGCTCCTCTCTAGACATCTTTCTGATTCACATGAGACATGGCTTCTACCCTCATCGGAAACTCTGTGCATACTCAGGTACTTGGACGAAGGCCACGGGACAGCTCTGCACAGCGGTCAAGACGGCGAGATCGACAAGTGCTCGAAACAAGAAGAAGGAAGGCTGAAGATGCTACAGGCACCGGACGTCCGGCCTACACCGGACGACCGGCGACTTCCAGGCACCGGACGACCGGCGTCCACCGGACGACCGGCGACCCCCAGACGACCGGACGACCGAAAGCCACCGGACGTCCATGACATCGACCACAGAAGCTAAATAGCGGAAATCCGAGGATTACCGGACGTCCGGTCCCTCTGGAACCACCGGACGTCCGGTAACCAGCGGACGTCCGCCCCGACGGCGACATCTCATGTAATATATACTCGTTGACTTCCATCCTTTCGAGATAGCTTTTGGATAGCTCATCTTAGACCTTTGTGGTTCCTCTCCTACGAGACCGCGGCCTCTTCGGAGAAGATCCACCTCGGATTCAAGGCCTCCACACAGGAGAAGATCCCAAGGGATACCCAAGACCTCCTCAGGGAGAAGACTATCTTTGTACCACCGACGTTGACTATGGATCGTGTATCTTGATATGTATCATGGATCTAGCACCTGTGTGACCATATTTGTGTTGATTTGAGTGTTTCCCCTCGTGTTTTCCTCCGTATCCTCTTTGTGTTCTCCGTGTTCGTCGTGGGATAACCTCCTTTCGTGAAAGATCTGCTGACTAGGGTTCCACCCTACATCATATATATTCAATGCTTGTGGCTATAGTTGCTATCAATTGTCTTCTTAACTATGCTTTACTGATGCTTTTGATTTTGGTGTGTGTGTGTGTGTGTGTGTGTATATATATATATATATATATATATATATATATATATATATATATATATATATATATATATATATATATATATATATATATATATATATTAGGTATTATCCGGTGAGCATAAGTGTATATATTCTATACGAGTATTACCGGACTGGATACAATTGGATCAGGCAGGGTGTGGCAAGCTGCATTTACTATCCTTTCTACTGACGCATCATAGCATCTGACCTTTACCCGCTTGGCCACGTCGTTGGAACCGGCACCCTCGCGCCAAGGCGCGATCTCGATCTAGTAGCATATGGATAAAGCACATAGGGTGTGTTTGGTAGCATGTATGGACCTACCCTAGTTGTTCTCCTCTCATACATGCTGAATGTAGACATGTTGAGTCTATGCAGTTGCTGTTGTTTGGTAGCGATGTATGCGTTGAGACATGCTGAGCTGAGACTTTGTTTGGCAGCATGCATGTGTTTAGACATGTTGAACAATTTTGAATTTCGAATATTTTTTTTGAATGATGAACAAAATCGAAAAAATGTGAATACAAATTTAAACATATTTTGAAAATTTAACCAAATTAGAACATATTTTGAAAAATTTAACCAAATGCGAACACAAAATTTTGAATATTTTATAAAAATTAAATAAAATTTGTAATTCTTAATATTTGTTTAAAAATTCAAATAAATTTTGATATTCTTTCAAAATTCCGAACATATTTCATTTTTTTAAATTCAAATTCTAAACATTTATTGAAAATTCAAAGAAGTTTTGAAATTCTCGACATTTTTTGAAAATTTAAACAATTTTGAAATTCTAAACTTTTTCAAAAATTTAAAGAAAATTCGAAATTCTGTTTTTTTTTCTGAAAATTTAAACAATTTTTGAAATCCTGAACATTTTTTGTAAATATAAACAAATCTGGATCTGGTCTGGTTGGTGGGGACGATGGTCAGGGCCAGCATGGCTCCCTCCATGCACCTTGTTTGGGGTGCATGAGATGAGCATGGCTGAGGGGTCTTTTATGCATCAGATAAGCATAGTTCAGGTGAGCCCATGCACCCTACCAAACAAGAAAAAATGGGTCGAATTGGGAACTTTTGCCCTCATGCATCCTTCATGCATCCTACCAACACCCATAGTACTATGCTCGATTGTTTGCAAGTCGTTGCCATATCCCACGACAATGACAACTCTGCACCTATGTATGTACTGACTGTTACTGCCCTTGTATGGAATTCCACTACAGTGTACAGATTAAAATGCACTGCACTCTGTGCTTCAGAGTGCCACTAGTTCGATTCAGCAGCTGCAAATAGTTGCTTCCATTTCTCCTGGTCGCTCCCTGGTCCTTCGCCCTGCACCACGTCATTTGCCATATCAGTCTCTCGGAGGAAGAAATTTCAATTGGTAACTATAGGAAAATAAACAACGATTCATTTCGAGCAAGATCTGTTTGATGTGTAACGCCAGTTGGCTAACAAAATTCACGCCATGAGTCCAACTGAATACCAGGACAAAAATAAATAAACAATACAATCAAATGTTTAAAGCACGAGTTAACATCGCGTCTGAAGCATGCATGAGTACCTTCACCGAACTAATCTCGTATATTTTTCCTTGGGTAGATTCAATATCCAAAGCTTGGATACATGCTTCTGCCACCACCAATCTGCTCGCTTCTCCCACAAGGTTGTCACCTAATAAGATAAGACAATCCTTTGAAAATAAGATAATGACCAAGTGTTACGAACGTAAAACAGCTTAGTAAGAGCACTAGTTCATCATCAAACGGAGAGGGACCTTGGCCTATCTCAACTGCTCGTCTTTCTCCAGCTGTAGCCTTAACAAGTGTGTTCAGGTCATAGGAAGTGTAGGGCCCATCTGTTAATCTCCCCGGCCTGCAACCAGCTAGTATCATATCAGAAAAAGAACATGTCCATGAATGAGCCCATGGATTATTCCTTGTCTGTACATGATATTAACCTGATGATCGTGAAAGGTATGCCTGAACTGCGGACAAAGTCCTCTGCCATCTTCTTGTATTTAAGCACACCAAAAAGGTTCATGATACTGAAAATGCGTACTGGTATGAGGTAAGGATAAACAGATTATATTGTAGTCCCCCAATTCAGTATTATAGGATGTTTTGGATATTTCAATATAGACTACATACGGGCTGAAAAGAGTGAACACACCAATACGTGTCTACATACACCCGATTCAGAAAAATGTTAGAACATCTTACAATAGTGAACAGAGGGAGTACATGATAAAGAAACCGGTATAAAACTAAACCAGAACCAAATATCCAAGTAAAAGGCACAGACACTTAAATTGAAAAAACAAGCATGCATGTCTTATATTAAAACATACAGTGGCTAACAGTAACAGAAAGTACTTACTAAAATAAACTTTGCATCTATAAACAGGTTGTGGCACTTCAATGAAAATGTGTAATTTCAGGATATCACACCAAATAGAAAAAACTTTTGTTTAGAGGCAATTGATGGGTAGATGAAAGTAAACGAAAATATTCTTCTCACCTTTATTGAGAGGGGTCGGACACTTTATATAACAGACAAGCCTTGGCCAACAAGCCGGTAAATCTATTTAAACTCCAATACAATCTCTAAACTGAGTGGACTCTTTCCTAACAGAGATGCTTAATCAACCAGGACTCTAATTAAGGGATAAGACTCCACGTTTGATGGGCTGGTCCACATAACAATGATGACAAGTTGAAGCAGTACACGGTTGTGGAGGAACAACTCCACCTTGCTGCTACAGTCTACAACACTAGTGTTGAAGGAACTACTTCAACGTGATGCGCTAGATATCGCTCTAGAGGTGAATATAGGCCAATTCAAAACTCCTAGAGCACAAGATCTAGTCCAAAATCTTTGATAAGAACACCAAGTTTTATTATAGATAATGGGGTACATAGCCAGGTTACAAACTAGAGGTGGGGACAACTATTTATAGGCTTTGTTAAGCCTTCACACCTCAACTTCTAGTTATACCTAAAACACTCTAGAAAACATTACTCCCTCCTATCCATATTATTTGTCGGTCAAACGGATGTATCTAGAATACGTGTAGATACATCCGTTTGAGCGACAAGTTGTCGGTGCACTAAGAACGGGTCCTTAGCATCTCAGACTTATGGACGGACAGTGGCAGCCTCCCTGGCAAGGGGTCTTGACGGGAAAGGATCCAAGCTCAGAGAAGCCGCTCTTCGTGAGATCAAGGAGCGCATTAAGAAGACCAAGACAAGCTACCAGCTGAAGCACCAGAAGCAGCCTCCTTGCCGAGGACGCGAACCCGGCAAGGCCAAAGCGGGGCAAGCCCTGTGGCCAGCAAGTTGTCGTGGTTCTAAGTCTGACAGTACGAGTAGGGGGTACATAAGAGGAGGCAAGGCCCTAGCTATGGTGAGATTGTACGCAAGATGTATACGAGTTCAGGCCCTTCTCGGAGGAGGTAAAAGCCCTACGTCTCGGTGCCCGGAGGCGGTCGACTGATATGTATATGGGTGTTTGAGTTACAGGGGGTGCGAACCCTTGTACTGGAGGAGGGGGGTGGCTTATATAGTGCGCCAGGACCCCAGCCATGCGCCACGTTACAAAGGGTTCAATGTACATAAAGGCAGGCGTTACTGATAACGCCTGCAGTAAAGAGTGATAAAGGCATTCATTGTTGCGGAGTGAATGCTGGACCGTTGCTGTCCTTTGACCTTCATGGGTCGAGTGTCTTGGAAGGGTCGAGTGAAGTTGAGCCGTATGAACGGGGTGTACAGTCGAGTGGATTGTCCCCTTGGGCCGTGTCAGTCGATTGTTCTTGTTGTCGTTGATTTGTCTTTTGAGCTTCTGGGGTAGTGACCTTGGGTGGGGTATCTGGGTCAGGCCTGTGACCCTACCCTAGGTCTGTAACATCATCACAAGCCTCTCCCTCGCCAACCGGCATGCGCTCCACCTCACCGAGCAGCTAGTCACTGATCAGTGAGGTGTCGAGCCCGCAAGTAGTTAGGTGAAGCTTGTCGGACACGTGGTGGCGCATCAGGGCGATTTTTACCTTTATCGACACCCGTCTGGTTGACGTGTCAAGATTACAGAGAGGCCGTTCGGCAAGCGGTGCAGCAGCCTTGCCGGGACTCCTCCTTGTGACACCTAGCAATGCATTTAATGCGCTTTGTCTTAACTAGAAGAGTTAGGTATGGTACCACTGTTTGCTGTCGAATCTTTGGATAGACTGTTTTGCCACTGTGACAACCCCTTAATCTATAAAAGAGGGCCATGGCAACCTTTACAAGGGTTCGAACCCATTCAAACCCCACGCATACGTACTTGTGTAGCAGCCTTCTCCTCGCGCCTTGCCGGGCGAGGGCGCTTCGTGTACCTGTGTTCACAACCACTAATACACCAAAGCAAGAGTAGGGTTTTACACCTCAACGATGGCCCAAACCTGGGTAAAGGTCCTTGCGTCATTCGTCATTCCCGCTCTTTGCAATGCGTGCCACGCCTCTCCGAACCAGCAAAGGGGCTCGTCAGCCCCATAGATCGTCGACACACGCCGACATCTTTGGCGCGCCAGGCAGGGGGGTCACCAGCGTGAACCCGGATTGGCGAACGGCGAGCAGTTTCGCCAAGCTTGATCACCATCTTTATCATTCATGGCGCCCAAGAAAAAGGGCTTCATGACGACGAAGCCTTCCACGTCCAAGCTTCCTTTACCCGCGTCTGCGGGTGGCGCAGGCGGCGCCACCACCGCGGACGGCACGAACGCTGCGGTAAGCACGACCGGCGCGGGTGGAGCGGTCGTCGTGCCCGCTGCGGCAGGAGCGGACGGTGGAGGTGCTGGAGGCAGTCATCTTCCATGACTCTTCGGCCAAAACAGCAGCATTGGTGCCGGCAACGCGAGCGCGCAGGCCGCGCCTCTACGATTTGATGGCAAACGTGCGAACCGGGGGGGGGGGGGCGACGAAACATCGACGGCTTCCTCGGGTTCGCGGCTATGCAAGTTTCCCCGGCAACACGATTCGCGTGGATAGCCCAGTCATTGACGGGTCCGCGCCCTGCGTTGACGGGCGACCACCTTACAAGGTTGGATGCCCGGCAACGCCACGAGCTGCGACAAGTCAGCAGGGTATCCGCCCAGGCCACCAGGCTCGAATCATTAGAGGGACGCCCTTGCGAAGTGTACCCCTTCCCCGGCCGGGTCCTCGGTGCACCGCGATTCTTTGTACATGTCCAGTACTTGGGTAAAAGAGCTCTTCGTGTGCGAGGTTTCCCCAGGGAGAAAGAGATCTTCCGCTCGACATGACAAGGATTGCCATGACAAGGATTGCGGCAAAGAAAGCTAAGTTGATTTTTTTTGAGGAATTAAGATTCTTTTTACTATTCTTTCGGATGTCCGTTGTTCAACTCTCGTGTTTGTGTAAGAAACCTACACGCGAAGGAGCCTGCCGTGTTTGTATAAGAAACCTGCACACGAAGGAGCCTTGCCGTGATCAATGGCGCCCTCGTCTGTTTCGAGCCTGCTCAACAGTTCGAGTGGCTGCATTGAGAACGTTGAAGGATAACTTACCAGCAACAACACTACCAGCAGGGTGCTAGGTGTTAAACACATGTCACGTGTATTGACACCGCACCTCTGGTGGCGCATAGCTTTAGAGGGATAGAGTAGTTTGTTAGGAGAATATCTCATATTATGTAACCTCTCTCTTGTCCCTTGCTCTCCAAGATGTAATCTCCTTATCTCCTAGAAGACCTCCAACTACATTGTATGCGCTGTTCCCAGGGAGGTGCGCCCCTGCCAATACAACACGCAACGCGTCCCTCACATCGAGGTAAGATGCTTCTGCCTAGTCGCACATGGTAATCAGAGCTGCCTCTTCCAAACTCATCTAGGGTTCCAATCTCCAGTAGCGCTAGCCTCCATGTCTTCCTCCGCTACCCTCGACTCAAGCCTAAACGGCCAGGTCACGGAGAAGCTCTCTCGCACAAACTATGTGCTATGGCGGACGCAGATCACGCCACAGCTGAGAGGGGCCGGTCTCTTCGGCTACGTTGACGGCACCATGCCGGGACCAGCGCCTCTTCTTGTCACCAAGGACAAGGACGGGAAGGAGACCTCCGCGCCCAACCCTCTCCACCCCATCTGGGTCAGGAAGTGTTAGAATACAACTTGTAATAGGATTAGGACTCCTACTCGGTTTGTAATAGGGCTAGGTCAGGTGCGGCTTGGCTCTTATACATACCTCTTGTACTGTCACAATATTGCATCAACAATTATTCAATAGTTATTCAATAGAATTCTACATGGTATCAAACTTTCGATCCTAGGGTATGGCTAACCCGCCAGCCCCGCCACCGCCGCCGTCGCCCGGCTACTTCGAGCGGCGCGCTGCCATCGTCGCCGCCAAGGTCGCCGCGGCCACGGCCTCCTCCGCCTCTACCTCTACTCTAGTTCTACCCCCACCAATACCCCCTTCCATCTCCTTCGCTGACACCATCTCTGATATTAGCCCCTACATCCCCGTAACCCTAGACCTCGCTGCTTACAACTACTACCATTGGCGTCACCTCTTCGACGTCCACCTTAGGCGATGCAATCTCCGCTCTCACGTTGCCGACGACTCTCTTCCTCAACGTCATGATCCGCAATGGGTCAAGGATGATCTCGCCATTATTCAATGGATCTACATGCGAGTCTCCACAGAGATCTTCAATCTCGTCCACTGTGACGGTGCCTCCGCCGCCGATCTATGGGTGGCCCTTCGTCAGCTCTTCCAGGACAACGTCGACGCTCGCGCCAACAATCTCCACACCGAGCTTCGTAATACGGTGCAAGGTGATTCACCAGTCGGCGTCTACTGCCAACGCCTCAAGGCGATCGCGGATGAACTCCGCGAACTTGGTGATCCGATCGACGATCGCCAGCTCATCAACGTCCTCCTCGTCGGCCTCGGCGAGCGGTTCGAGAAGCAAGACTCCTTCATCCCTATGATGCGTCCGTGTCCCTCCTTCGCCGAGGTTCGCTCAATGCTCCAATGGGCCGATCGTGCCCTAACTATGAAGGACTCCCGTCCTCAGGTCTTCACTGCTTCTCCTCGCTCGCCTGCGTCGACGCCGCCACCGCCACCTCCACCAACAGCACCTCCTCAACCATCCGGCTGGCGTCTAAGTCCCAACTACCGGGGCAAAAACCCTAGGCCGCCGCAGTTCCGCATGGCGACCGCTCCTGCTCCACCAACTGCACCACCGCCGCCCCCGGCTTCATCAACCGCACCACCACCGCCGCCCGGATGGCGCCCATCTCCTGATCCATGGACAGGGCTACTCCAGGCGTGGCCTATGCTCTGGTCCGCCCCTACGCCATATGGTGCCCCGCCTGCCTATAGCGGTGGCTGGCAGCCCGGTGCTCGCCCTCACACCGGCGCGCCCGTCCTCGCGCCCCGACAGCCAACGGCCGCGTACCACGCTGCTCCCTCCTACGCGCCACCGATCTACAACACCAGTCCTTATGCATCCTATGGCGCTCCATCGTTCCCCTACATGCAGCAGTACAATGATGGTGCCTCTCTCTTTACGTCGATGCCGGCCCTACTGCCGACGCCACCACACCCGCAAGCTCCCATGACTACACCGGCCTCTACTTCGACTCCGAGCTGGGACCATGTTGCTTTTCTACAAGCCATGAACAATTTTGCTGCACAAGGGAACTCAGGTACGGATTGGATTTTCGATTCTGGTGCTTCTCGTCATATGTCTGCATCGAGTAATTTGCTTTCCTCTTGCACACCTTCGTCTTTTCCCTCTATTACTCTCGGTGATGGATCTTCTATTCCTATTTACTGTGTCAGTCAGGCTCAAATCCCCGACTAAGCCTTTGCTTCTTCGTGATGTTCTTGTAGCTCCTGCTCTTATTAAAAATCTGATTTCTGTTCGCCAAATCACCACTGATAATCATTGTTTCTGTCGAGTTTGACCCCTTTGGTTTGTCTGTGAAGGACTACCCGACCAAGGCCGAGATCGCTCGATTCAATAGCTCCGGTGATTTATATTCTCTCCATGGTGCTCCGGTCGCTGCTCCTCCAACATCTATGGTGGCCTCTGTTGATCTGTGGCACCAACGTCTCAGCCATCCCAATAAAAATGTGTTATCCACACTTCTTAGTGAATTTTCAATACCTTGTAATAGAGATTCTCATAATTCTTCTATGTGTCAGTCATGTCAATTGGGCAAACATGTTCGCCTTCCCTTTAGTTCCTCTCAATCCTCTAGTACTTTCCCTTTTGAATTACTTCATTGTGATCTCTGGACATCACCAATAGAAAGTGTATCTGGTTTTAAGTATTATCTCGTGATTCTTGATGATTTTACTCATTATGTTTGGACTTTTCCTTTACGCAACAAATCCGACGTTCATAATATATTCATTAACTTTCAGCGCTATGTCTCGGTCCACTTTTTCCTCCCTATAAGATTCATCCAATGTGATAATGGTCGTGAATTTGACAACTTTAAAAATTGAAATTTCTTTCTACAATATGGAATTTTCTTACGTTTCTCCTGTCCTTATACCTCCCCTCAAAACGGCAAAGCCGAGCGTTCTCTCCGCACTCTTAATGACACCATTCGCACTCTGCTTACTCAATCTTCTATGCCGTCGATGTTCTGGGCGCCTCTCCACACGGCCACATATTTACTCAATATTCGTCCATCTAAAGTTAACCCACAAACTACTCCTCACTTCTCTTTATTTCTCTCTCATCCAAATTACTCAGACGTTCGCGTCTTCGGTTGTCTTTGTTTTCCAAACTCCTACTCCACTTCTCCTAATAAACTTTCCCCGCGTTCTATCCCGTGTGTCCATCTAGGTTTTTCTGACGAGCACAAAGGTTATCGTTGTCTAGATCTTGTTAGTGGTCGTGTTCATGTGTCTCGTCATGTAACATTTGCTGAAAATATTTTTCCCTTTTCCGAGCGTCAACAATTAGATTCCAACTCACCCGCGCCTTCCATTAATCTCTCTCGTCGCAATCATCTTCCCTTCTTTCACCCGTCGACCAATCCAGGGAAACCAACCGCAGTAGCAGATCCTGCCGCCACCACTTCTGTCATCACCTCTGCCCCGACAGAGGAAAACACATTACACTCTGACACGGCAGACCTCCTGTAGCCGCAGTCTTCACCACCATCTCCCGCGTCCGCTTCCTCCGCTGCGTCCATCACATCTTCCCCCACCCCTCCTGCTCATGTTATTCCCGTTCCAGCTCCTACTAACGATCATACCATGCGCACACGTCCGGGTTTCATTTACCTGCAAAAGAGCGTCTCAATCTTCATGCATCTTTATCTCCTTCCTCTCTACCCAAATCTTACAAATCAGCTCTCCTAGATCCTAATTGGGCCGCAGCTATGGAAGATGAATATGATGCCCTTCTGCAGAATAACACGTGGCAGTTAGTTCCTCGTCCTTCCAATACAAATATCGTTTCGGGCAAATGGGTTTTTCGCCATAAATTTAATTCTGATGGGAGCCTTGCACATTATAAGGCTCGATGGGTATGCCGTGGTTACTCTCAGCAACACGGCATCGGCTATGATGAGACTTTCTCTCCAGTTGTCAAGCCCAGCACTATTCGCACTGTCCTTAGCATCGCCGTCTCTTCTTCCTGGCCAATTCATCAACTAGATGTTAAAAATGCTTTTCTTCATGGCTCTCTTCAAGAAACAGTCTATTGTCAACAACCTCTTGGCTTCGAACATTCCTCCTATCCTAATCATGTCTGTCTTCTTCAAAAATCTCTTTATGGTCTTAAACAAGCACCACGTGCCTGGTTCCAACGCTTTTCTACTTATGCTCAAACCATCGGTTTTACCCCTTCCTGTTCTGACACTTCACTCTTCACCTTTCATCGCAACAACAACACTGCTTACCTTCTTTTATATGTTGATGATATTATCCTCACAGCTTCCTCACAACAATTTTTAGATCATATTATCTCTCTTCTTCGCCACGAATTTTCTATGACAGATTTAGGTCTTCTTCACCACTTCTTAGGTATTGCTGTTATCCGTGACTCCTCTGGTCTTTTCTTGTCTCAACGTCAGTACACTCTAGATCTTCTTTCTCGTGCTGGTATGCTTGATTGTCAAACTTCACGTACCCCTGTTGATACAGGTTCCAAACTCTCTGCCGACGGTGATGCTTTCTCTGATCCTTCTCTTTATCGTAGTCTTACCGGTGCACTTCAGTATCTTACTCTCACTCGTCGTGAAATTTCTTTTGCTGTCCAACAAGCTTGTTTATACATGCATGATCCTCGTATTCCACACTACAATCATGTCAAACGTATTCTTTGGTATCTCAAAGGCACACTAGACTTAGGTCTTCATATCAACAAATCCTTTCCCACCTCCTTGACAGCTTACTCTAATGCAGACTGGGCTGGTTGTCCAGATACTCGTAGGTCCACATCCGAATTTTGTGTTTTTCTTGGTAACAATTTGGTTTGTTGGTCTTCAAAAAGGCAGGTTACGGTCTCCCGCTCGTCTGCTGAAGCTGAGTACCGTGTAGTGGCTCATGCAGTTGCTGAAACGGTTTGGTTGCGCCAGTTGCTGTCGGAGTTGCACCGTCCTATTGAGCAAGCTACCATTGTTTACTATGATAATATTTCAGCTGTCTACATGTCAGGGAATCTGGTTCAACACCGTCGCACCAAGCATATTGAGACCGACATTCATTTTGTTCGAGAGAAGGTGGCTCTCGGTCAAGTTCACGTTCTCCACGTGCCTACTTCTGCTCAGTTCGCTTATATCTTTACCAAAGGCCTGGCGACTACTCCGTTTCAAGACATTCGTTTCAGTCTCAACGTCGTCGAGCCTACCGTTGACACTGCGAGGGGATGTTAGAATAGAACTTGTAATAGGATTAGGACTCCTACTCAGTTTGTAATAGGGCTAGATCAGGTGCGGCTTGGCTCTTATATATACCTCTTGTACTGGCACAATATTGCATCAACAATTATTCAATAGTTATTCAATAGAATTCTATAGGGAGGACCAGCAGGTGCTCGGCTACCTGCTCAGCAACCTCTCCAAAGAGGTGCTGGTCACGGTGACCACGATCACCACCGCGCACGCCCTCTGGGCGGCCTTGGCAGGCATGTTCTCGTCGCAGTCCTTGAGTCGCGTCAACAACATCTGCACTGCCCTCATCAACGCCCAGAAGGGCAACCAATATGTCACCGCCTACTTCGCCTCCATGCACGGCCTCGCCGATGAACTCGCCGCGGCCGGCAAGGCCATCCAGGACGACGAGCTGATCTCCTACATCCTTCACAAGCTGGACATGGACTACCAGCCCCTGGTCTCGGCCCTCGATGCTCGTACCACGCCGTCTCCCTCGACGAGCTCTTCGCCATGCTCAACAATTTTGATCAGCGCGTGGCTCAATTCCAGAACTGCGGCGGCGGCTTCAAGTCATCTGCAAATGTGGCCACCCGTGGGCATGGTGGCTACTCGTCGCGCCACCGCGGTCCTCCTCGTCCCAAGGGCAAGCAAGGCGGCCTTGGCAACTCCAACAGTTCCAGCTCCCGCTCTGGGCGCCCCAACTCCAACAACACCAGGGGGCACCGTGGTGGCTACGGCAAGTCTCGCCCCGACGTCGTGCGCTGCCAGATCTGTGGCAAGCCTGGCCATACAGCCAAGGACTGTTGGTACAGGTTTGATGAGGATGACGCGTCTTCTGAAGAGGACGACAAGGTGGCTGCAGCCGCCGACGGCTCCTATGGCGTGGATACCAACTGGTATCTAGACAGTGGCGCCACAAACCATCTCACGGGCGAGTTCGAGAAGGTGACGCTCCATGAGAAGTATCAAGGAAAGGATCAGATCCACACCGCCAGCGGTGCAGGTATGAGGATACGTCACATAGGTCATTCAGTTATTCGTACCCCTTCCGGCAAGATTCATCTTCGTAAAACTTTGCATGTTCCTAGCACCAACAAAAATCTTTTGTCCGTTCATCGCATCACTATTGATAATCATGTATTCATTGAGTTTCATCCTTTCTTCTTCTTGATCAAGGATCAGGCCACGAGGAAAGTTCTCTATCGAGGTAGATGCGTTCGAGGGCTTTACCCGTTGATTCCGGAGTTTCAAAGATTCAATAAACAAGCTTGTGGTGCTATCAAGCTTTCGTCCAGCCGATGGCACTATCGTTTAGGACATGCCTCCTTTTCCTTAGTTGAACGCTTGCTTAGGAAAAATAAGCTCCTGTTTGTTGGTGAGCGAAATGTTGAAACTATTTGTGATTCTTGCCAAAGAGCAAAATGTCATCAATTGCCTTATCCAATTTCGAATAGTGTCTCTACTAAACCTCTGCGATTAATTTTTTTCTGATGTTTGGGGTCCTGCCCCTACCTCTGTTGGTAGACACACCTATTATGTTAGCTTCATTGATGACTATAGCAAATTCTCTTGGATCTATCTTCTTAAGAAAAGATCCGAAGTGTTTCAAGTTTTCAAAAACTTCCAAGCACTCGTTGAACGCAAGTTTGACAGCAAAATAATTGTTGTCCAATCCGACTGGGGGGGGGGGGGATATGAGAAACTCAATTCCTTCTTTCAAACACTTGGCATATCTCACCATGCGTCATGCCCCCATGCTCACCAACAAAATGGGTCAGCCGAGCGCAAGCATCGACACATAGTTGAGGTAGGTCTAGCCCTTCTAGCAGGTGCCTCAATGCCACTTAAATTTTGGGATGAGACCTTTCTCACTGATGTCCACATTATCATTATGCTCCCTAGTCGTGTCATAAATAATGAAACTCCCACTAAAAGGCTTCATGTAAAACCTGATTACACATCACTTAGTGTTTTTGGTTGCGCCTGTTGGCCAAATCTCCGCCCTTACAACACTCGCAAACTCATGTTTCGCTCAAAACAGTGTGTTTTCCTTGGGTATAGTGCCCAACACAAGGGAGTTAAATGCTTTGACGTCTCTACTGGTCGTGTCTACATCTCTCGTGATGTGGTATTTGATGACACCAAGTTTCCCTTCTCTGAACTTCACCCTAATGCCGGCGCTTTGCTTCGCAAAGAAATCCTACTTCTATCACCTACCCTCACCGGCTTTGATCAAGGGGCACATAACTGTAATGACTCTATGATGACTAACCCTCTCACTATGTTGCATGAGTTGTGTGATGATAGGAGATTGTGCAGAAAAAAAACGAACGTGGAAATCATGAAGAAATCGGTGCTACAGGGCCTTATTTCATGTGTCCCGACTCGGGGAGCAGATCGCCGTCGGGATCAGCACCTGCAGGGACCGCAGGCATGTCGGCCGAATCCGCTCCGGGATCCGCAACCAACGACCGCCTGGGCAAATCCC
>LR738712.1:262978080-262993632 GCA_902687465.1 Secale cereale | reverse complement strand
CCCCGGAGTCCACGCCTGCAGCTGCCTCGAGTGCGCCCTACCGCCCGGCAGCGCCTGGCTCTGCGCCTGCCACGCGGCAGCCTGCGGCTGGCGGTGGCGTGTCTCCTCCCCCGCACCAACCCCGCTCGTCCACGTGTCCGCCACCTGCGAGCCCTCGCTTCCCCGCCCAACCGGTCTTCTACAAGCGGCGCGACCCGCGTCGCCCGACCGGCGCGGGCTCCATGGCTGGCGCGAGGGGGGCCACCGGCGCCTGTGAGCCTGGATCTTCTGCGGATCCTCTCCACGCCACCAGCTCGTCCGCGACCACAGAAGATCCGGCACCAGACACAGCCGCTGCACACGAATCTCCTTTGGGGTTGGCGCCCGCGACTCCTGCAGATGGCGTCGGATCCTCTGTGCCACCACCACGACGTACATGGCTGCAACAAGGGGTAATACAACCTGTTGATTGTAAACGCATAACAAAATATGGTATGGTCTGTTCCACGGGAGAACCAGGTGAACCATACACACTTGAAGAAGCACCAGGTGATGAAAACTAGAAGCAAGCCATGAAAGAAGAATACATGGCTCTGAAAAGAAACAAAACCTAGCACTTGGTTCCTCCATAGCAAGGTGAAAATCTTATTGATTGCAAGTGGGTATTCAGGATCAAACAGAAGTCTGATGGAACCATTGACCGCTACAAAGCAAGGCTTGTGGCAACGGGGTTTAAACAACGGTATGGTTAGACTATGAGGACACTTTCAGTCCTGTTGTAAAAGTTGCCACCATCCGTTTTGTTTTGTCTATTGCAGTTTTCAGAGGCTGGAGTCTCAGACAACTAGATGTACAGAACGCGTTTCTTCATGGTGTTCTGGAAGAGGAAGTGTACATGAAACAACCACCTGGGTTTGAGAACAAAATGCACCATTTTCATTGTGCAAACTTGACAAAGCACTTTATGGGTTGAAGCAAGCTCCTAGAGCGTGGTACTCACGTCTCAGTCACGAAATGCAAGCACTTGGTTTCGTTCCTTCTAAGTCTGACACCTCACTGTTTATTTACAATAAGTGCAACACACATATATTTGTTCTTATATATGTTGATGATATTATTGTTACAAGTTCATCTGATGAGGCCATCACAGGACTTTTGAAGGACCTTAGTGCAGAGTTTGCTCTCAAAGATCTTGGAGAGTTGCATTATTTCCTAGGGATAGAGGTGAAGAAGCATGAGGATGGCATCCATCTTTCTCAGGAGAAATATGCAACAGAATAAAAAAAAGGCTGGTTTGCAAGGATGTAAACCCTCACCTACTCCATTATCTAGTTCAGAAAAATTGTCTCTCACAGAAGGGCAACCGTTGAGTTCACAGCACAAAGTTAGAAGCTTAGTAGGTGCGCTCCAGTACTTAACACTTAGAAGACATGATATCTCTTTTGTTGTCAACAAAGTCTGTCAGTTTCTTCATGTACCCACCTCAGTTCATTGGACTGCTGCAAAGCGCATAGTCAGATATATTAAGCATACTCACAATATTGGTCTTAATTTTAGCAAATCATCATCTACACTTGTGAGTGCCTTCTCAGATTCTAATTGGGCAGGATGTCTGGATGATAGACGTTTCATTGGCGGCTTTGCAGTATTTTTTGGTCCTAACTTGATTTCATGGTGTGCAAGAAAACAGGCCACAGTCTCCAGATCCAATACAGAGGCAGAGTACAAAGCATTAGCAAATGGCACAGCTGAGATCATTGGGTTCAATCCATGCTGAAAGAACTTGGTGTAAAGAATGTGAAAACTCCCTGTCTATGGTGTGATAACCTGGGTGCTACATATCTGTCTGCAAATCCTGCTTTTCATGCTAGAACAAAACACATAGAAATTGATTTTCACTTTGTCAAAGAAAGAGTGGCTCAGAAGCAACTTGACATTCGCTTTGTGCATTCTAAGGATCAAATTGTTGATGGATTCACAAAAGCTCTACCTACCAAAAGTTTTGAGGACTTCAAGCATAATCTCAACTTGATGAAGTTGTGATTAAGGGAGGCTGTTAAACACATGTCACATGTATTGACACCGCACCTTTGGTGGCGCATAGCTTTAGAGAGATAGAGTAGTTTGTTAGGAGAATATCTCATATTATGTAACCTCTCTCTTATCGCTTGCTCTCCAAGATGTAATCTCCTTATCTCCTAGAAGATCTCCAACTACATTGTATGCACTGTTCCCAGGGAGGTGCGCCCCTGCCAATATAACACGCAACGCGTCCCTCACATCGAGGTAAGACGGCTTCTGCCTAGTCGCACACTAGGGACCCGTCCCCAAAGCTCTCGCGGCTAGTGTTTGCCCTGGCAAACTTCCAGCATGCGTAGTGTACTAAAATATACAAAGATAAGAGATAAAACAAGGGGATAGCATGCATCCATACACACATTTAAAAGTCCCATCACGTCATAAGAGTGGCATAGATCTAACATAAGGTTAAATGTATCTTTCTAATGGCAGCACGGCAACAGATATGGCGACAAGCCTAGTCTTGGCGATCGCCTTCGATCCTGGGAACCTTGAGGACCTTGTCAGCAAGAGGGGCAGCGATCTTGTCGACAGTTGTGACATCTGTATTCGCAGGCAGCTTCTTGAAGATCTTGAAGAGGTCGAGTTCAGGGTTTCGGTGAGCCGAGTTGACCAGCACTATGTAGAGAACGCCGCGTGCGAATTGCCGGAATTCATTGGCAAAAGAGACGCTTCGGTCTTTATGATATGCCTTCAACGCCTCGATGAGGCCATCGAAGAACTTGGTCAGCCCAGCACTTGCGACTTCATGCTCGTTGGCGGTGAAACTCCAGCCCTTCATGTCCATGACAGCCAGCTAGGAAGTGAGGCGCTCTGCTATGTCGACCAATCTCTCTGTCCAGAGGGAATGCATCATAAGAGTACACGCCAGGAAGCGAGAGAGGCGGCCACGAGGGCAGGGGCGCGCCCCCACCCTCGTGGGCCCCCTGTGGCTCCCCTGACGTGCCTCTTCAGCCTATATATACTCCCATACTCTGAAAACATCGAGGACAACAACAAAACCCTAATTCCACCGCCGTAACCTTCTGTAGCCGTGAGATCCCATCTTGGGGCCTGTTCCGGAGCTCCACCAGAGGGGGCATCGATCACGGAGGGCTTCTACATCAACACCATAGCCTCTCCGATGAGTTGTGAGTAGTTTTCCATAGACCTTCGGGTCCATAGTTATTATCTAGATGGCTTCTTCTCTCTCTTTGGATCTCAATACAAAGTTCTCCTCGATCTTCGAGGAGATCTATTCGATGTAATCTTTTGCGGTGTGTTTGTCGAGATCCGATGAATTGTGGGTTTATGATCAAGATTATCTATGAACAATATTGGATTCTTTTCTGAAATCTTTTATGCATGATTTAAATATCCTTGCAAGTCTCTTCGAATTATCGGTTTGGTTTGGCCTACTAGATCTATAGTTCTTGCAATGGGAGAAGTGCTTGGCTTTGGGTTCAATCTTGCGGTGTCCTTTCCCAGTGACAGCAGGGGCAGCAAGGCATGTATTGTATTGTTGCCATCGAGGATAAAAAGATGGGGTTTATATCATATTGCATGAGTTTATCCCTCTACATCATGTCATCTTGCTTAAGGCATTACTCTGTTCTTATGAACTTAATACTCTAGATGCATGCTGGATAGCGGTCGATGTGTGGAGTAATAGTAGTAGATGCAGAATCGTTTCGGTCTACTTGTCACGGACGTGATGCCTATATACAATGATCATGTCTAGATATTCTCATAACTATGCGCTTTTCTATCAATTGCTCGACAGTAATTTGTTCACCCACCGTAGAATTCTGCTATCATGAGAGAAGCCACTAGTGAAACCTATGGCCCCCGGGTCTATTCTCATCATATTAATCTTCCATCAACTATTTACTTTACTTTGCTTTATTTACTTTCAATCTCTATACCAAAAATACCAAAAATATTATCTTATCATATCTATCAGATCTCACTTTTGTAAGTGACCGAGAAGGGATTGACAACCCCTTTTATCGCGTTGGCTGCAAGGTTCTTATTTGTTTGTGCAGGTACGAGGGACTCGCGCATGGTCTCCTACTGGATTGATACCTTGTTTCTCAAAAACTGAGGGAAATACTTACGCTACTGTGCTGCATCACCCTTTCCTCTTCGAGGGAATACAAAGCAAGCTCGAGAAGTAGCAATACCCTTCCGGAGAACCTCCTCGGCAGCAAGCTTCTCCGCCAAGACTCTCTCCCGCTCCTTGGCGGATTCAAGACTCTTCTCTAGGCCGGCAAGATTGGACTTCAAGTCTTGGGTACCATTGGCGGTGGCTTGCTCCTGACCCTTGGACGAAAGTTGCGTCTACAACTCCTCTAGATTAAGGACTGTTTTCTGCGCTTCGGCCTTGAGGGCCTCAATCTCCTTGTCGCTGCCAGCGAGTTCCTTCTTTAGCTTGTCCACTTGGGCCTCCAGATCTGCTTCGGCGGTGGCGGCGATTGCAGTCCTGTCAGCGACTTCTTTGAGCTTGGCGGCGCTTTCTGAGACTTGGGATTCAATGGCCTCCTTGTGGTCCTCAGACAGCTTTTGGGTCCGCTGCTTCACAAGCTCTTCAATCTCTTCATCTTTGCTGCGGAGAGTGGCAGTAATGGTCTGTTCCCGGGCAGCAAGCTCTTTTTCCTTAGCATTGAGCAACGCCTCGCGCTCCGTCAGCTTTCCATCGCGAGCTACCGCCTCTTCCTTGGCGGTAGCGAGCCTTTCCATTTGTATTATGAGTTTTCAGGACCGATCATTATACCATGTGCGCAGCTCCTCCGCCTTCTCCTTCAGCTGTCGGTCAACCGAGTCCGCAGACTTGCGCTCTTCTTGGATTCGCTTCCATCTCTTGCCGTACCTCTCTTGGATATCCTTAAAACTGAGGGCCATGGCCTGCAAGAAAGCGAAATCCTCATTCTCACCGGCAATGTCATCGGCATTCGAGGATCTCTGAGCCAAGGGAAGCAAGAGTTGAGCGATCTCTTCATCAAAATGTGGCCATGCAGCACCTTACGAACTGGGGGCTCCGAGCCCATGCTGGGGAACACCCAGCCCTGTGTTGCCCAGCGGATCCTGAGGAGTTGTGACTGCTGTTGAGAGGTTGGCGGGGACCGGCGTGGTACCAGTAACAGGTGCCTTATCCACATCCATCTTGGCGGGACCGGATTTGTTAACATGGGGCTCCTAGGGCTCTGTGGGGGCTCCCCGGACGCTCCCGGCAGCCCGTTCAACATCCTCCACAGCAACAATCTTGGTGGCTTCTTCAGCTGCAACATTTGCAATGTTCGCCACCTCCTCATAGACCTCACCCTTATCGAGAGAAGCCAAAGCTAGGAACCGGAACAAAGAGCAAGAATGGAAACAAGATTCAGTCTGCAAGTCGAAAATAAAGATCCTGGAAAATGCACGATGACAAAAGGATTACCCGTCAATGCTTGTTGTGGGAAAACATCTTTTCCCCCGGCAACTTGTGTTGCCGACGCACTGCCTCCGACGAGCTTCATTGTCGGGGTGGCATCCGCGCGGACAGGATCGTCGATAGGGGCCTTTGTCGGAGATGCGTTCTGTGGGACGATGGTTGACGGGGACCCCATCACAGGGTCCACCTCTTGGCGCTCATGTTCTTGGTTGGACTCTCCCATCTCCTTGTCGGGATCAGGAACAGGGGCTTCAGTACTGGCGCCGAATGGCTGAACCAACGGTACATCCTCGCGCACAGGACTAGGCTGGGGGCTGGCTACTGTGGCATCGGTTGCCTGTGTTCCCTGCCCGGCTCCCGCCGGGGAGCCTCGCTCCTCCGAGGCCTTGACGCGCTTCGCCCGCTGGGCCAGTGGTTCTTCATCCCTGAAAGACAAGAGAAGTCAGAGCAGGATATCAATTAAACAAGCCTGAGCTCGATTGAGAAAGAGACAAGAGTTTGCTTACTCTTCTTCAGATTCGAGGAGGACGTCCACGTTGTATCGAGGTGGCGGGGGAGTCTCCCTGGCCCTCTTGATGGACGGTGCAGGTGATCTTGACGGATGGGAGACCTCGTCTTCCTCAGCAAGCTCTTGACGAGAGGATGGAGGCTTGGACTTGGGCTACCGAGCGGGTTGCCGGCGTGATATCTCCTGGTGACCAGATCTGGTGGTGGTTTTCTTCACCATGGGGGCAGATTGTGGCGGGGCGGCCGCCACTGACTCTTGTCTAGCCCGGCTCCGAAGACGGCGTTGTGGCTCGGGGGGCTTGAGGGCCCTCCTCCTCCGGTTCCTCCTCTTCGGGCTTCCCAGCAGCATCTCCCCCGGCAGTTCCGCTTCCACCAATCTCTTGTTTCTCCTCGGCAAGTTCTTCATCATCGCATCCTGTTCCTCTTCTTCATCGTCCTCATCATCCTCGACGCCGCACTCGACGTCTGCAGCTTCATTAACTTCTGCCCTCTAGGCCTCCTCCAGTCTGTTGGCAATGTACGCCTACTCCTCCTATGTGGTAGCCCAGATGAGATCTGGCTCCTTCCAGGAGGCTATTTCCGTCCAGTTGGAAATCCATTCACTCTCGTCCTCCATCTTGGGCAATTCCTGGCTTCCTTTGACCCCTTTGGCGGTACACTCAGGCATCCACGCCAAGATAGCACTCTTCGCATAGTTGATGTGCAGCGGCACAATTCTGGCCGGCAAATGGAACGTATCGGCCCTCCAGAACAGCTGCTGACAGAGCTGTCCCATCACCGTCAAGTTGTTGCCGCGCCCGGGGTACAGCCGCATTCTATCAGAAGTGTTTTGGTATTCCCATGCAGGCTCGTTCCTCTGCTGCAACAGAGCAATCCGGCACAGGAGGAAGTCGGCCCCAACCATTTCTATGGTCAGACTTGCTCTCTTCAGGCGAGCGGCCCTGTTCCGCGCCGTGCGGAATTTCTCTTTGTCGACGCCGAATTTGTTCCAGCCTTTGCCGCGTTTGATCCTTTCTATCTGCGGCAGGCAAAACGCTGGAAAATCCTTCTCCTGGATCCAACACCAGTTGCCTCTCCACTCATCCCATTTACCATGGAACTTCCGAGGGTCCCTCTAGTCCTTTTTCCCCCTTGGGATCCATGTCACGCTGCCGGATAATAGTGAGGTGTCTCGAACAAAGGGACATAGAAATGGCGGAACAGATCCACATTGGGAATGACCCCGACAAAGTTCTCGCAAAAATGAGCAAAGACCGCCATGCACGTCATTGCATTGGGGGTGAAATCAAGCAGTCTGAACCCAAAACTGGCAAAAAGAAAGGAATTGGTAGAGTGGCACATCATTGAGGATGGGGGAGGTGACCGCAGGGGTGACAGCAGGGGCGAACGCCGCCCATGCATGTACTGCGTCCCCTTCACCCGGCGTTCGGCGTTGTGTCGGGGGCCGCTTCTGGGCGCTCGCCGACGACGAAGCGGATGGGGAGGCGGACGAGGACTCGCCGGAGTTACCACCATCGCCGACGCCATCTGACTTGATCTGCGATTTTTTTTTCATTCTGGCTACGACGAGGAGGAAGTGGCAGCGACTGTAGACAGTGCTCCCCCTGGAAGATCCGACAAGGGTAGGACTACACGCGGAGGAGAAGGAGATGGTCCGGCGGGTCGTTCATCGGAGGACAGTGGCGACGGCCATCAGGCCATGGAAGGGCCCCCTCCCCAAGGTATGTCTACCCAATTTTACTCTTTTCGATATGATTCGGCCGGATGCTTGAACCGTGATTGTGAGGAGGAAGAAAGACCTAGGTGCTCATTTTGTCTGGGCCTTCAGTTTAATATTTTTATTCAGCGGCCGTGGTTATTGGCAAGAACTCATTGAATCTATCGTTTGGGGTGGTGGCTGGACCGGCGCCGGCGGCGACCGCGGCGTCATCGCCGGAAATTCCGGAGATCGGGATCGGAGCCGCCCGGGCGCGTCGTTTGAATGAACTTTTGGGCCCTGGCTAGGACTGTGTATGAGGCCCAGGTCCCCGGCCAGGAGACCGATCGAAGAGTCGGCGCGGACCTGGACGTGCATGGGATCGAGTCGACAAGGGGATCGACTAATTCTGCCGTCTCGTGTCTGTCCTTTCGCACGTCGAAGGCTGCTAGGTTTCGCCGGATCGTTGTGCCGGGGTTCCCAAGGCTTGCGCACGGGAGAGCGGCGAGGGCTCGACCCAGGGCAGCCATGGCCGGTCGGGGCGTTGGCCCCCCTCCCAAGCCCGCGCCGCCGATGCCCAGCGCGGCGGCATGCGCCGCCGCCTCATCAAGTCACGCTCCCGTCGCAGAACCGGGCATGTCCTATGCAGCAGGCGCCCGCCCCTAATACGCGCAAGCCACCCGCGGCTAGAGCTATGACGCCGGCGCATAGGGGCGGCGGTGGCTCGGGTCAGCACCGCTTCCTGGCGAACCGAGGCAGGGAGGCTTCACATGGCGGCCGTGGTCCTCCCCGTGGCCAATAGGGTGATGACGGATACGACGCGCATGGTGAAGGTCAGCATCGAGGCTCGTCGACGGCGGGCGACGGGCGCAGCTACACTTGGCAAAGTGACGGGTCGACGGATCGGCCGTTCTACGGCCCTCCGGGAGGTTTTGTTGAGGGGATATCTGGCCCGGATTACGGGCAGAGAGGTGGATACCGAGGTCATCATGGTGGCCGCGGAGGTAGGAACCGCCATCGTCAGCATCCACCACCTACCACTACCGTTTTCGATGTCGCAGAGCCGATGGGTTCGTCGGAGGTGGTGGCCTCTGTGCAGACGCCAGCGCTGTCCGGTCAGGTCATGGCCGCGGTGACGGCTTTGGCAACTGCGGCGGTGCCCGAGGCTGAGCCCAGTGCAACAAGTTCTGTCAGAGTGGCCAACAAACCAGATGGTGATAGAGGTACCAAGTGGGCCCGTAAGAAGGAGAAGATGTTATGTTATTGATGTGGTGAGCAGGGCACTTTATTGCTGAGTGCGTTACTGAGCTTTGTGACACTTGCCTCAAGCCGGTGCATGCTACTGGGGAGTTCCCGCTTTTGCGTGAACCGATGCCGGGAGTTACCATTTCTGGAGTGTGATGCGCCGAGTTGATGTTCTTTGAGTCGCCTAGTGCAATGGAGATCCTAGAGGCGCCTCAGAGCGCGACCACGGGGGTGGTCAAAGTAACTAAAGGTGAACTGTCTGAGGCACAGATCCTAAAGAGGCTGAATGAGCTGGCTCCGGGTAACTTTCAATGGGAGCTTATTAGAATCGAGGCCAATGTGTATAAAGTTGAGCTTCCATCAGCAGAGGACTTGCAGAGGCTTCTAAGTTTTGGGATGTGCAGAGTGCCTGGCACAGAATGTGTCCTCGAGTTTGACGAGTGGAAGAAGGTCGAGCCGAAGGGCAAGCCTCTTACTCAGGTTTGGTTACGTTTCCCAGGGCATCGTCTAAGCCTCTGAATGATGTTCGGGTCGCGGCTAGCTTGGGGACACTTGTTGGGAAGACCGAGCGGGTGGACATGCCCTTTACCCGAGCAAACGGGGTGGCGAGGTTGCTAGTGAGTGTTCTGGATATCGAGTCCGTACCGGATGTGGTTAAGTGGACGCATGTCGGCATGATAAACGATCTTAAGATTGATTTTGAGGAAACTGATCTATTCTCGGAGGCTACGACTAGGAATGATGTTGATATGGTCGATAAGAATGACGGCTCGGGCAACAAGGAGCTGCGAGAGGATGATCGTGGACGAGATAAGTCCAATGCCCCAGGTTCTAACCACGCCTCGGTGGTGCCCGGGAAGGGGACTCCACCACCAACCTCTGCGCCTATGAACTCGCTGAGATTTGGCTCGTTTCAGCCTGCTTCTGCTCCTCCTAGACTGTGGAGTGATCGGGTGGAGTGTGATGGTCTGTTAGAGCACTCACTTCCTCCTCTTGATTTTGCGGTTCATGACGCATATGTAGGTGGCTGTTCGAGGTGTTTGTTTCTGAGGTGACCTCAGTGGAGAGTGCACCTAACTCTGAGGTTACCGCGGCAGTGCTTGGCCAGGCTGCCGAGCTTCGCTTCGAGGGTGGGGAGGATCATGGGCAGGCGGCCCCCCGTTCCCCCGCTGCTCACGCTCAGAGTGGTGCTTCTCTACAAACAAGGAGCCCAACGACGGCTTGCGCGTTTGCTGCCGTGCCGCGCGCCAGAGGTGGTGCCGGATCGGGAGGGGGGTGTGGGCAGGTGGCCTCCGCCCCTACCTCTCCCGTGGTGCCCCTGGAGGGGGCAACTACTGCTTCGGCCCCTGGCTACGGACCTGGGCTGGTTCTGCCGACGGTGCATGGCAGCACCCCGGCTGTTTCAGCTCAGTTGAGCCCTATTGGGGGTTGGGCAGGAGGCCCTACCCCGAACGGGGCCTCGCGGGAGGACATCATCGCTTTTGGAAGGATTCCGGATCATGCATCCGAAGGTCGACGGATGAGTTGTCGCCTCCAGGATCAGCCGGATGTTGATGATATGCAGCTAAGGTGCGCCATGCGGGCGGCCAAGCTTCGTGACATTGTGGTCACTACTGGTATGTCAGTCAACACTTTCAATTCTATTTTGCATTTTTCTAATGATGAGATTATACATAATGCAAATCAGTTGGGAGTTTCACTAGGTAGTAATGATAGTGAAATTTCTAAATCCGTTAATGATATCCTGGATTTTGAAGCGGACCGCGCCTTAGAAATGATTCGAAACTTAGCAGCTGTCAAACCTATGAACGATTCGGATATAGATGCGTTGGGGGTTAATGTGCTTGATAGCTTTTGTGCGGATCTTGCACCCTCACTTCCTGGGATTGAGGATGAGTGTTCTATTTCCCCAGGGGCTTCCATTCTTGCAGATACTCGGGAGGATAGGTCCACTGAGCTCGGTTGTGAGGACCGGGTAGAGGACCAAAACAAGCCTAAACGCAAGTGGAAGCAGAAAAAATATCCGACTTCGGCTGTGCGTAGAAGTGCTAGGATACGAACCACCAAAAATTTTCATGATGAACTATGAAAGGAATCTTTTGGAATAGAAGAGGTCTTAAGGACTTGGCTAAAAGAAGGTTTCTAGCGGATGCTTCTATAGAACACAAGTTGGACTTTATCTCCCTCTCTAAAACTGGAAGGGACAATTTTACCCCCCGGTTTCTTAGTACTCTATCGGGAGGTGGTGATTTCGATTGGCATTGCCTACCTCCAAGAGGAAGATCCGGTGGGATTTTACTTGGGATCAAATGCGATACGTTGGAAGTTCGGAATGTGGTCATGGGAGATTTTGCGGTTAAGTTTCGGGTCAGATCGAAGGCCGATGGGTTTAATTGGGCATTGGTGGCGGTGTATGGCGCCGCGCAGCCTGAACTCAAACCAGATTTTTTGGCGGATCTAGTCCGTATTTGCGGTAGCGAGCAACTCCCAATTCTAGTTGGGGTGATTTTAACGTTATCCGAAGGAGGAAAAGAACAATGAAAACTTTGACGGCAGATGGTCGTTTATGTTTAATACAATCATTGAAAGCTTGGATCTTAGAGAGATCGAGCTTTCCGGTGGAAAATTCACTTGGGCCAATACGTTACCAATCCCGACGTTGAGAAGCTGGATCGTGTCCTCGCTAGCGTCGAATGGGAGTAGAAGTTCCCCCTGGTGACGGTACAAGCGTTATCTCGTGCGATCTCCGACCATACCCCATTGCTGGTTGACTCGGGAGAGGCAACACATGTGGGAAACAAGAATATTTTTTCTTTCGAATTAGCGTGGTTTGAAAGAACAGGGTTCCTGGGTCTGATAGCAGGAGAATGGGCTAAAGATTCAGGAGGGAGATCGAATGTTGAAAGATGATAGAATAAGATTAGGCACCTAAGACAGTTCTTACGTGGGTGGGCCAAACACTTGAGCGGGATATATAAGATTGAAAAGGAAATGCTCCTTTTACTTATTCAAACCCTAGATTTAAAAGCCGAGTCCTCCATTCTAGATTCCAGGGAGCTGGAAACTAAAGTGGAGGCGGAAATGAGACTAAAAGAACTGCTTCGAGAGGAGGAATTGAAGTGGGCACTGCGAGCTAAAGTTTGCAAAATCATCCAAGGGGATGATAACACACAATTTTTCCATATGATTGTGAATGGCAAGCATCGAAAGAAGAGAATCTTTTAGCTTGAGCAAGATGAGGGGACGATTTTAGGACAGGAGAACCTAAAATTATACATCACCAATTACTATAAGCAGCTGTTTGGGCCTCCTGAGGATAATTTTGTGTCCTTGGATGAGTCGAGGGTTGAGGATGTTCCCCAACTAGCAACGGATGAGAACGATATTTTGACCGCCCCATTTTCGGAGAAAGAGGTGTTTGAAGCAATTTCACAAATGAAGAATAATAAAGCTCCAGGGCCGGATGGTTTTCCGGCTGAGTTCTATAAAAAGTGCTGGCACATCATTAAGGGGGACTTGCTCCCGATGTTCCATGATCTATTCTCGGGACAGTTGCATCTGTTTCACTTGAACTTCAGAACGATTACTTTGCTTCCTAAGAAAACAGAGGCCGTGCGGATTGAACAGTTCAGGCCGATCTGTCTTCTTAATGTCAGCTTTAAAATCTTCACCAAAGTTGGGAGTAATAGGCTTACGCAGATTGCGCATTCTATGGTGCAGCCGTCTCAAACTGCTTTCATGCCGGACAGAAACATCCTAGAAGGGGTTGTGGTCCTACATGAAACGCTCCATGAAATCCACACGAAAAAGGTTGATGGGGTGGTTTTCAAAGTGGATTTTGAGAAAGCGTACGATAAGGTAAAATAGCCATTTCTTCAGCAGGCCTTGAGTATGAAAGGATTCAATCAGTCCTGGAGGAACCAGGTAGATTCTTTCACGCAAAAAGGGAGTGTTGGAATCAAAGTGAATGATGATATATGTCATTACTTCCAGACACACAAAGGTCTGAGACGAGGAGACCCGATGTCACCGATTCTGTTCAACATTGTGGTCGACATGTTGACAATCCTAATAGGAAGGGCTAAGGATGATGGCCAAGTAGGTGGCCTCGTTCCGCATTTAGTTGACGAAGGAGTGTCTATCCTACAGTACGCTGATGATACTACCATCTTCATGGAGCATGATTTGGCTAAAGCAAGAAACATGAAGCTTGTGTTGTGCCTGTTCGAACAACTGTCGGGGTTAAAGATTAACTTCCATAAAAGTGAATTGTTCTGCTTTGGAAGAGCTAAAGAGGAACGAGAAGCTTACAAGCAATTGTTCGGGTGCGAATTGGGGTCTTTACCCTTCACGTATTTGGGTATACCAATCCACCATCGCAAGCTTTCAAACAAAGATTGGAAGTGCATTGAAGATCGATTTGAAAAAAAAACTAAGCTACTGGAAGGGCAAGCTTATTTCATGTGGAGGCCGACTAATTCTGATTAATTCGGTTCTCACAAGTATGCCCATGTTTCTCTTGTCCTTTTTTGAGGTACCAGTTGGAGTACGAAAAAGGCTAGATTTCTATCGATCGCGCTTCTTCTGGCAGAGCGATGAATTAAAACAAAAATACAGACTCGCTAAATGGGATATCATTTGTAGGCCGAAAGACCAAGGGGGTTTTGGCATTGAAAATTTAGAGGTGAAGAACATATGTCTTCTCAGCAAGTGGCTGTATAAGTTATCTGTAGAGACGGATACCACATGGGCCCAGACTCTACGTAATAAGTACCTTCAATCAAAAACCTTGTCCCAGGTGACGGTAAGGCCGACTGATTCGCCTTTTTGGAAAGGACTGATGAGAGTGAAATCAGTCTTTTTTAACAGGACAAAATTTGTAGTTGGAAATGGTACTTCCACAAGATTCTGGGAGGATACATGGCTAGGGGAGATGCCCCTTGCACTCTAATATCCTTCTCTCTATAATATTGTTCAGCGAAGAGACGCTTATGTTGCAACAGTATTACTGTCCAATCCTCTTAATATTCATTTCAGGAGGACGTTAGCGGGAAACCGTTGGGAAGCTTGGCTCCATCTTGTGAGAAGATTGATGGATGTCCACCTTTCTCAACAGCCCGGTCAGTTGCGCTGGAAACTAAGAATGGAGAGTTTTTGGTTAAATCCATGTATTTGGATGTTATCAATGCTAGTATGATTCCTCTTTCGAAACATGTTTGGAAAGTCAAAGTGCCTTTAAAAATCAAAGTGTTTATGTGGTTTGTCCATAAACAAGTCATTCTAACTAAGGACAATTTGGCAAAACACAACTGGACAGGATCTACAAGATGCAGCTTCTGTGATAGTGATGAATCCATCAAACACCTCTTTCTTGACTGCCCATTGGCCAAAATTTTGTGGCGATCGGTCCACATAGCATTTAATATTTTTCCTCTGAATACCATTAACACGTTATTTGGGACGTGGCTAGATGGGATAGATCCAGAAACAGCAAGACATATCCGTGTAGGAGTATGTGCTTTATTATGGGCAGTTTGGAACTGCAGAAACGATTTGGTTTCTAACAGAACAAATATTCATTTCTTGCAGGTTATTTTCCGGGCCACTACACTGATCCGTATGTGGTCGCTACTCACTCCGACGGAGGCCGGGGAGCGTTTGGTTACTGGATCTATCCGATGGGAGACGGTAGCATGGGCTATCTTCAACCGATTTGGATGACAGTCATGTAATAGGATAGGTGTTTAGTTTCCTATCTTAATTTTTGCCTGCCGGTTGTGACTATCCTATTTTTTGTGTTCATGCTCTTTGTGAGCCTTTTTCCTTATGTGAGACCTGAAGACCTTTTGTTTGAACCTTTGCAACAGGCCGCAGTAGAAGTACGCGCAAAAAAGGATAAGAATTTGCAGGGACATTGGGGTTGTAAAGGAGAACCTTGGGGGCTCCGTCGTCCCCGGTCTCCTTCCCCCACATGCACGCGTACCTATCAATTAAGGCATTGCTTGATAAGGACGACGACGAGAAGACCACATTCTCTCTCTGCCGCCTCTCCATCTCCTCTAGTTCCTTCTTCCTCTTTTCCGCCTGAGGTTCGAGTGGCTTGGCTGCCTTTATTCCCCTTGGGGTCAATCTTCTTGGGCGCCATGGCGGGCTCGAGAAGAAGGAAGGAAGATCGGGCTGATATGGAAGCGGCGGCGGTAAGGGAAGCAGTTCTGGTGGAGGAAGAAGATGAAGCGAGGGGGGCGAGGGTGAATGAGCAGCGCCCCTTCGCGGTTACCTTTTTATGGGGAAGACACGAGGGGGCTGGCTCTTCGTTGTTCTCCCTAGCCGCGCCTCTCACAGGCGCGCAGCGACGGGTAACTGCAGCAGCAACCCACGTTCCCACACCCCGCATTTAATGCACAGATTGGACGTGCGTCATCAGAAACCGTCATGATTACAGATTACAGCAGAAGATTATGGCAGTTGTTTTTTCCACCACTGTGTCCATGCATGTTTTTGGGCCTAGCCCAACGACGCCCCGGATCCGCGTGTGGCCCAGGCCCAGGGGCTCCTGTCGCCGCACTAAGAACGGGGTCCTTAGCACCCCAGACTTATGCACGGACGGTGGCAGCCCCCCCCCCCCCCCCCCCCGGGG
>LR738712.1:262956584-262977992 GCA_902687465.1 Secale cereale | reverse complement strand
CCCGGCAAGGGGTCTTGACGGGAAAGGATCCAAGCTCAGAGAAGCCACTCTTCGTGAGATCAAGGAGCGCATTAAGAAGACCAAGACAAGCTACGGGCTGAAGCACCAGAAGCAGCCTCCTTGCCGAGGGAGCGAACCCGGCAAGGCCAAAGCCCGACAAGCCCTGTGGCCAGCAAGCCTCTCCCTAGCCAACCGCCATGCGCTCCACCTCACCGAGCAGCTAGTCACTAATCAGTGAGGTGTCTCAGTCCGCAGGTAGTTAGGTGAAGCTTGTCGGACACGTGGCGGCGCATCAGGGCGATTTTTAACTTTATGGACACCCGTCTGGGTGACGTGTCAAGATTACAGAGAGGCGGTTCGGCAAGCGGTGCAGCAGCCTTGCCGGGACTACGCCTCCTTGTGACACCTAGCAATGCATTTAATGCACTTTGTCTTAACTACTCCCTCTTTTCACTTTTATAAGACCTTGAAGACATTTCAGACAATGTACAAAATAGCCCATTTTGACTTGTCTAAAATGACTTACAAAAGTGAACGGAGGGAGTAGCAAAGTTAGGTATGGTAGCACTGTTTGCTGTCTAATCTCCAGATAAAGACTGTTTTGCCACTGTGGTAACCCCTTAAGCTATAAAAGGAGGGCCATGGCAACCTTTACAAGGGTTTGAAACCATTCAAACCCCACGCATACGTACTTGTGTAGCAGCCTTCTCCTTGCATCTTGTCGGGGAAGAGCGCTCCGTGTACATGTGTCCACAATCACCTAATACACCAAAGCAAGAGTAGGGTTTTACACCTCAACAGTGGCCCAAACCTGGGTAAAGATCCTTGCGTCCTTCGTCATTCCCGCTCTTTGCGTTACGTGCCAACCCTCGCCGAACCAGCAAAGGGGCTCGTCAGCCCCATAGATCGTCGACACACGCCGACAAGTAATATGGATCAAAGGGAGTACTTAAAATTTAGCATTCTACTCAGAAGTAGAAGACTAGAAAACGATGGCTAAAGCTAACAAAACAAGTAAATACTAGACTGGAGTAGAAAGTATCTGGAAGTAGTCACATGGGTTTGACTTCTGATTTCCTTTTTCTTTTCCCTCTCTCTATTGTTCCTCATCACAAGTTCCACAACTTTAGACATAATAAGGTGTATCAATTGTACAATGCCATAGTTCTTCATCAGAGTTATAAGGTATACCTCCATGGTATTTCATTGTATTTTGTAACACCAATCGATGACACCAAAACCAGTCTCTTGACCGTCTGTGGCATAGCACTCACAAAATTTCGGACGCCGACCCAATCTAGACACGTTAAATAGCGTGTCATCAGTAATAAGTGATAGAACATTGTATCCCCACTCATGAGTTCATAACTAGTGCTATATGTGCTAGAGATGGATCTGGCTCTATCAATTTACAACAATTGAATGAACATTTCTGGGCGAGGAATGGCAAGTGATGTGCCATAAGCATGTTGATGATTTAAAAAAAATGCATAATAAGCTCTGAAAATGAATGTTGAGATTTCAATTTTCTTACAATTTATTACTTATCAGCATTCTGCAATTGTCACACTTTGATATTTATTTTCTCCACAGTGGAAGACTTATTTTTTTAACCGGGCTAACCCCGTTTCCATTGCATAACAACGGAAATACATCAGTTCCAGAACCATTACAGTGAATGGGAGAGACTTATAGGCTCCCAGGATTATCCTTGCCCCAAATCTTTGGATTGCTATACGGTAAACAAATAATCAATTTCAGTAGACTTGAGTTAACTGCAGAATCTTGGGCAGTACGTACCGACACGTTCAGGAGTGTTATCCCCATCCCAGCGTTTTGATGGAAATGCTGTAGTCCCAGTAGTACAGATCACATGGGTAACTCCCTATGAAAATAGACCCTATATTTTGATTTGTTCAATTATGCATACATAGATGGTCGAACAATTATGCATGGATTCAGCTTCAAAATAAATAAGTAGAAGAGAGCAACCTCAAACATTTCTGGATTCAAATCGTCAGCATTTCTCGTATCCGCTTCATAAACCTGTCAAAAAGGAGTCTCGTATAAGGAAGTCACAGTCTGGAGAAAATAGAATGCTGAAGCTGTTGATGTAAGATTACCTGCAAAACGCTCTCATCCTGCTTGCCAAATAAGGACGCTGCCTTTTCAGGGTTTCGTAGGAGCAGCCTTGTCTTGATTTTCCTGCTCAGCAAAGATGCTACCACCAACTGACCTACAAGGATCCTACACGATCATGAGCTGACACCGGTCGCTACGAACTCATCCGTGGATACCAACAATATACGGCGGTTTTCTCGATAAAAGAGTATAAGCAATTAAGAGCAGCGAAGAGGCGCTGATCTCCTACCTACGCCGCCGGTTCCGCCGACGACGAGGACCAGCCTCGAGGAGGCCTCGGCCTTTTCCTGCTGCGCGGTCCTGGGCTCCACTGCCGCCGCGAGCCGCCACCCACCTCGACCCGACGCGGCGAGTCTCGAGGACAAGGGAAGCGACCAAGACCGCAGCACCGCCATGCCGCCTGGCTGCGCGAAGACGGGCGGCTGGCCGTGTTTGCAGGTTAGGTGGCGCGACGATGAGACCGCGAGCGCCGGGCTGAGGTGAGCCGTCGCCATTGTTGGAGATGACCGCGGGGGACCAGGGGAGGGGGCTCTGCAAACTTGAGACGAGAGCGAGAGGGGAGATATCGGTGAGCTTGGCGGGGAAGCGGGGAGTGGTCCGGGACGTGCGGCGCGGCTCAGCCACAGCCAACCGGATTGACCAGCGGCGCGTGCTCGTCCCCTGTCGCCGCCGACTCGTGCCATCAATCAGACGTGTGGTACGTCTCCACGTCGTCACATTTGAACCGTCCATCGGACTTTGATCCGTGTCACAGATATGGAAATCTGCACCGCAGGTAAGGATGGTATCCCCATGGGCAGGATAATGGCACACTTTTTTTTTTTAGCATAAATGGCACACTTTTATACTCATGAGTATTACTCATACCCTACCCGTTAAGTCGGGGGATTTGATGATTTGCCACACCTTACTTTGCCATTTGATGATTTGTGTCGGGTTGTCTTAATGACGGGTGGACCCGGGCCCCACCTATCATTCTCAGGGGGACAAATTATCAAATGGCAAAGTAAGGTGTGGCAAAATATCAAATTTGCTCGTTAAGTCATGGTAGGATATGGGTGTAACCAGGGCCGTACCTCAAAAATTTTGGCCCCTGAGCGAAATCACAATTTTGGCCCCATGTATAAGAAAATCAAGTAGGCAATTAAAATATTATTTTTATTAGTCCCTGCGGTAGTATAGATTTCTCAAGGAATTTCAAACTGCAAGAGAAAAATCTTAGAATTTTGAGCTACAAGTCCATCCTAATTCGACAGCCACCGATGAGGAGTCCGCGAGTTAATTGCGAGCGATTTAATTCGCCAGCCGCTGGCGAGTCATGATCTTGAGGAACATGTGAATTTGATATATCTTCAGTCTTCTGGAATTCTCCGTGAGAAATATGAGTTGGGCCTGTTGGTCCGTTGGGGCTTGGTGGATTAATTGCATTTTTTTTCTTTTGGCAGTTTAATGGTTCAGTCTTTGCTTTTTATTAATCTCTCACTATATATACCCATCTAAAAAATAATACTTGCAGAAAAATTGGGGGGCCCATATTTTTGGAGGCCCTGTGCAGCGGCTCCATTTGCACCTGTGCATGCACGGGCCTGGGTGTAACTTTGTATCCGTAGGTATATTTATACATTACCCGTTTGTGAACTAATGTTAAGTTGTTGTCAGTTAATCATTAACTGTTATTGAGTTGAGATAATTGATTTTGTGTCAAATGTGCTATCCATGAGTGTAAAAAGGTGAATAACACGTGTACTATTTGTTATACCCGCTATGTACTCAATGGGTACGGGTACCCATCAGGGTATGTGTATGGATAAAGTTTCATACTCATGGGTACAGGTATGGATAGAATTCTGTACCCATCATATAACCATCTACTCCTATGGCTATGGGTATAGTATTGTTTTACCCTGCCCATACCCTAGCCATTGTCATCCTTAACCAGAGGTCTTCACGTGCCGCGTGACGAAGTGCGTCGGCAACGAGGCGGGCTGCGCCATCCACGAGGCAGGTGGCTACGAAGAGGATGCAGGCGGTGGCAAAAGAAGGCGGGTGGCGGAGACGAGGAGTAGAGGCCTCAAATAGCAAGCAGCGACCGGT
Organism: Secale cereale; assembly: GCA_902687465.1. Classification (NCBI taxonomy): domain Eukaryota; kingdom Viridiplantae; phylum Streptophyta; class Magnoliopsida; order Poales; family Poaceae; genus Secale; species Secale cereale. The sequence continues at coordinate 262,973,756 of LR738712.1, read as the reverse complement.
TTGGAAAGAGGGAGCGGCGGACGAGAGAGGGGATCATCGGCGGCGTCTTTGTCATCTGTCATGCCAAATGGTCTTTTAGTTAATACTCCCTATGTAAACTAATATAAAATTATTATTATTTACATTTTCTCATGAATTAAACATCGTTTATTTTCATATACCATCGAAAATCATTATCAATTTATTTTGCCATGGAAAATAATCATCAATTGACATCGCAAATTTACAATCTTTAATACCTATCATCTCTCCTATTAGTAAATATTTTGCCATGGAAATTTTTATATGAATATGTTATTAAGTTTCCATAAACAATGGCAAATTATTGTTCATTTCCAGAGATCGTTTTGCCATGTCAATGCATGATGTCTACTACTCAACTTATATTCTTATAGACTCTGTTAGACCTTCAAGCGCAGAGTTTAGTAGGACGGTAGCAAATGTTCTTTAAGTGGATGACCTAAGATTTATCAACACGTGGAAGGTGTAGGATGAAGATGGTCTCTCTTAAACAACCCTGCAATCAAATATAAGAAATCTCTTGTGTCCCCAACACAACCAATACAATGAAATATTATATATGTGCATTAGTTCGGCGAAGAGATGTTGATACAAGGGTAATATGGATGGTAGAAATAATTTTTTTTAATCCGAAACAATAGAAACAACAAGGTAGCTAGTAACAAAACTGAGTAAAAATGATACCTGAATGCGTAGAAACAAGGCTTAGGGTTCATACTTTCACTAGTGTAATCTCTCAACAGTTCTAACATAATTGAATATATAAAATACCTCAATATGCGACAAAGAATCACTTCAAAGTTCTTATTATTGATAAAGTAATATAAAACAAAAAAGTCGCGCCTACGCACATCCGGGATCAATATGAAGATGCATAACACGTTGAGATCACGATCGTTACCGTCATCGAGTTGCAGCGGAAGAAGAACGTGTTAGTGTAGATCTTACTTGGAGTCCCTCGAACTGTTGCCGAATGATCCTGTAAATCACCCACGAACATTACCTCTGTAAGTGCATCTAGTGCCACCCCTTGTTGGTTTTGGAGTATTGACGACAAACTTTGTTGAGGGACTAATGTGTTTGTGAGATTCACAAGAGAACACATGTAGTGGTCCCTATTGATTCAGTTTACCCATCGAAGATGACCCCCAAAAATGTATGAAGAAATTGAAGATAATGGTAATTCACGAAGACATTCACGTTGAAGATAATGGAACGCGAAGACATTCGCTTGAAGACAATGGAGCACGAAGAAATAGTCTTTTGCTAGTTTCATTGTGACGCCCGAAGACCGACGTCCCAGAAGATTCCAGAAGATTCCAGAAGATTCCAGATGTTCCGGGTTCTTCCGTGTGTTTCATTTGTGCTTGTGTTATTTATTTTGCATTGCATCATGTCATCATGCCATCATGTCATATTTATTTTGCATATCAACCTAAATAAATCGTGTGGATCTTCGATCCATTTAAATCGAGGGAAGGTGACTTCTCTTTATAACATATAAAAGTCTCTCATTATTTTAGGGAGCTATATTAAAATATTCCATTCTTTGGAATTGCTCAAACACACTTGCATAATTTTCCCCATGTCTCTTAATTCTAGTTTCACCTTCAAAACCTTGCCAATAATTCTTTTCCGTTGTTTCGAGGTTCCTCCGAAAATCCTCAACATTTTTGGACATTTCTATATTCAAGTCTTAGTTCAAACCCATTTGAATTAAATTCAAATATGTTTGAATTATTTTCCGTTCATGCCTTTTATATTTTTCTCGGACCGTGCTCATTTTATGAGGGCCGAGAAAAATAACCTCTTGTGATAACTTTTGCCCTAACTCCTCCTTCCTTTTCTTTCTCCTTGCCGTTTTCTGTTTTTTTAGAAAACAGCAGAAGGAAGAGGCCAGCACCAGGCCTCCAGGCCCAGCCGGCCGAACTTCCCTTCCAGCCTTTTGGCCCTCCAGCCTCCTTCCCCTTCTCCCTAAGGCCCATCCCTCTTGGCCCATTAGGCCCGGCCTCACCACCGAACCCTAGCCCAACCATCCCGACGCCAGTGCCCTCGCTCCTCTCCTCTTCTCCCGCAAGCGCCGCCACCCCTCGAACCCATCGCTCTGCCTCTGCCCGATCTCCCTCTCCCCTCGATTCCCCATCTCCCTCGACCTCCCTCGCTCGCCTCCATGCTCTCGCCCTCCGCGCCTGCGCGCCCCAAGGCCGGGTCGGCCAGGCCTCGCCTCCATGCTCCCTCGCCTCCAGCGCCGGACAGGCAACAGGGCCGCATCCCTTCCCTCCTCGTCTGGGCACGAGCGAGCCAGCGCGCTCCGTCATCCCGATGCGTCCGGTCCTCCTCTCCAGGAGCTGCCGCCCCTGCCTCCCCTTCCGCACCGGTGCAGCGCCCGCCCGGCCAGGAGCTCCCCTGCGGCTCTGCCTCGTTCTCTCAAGGCCGCCGGCCAGGAGCTCTGCTCCTCCTTCGCCAGCAACCAGGGCCCGCGAGGTCCTCCAGCCTCCCTCCTCCGACGCGACCTCCGTCGCCAGGGAGACGATCCCCTCCGACCGCTCCCTCCGTCTCCAGTCCCGGCGCGCGAAGGACCGCCTCCAGCCAGGCCTCTGCTCCGACCGCGGCCTCCCTCCTCCAGCGTCCTTCGTCCAGCGCCACAGCGACGACCCAAGGCTCTGCTGCAGCCTCCCTTCGACCAGCGCCGTGCCGCAGCTCCGGCCTCCATCGCCTCTTCGCCGTGCAATCCTCTGCCTCGTCGCCCTACAGTGCTGCCCCTTGTGTTTTGCTCCTGTTTTGTGTTTCGTGTTGTACTGTTGACTTGTCAGATGACTCGTGAACGGATACACGACGATGCGCAAGTTCTACAAAGCGTCAAGTCCGACTACACGGCGATATGTCAAGTACCACGACCGCGACAAGTACCTCGACGAACCGAACATCTACGGAAAAACGAGCTCGTGAACGGCTACGGAACGAGTACCACTACATACGTGAACGACTACCGTCGCCGGAAGCGCCAAGTACCACGACATGACGGATGAACATCTATAAAACGTGTACCACGACGACCGAGTACATCTACGACCGAGTACACCTACACGACGAACGCCAACGTGTTCCACTACCGTCGCCGAAGAACCGTGAACAACTACCGCCGACGGAACGACTACTTCCTCTACTTCCACTCCTTCCTCTACGATCTCGAACCGTCCCGAAACGAGGGTTTCGAAGGTATAACCCGAGACGATGACCCGTGGAATGCTTGTTGTGTTGTATGTAATGTCTCCCTTGTGTGCTCCGTGCCCGTTTCGACCTTTTGTCATGTTCCTCGGTTGCCTCGTCGCCGACTCGTGGGAACCCGGCAACGGGATCGTCCCACCTTTCATCTCGTTTGACTCGCTCACGCCATCTTACCTTTTGCACCGGTCTCGCAACGAGTTACCGGAACCGATATGTTGTGTGGCATCATTTTCGGATCGTTGCCGTGGCACCCTTTTCTTTCCACCACGGTGACAAATACCTCATATCATCTCTCTTGTCAACCTTTTTATAAAACTTGCATAAAACTTAATCATGTCATCCACATCATGATAACAACATGAGAATGTGTGAATTGTTGTTGCTTTATAATTATTAAACATGCTCATGGGGATTTTCCGGATATGTTGTTGTTATTTTCCGGCCTCGTTTAAAATGCCTAAATAGTGTAGTTTATTTATTGTTCCACCTCTTGCCATGTTAACAAACTTTTAACCTTGTCTTGAAATAAACGAGAGTCAACTAAATAATTAAATGTGGCGTATCGTCAATATGCAACTCGTTGCATATTGAGCTCCACTTAACTTGTAGTGTTGTTTGTGCACTTTGCCATGCCATGCATAATTAAACCGGACATGCATCATACTTGTTTGCGCATCGTATGCCATGTTGATGCTTGTGTGTTTACCGTGTTGTTTTCTTTTTTTCCGGTTTGCTTCTCTTGATAGCTTCGGTTTCGTTCCAGAGTTGTGAGGCTTCTTCTTCGTCTACTTCATGGATCCGTTCTTCTCCCTTGTGGAATCCCAGGCAAGATGATCATACCCTTGGATACCTTTACTACCATTGCCATGCTTAGTTGTCTCGATGCTATCGTTACATGTCGCGCTACCCATTTTTATGTCAGCCTCTCCTTGTTGCCATGAAACCTCTAACTTTGAGACCTTCCTAGCAAAACCACTGTTTGGCTATGTTACCCGCTTGCTCAGCCTCGCTTGCTCAGTCCTTCTTATAGCGTTGTTAGTTGCAGGTGAAGATGAAGTTCGTTCCAGGAGGGAACTTGTTGTTGGATATATCACAATATCTATAATTATTATTAACACACCTATATACTGGGCATGGGTGGAAGGCTTGGCCTTTTGCTCGGTGTTTTGTTCCACTCATGCCACCTTAGGCGCCGATAAACCGGCATTATGTTCCTTGATTTTGCGTTCCTTACACGATGGGTGGATGGGGACCCCTTGACAGTTCGACTTTGAATAAAACTCCTCCAGCAAGGCCCAACATTGGTTTTAATTTGCCTCATAATAACAACTTAATTAATAATTAAATTTGCATAGGGGGTCGCACCCTCGGGTTCTTAATTCTACATAGCAGGGGGGGCCAGTGCTGATGGTGTTGGTCCCAAACTAGGGTCACTTGCGGATACTACCCAGTTCGCTGGGGTCTTCGGTATCTGTACGTAGCGCTCATCCGGACGTGGCCTGAGACGAGATACGCGCGGCTACTATCAGGGTGTCGGCATGCCGGGAGGTCTTGCTGGACTTGTTTTACCATTGTCGAAATGACTTGTGCTACCGGGATGCCGAGCCTGATCGGATTTTCCCCAAGATAAGGGGTGATGATATTATATTTATCACTTCAGCTAATCGTGAGAGCTTGTGATGGGCTAAGTTGGAACACCCCTGCAGGGTTATGATCTTTCGAAAGCCGTGCCCGCGGTTATGTGGCAGATTGGAATTTGTTAATGTCCGGTTGTAGAAAACTTGACAGAGGATCCGAAATAAAACACACAACCGTGTGAGTAACCGTGACTGTCTCTTTTCACTTTGAGAAGAGGACACGGTGGTGTTATGTTTGACCGTATGTAGTTAGGATCTTTAGCGATCACTACTTTTGCGACCGTTTGCGTAGATGCTCATCTTATTCTTGTAGTCGTAAGTTAGCCACCATATTATGCTTAGTCGCTGTTGCAGCCTCACCACCTTACCTCTTCCTACCCTAAAGCTTTGCTAGTCTTGTTACCCATGGTTATGGGATTGCTGAGTCCTCGTGGCTCACAGTTACTACAACACCAGATGCAGGTTCAGCCGAGTATGAAGCAGGAGCTGGTTCAACTACTTCACTGGGAGCACGATGAAGAGTTTGGCCGTATGCTTGTGACGTTTTTCGACGTTCAGTAGTGGTTTCTACTAGGATTCGATCCTGACCTGTGGCTTTATGTTGTTTTGGTATCTTTCTTTGGATCTTCGCCCGTAGTCGGGTTGTGATGTTTTGAATGATGTATTGCTTATGTATTGTATTGTGTGAAGTGGCGAGTGTAAGCTAACTATCTCCTTTTGCAATTTAATCCCTCTTTTACATGAGTCGTGCAAAGATACCAAACTTGAGATCATTTTAGGATGGGCTTATACCTTTAAGTCGTGCCTCGACACGTAGGAGGTATAGTCCCATCCTGGGCATTACAAGTTGGTATTCAGAGCCTTCTCCGACCTAGAAGCCCCCACTGATTGATCGAATCGTTGACGATGTAGTCTAGGCACACACTGAAAATGTTTTGAGTCATATATTTATATCGGAGAGTAGGATTTCTGTTTGCTTCTCATCTCTTTTCATTCTGGTGAGGACTCCCGACGATTACTCTTATCTCTTCTACTTTCAAAAGTTGCACCAAATTTTTTTTTAGGATCCCGCGAGTATTCTGGGATTGTTTCGATGTCTTTGTGACGAGAACATTGTTCTCGATGCCTCCTGTCATTAGGGGTTGTGGCAGTGTCCCGGGGAGTTGAGCTCCGAGGTGTTGTCGTCACAAATCCATCGCGGCAGTACTAGAATACTTAAGACGGCCGACATCGAAAACTCTCCTATGCGGTTAGTGGCAAGATAACCCCGACATCACCCAGTACTGGGGAGGTAGTTCGGGAGTATTGCCATAGCTTGTATAGTGGATGCGTTTCGAAGGTCCGAGGTAAACGGTTTCCGAGAAAGATTGGTTATGTGTTGAAGGATGGATACACCTGGATGTAGGTTTAGAGTTGATTGCGTGGTGCTTCCCGTGTATCCCCAACACCTGATTGCATAACTGGAAACTTTCGGAAATTAATAGGTGGGTTCATCTAGTAGTTCTAGGCATTCTTCCAACGGATGCTCGATATGAAGTTTGGGGTTCTACATTGAGTGAAGTGGTTTTATGGACTTGTTCTGATCGGGAGTTGCATCTTAAAGGGTCCTTGGCTATGCTGATCCGGGGATTGCAAAACCCTTTTGTAACACGTTCCATGAGCTTTCAGCACGAAGATGTCGAATGAAGCTTCTATCTTGTATTTGTTCTATCTGTTCCTTGTTCCTTTTTATTTACCTTTTGTTCTCCCAAGTGGCTTCTCGACTAGTTGATGTACCTACGGAATTCATTCGTTCAATTCTCTGTTCGGATGATATTGTGAAGATCATGTTGCATATCTATCCTTTGTTTTGTTTTGATTCTGGTATTCGAGTTGCTTCGATGTCAAATGTTGATTCCATACCTTTCTTAATCGGTGTTCTCATATTTCTATGAGAGTGCTAGTCCTTCTTAATCATCAAGATTTTCATGTTAATCCTTTTCAACCGGTGTGCCTTCTCTTCAAGTTATTCCATACAGACGCTGTTGAGAAATCTGACGTTTTGTCTGTTTCATTCATCCCAAGTTGCCTTGTTTTCCCCACCCTCCCACCCTTCTTTTCTTGGAGCCAGAAATTCTCAGATGAAGTATCCATTTATTCATGTGATATTTCTTCATTCTTTTCCTTCAATGTTCTTATCCGGTGATTATCGTGAAGATGCTCGAGAACTTCAAGTTCATCATTCTTTTGTTCTCTAATTCTGCCGGTGGATGTAATTCAAGATTTCGGTGTTGATCTTATCATTTTCCTCTTTTCCCAATGCTTTCTTATTCCGGTGCACCAATTAATCATTCTCCTCTTGCTATTCTTATCCGGAGTGCTGAAGATTCATAATTCCATTCTTAATCCGTTCAAATTATTTTTTGAGGATTATCATCTTATTCAAGCCATTTAATTCAACCGGTGCAATATCTCTTAAGCAATCTTTCCAACGGTGATTTTCTTTGAGTGGGCCCTAACCCACATGTCTTTTCCAGGATCTTACCTGACTCTTCTTTCTCCGGAGAATTATTTCAAAGTGTGACGTAAGAATGATTTCCATCAGTCACATGCCTTCTCCAAGATCGCTTTCAAATTCTTTTTCATCATTGGTTCAACCTTTTTAATTCTTCATTCCGGAGTGCTCAACAATTCTTATGGCATTTCTCTTCTTCATTCTCAACATTTGGAGACCGGAGAAGTGTTTCTCTTAAATTTTGACCCGTTCTCTTGATGAGTACTGGTTCTAGCTTCATGCCATCCTCATTATTGTTTTGATTGTGAGGAATTCTTTTATACCACCCGAAGCATTTCTTGAATTCTTTTCTTTGTGATCCTCCGAAGGCCATCATTTCAGAAGATTCTTCGTTCTCAGTTTTCAACTTCGTCCTCCAAATATTCTTCATTGATGTCTCTTCGTTCGTCTCCATATTCTTACGGTGGTTCTTTCAAGTTTACTCTTCCGTTGTTATCCTTTTAATTCACTCGTTCTTTTCATAATCCTACCGGTGCTTCGTTGAAGATTTACCCAAGCTTGTGCTAGATCTCTCTTTAATTCTTTCCAACGAGAATAAGTAGTATGCCAAATCCTTTGGTTGTCATCAATTTAAATTGGTGAAGGATAAGCATGACATAATTCTTATTCTTATTTCATCCAAGTGGATTAATCCCTTTGTTAGAGTTTATTCATGAGGAATAAATTCTAGGTTTCAAGTTGTTCATCTTGTTTTCCGGAGCTCCAAGTTATTTCAATTATATCATTTCAAAGCTCCATCTAATTCATCGCAGGCCTTGAATCTTATTCTTTTCATCTTTCACTTCTCTTGCTTTCATTACCGGAGTTCTTCTTGGTGGTTCATCATCATTTAATTCATCCTCGAAGTCTTCATCAAGATTCCTGTTGGAGCTCAAGCATTCTTCGTCATGCTTTCCAAGTGCAATTCTTTCTCCCTTATCTTTTGAGATGGTGTTATGTCATTTTTGACAATTTCCCTTCATGTTTCATGGTTCACAAGTTGTCAAGAATGAGATATTTAAAACCATCATTTTCTTGGTTCAGGAGATCCTTTTCAACACCTCATTTTTATCTCTTGGAGTCATCTTGGGTTGTATTGCACCTAAAAGCTTTCCTTGAGAATTGTTGCAGTTTTGGTGCTTAAAATGACCCAAGTTCTTCATTTATCATTCCGGTGAAATAAGTTTTTCATCTCCTTGTTGATTTCAATCCAGTTAATGTTTCCGTCAGTGGCTGGTTGTCACCTCATAATTTTGAGATGTTTTCCATAAGCCCACATAAAGCTTATTCGTTTCGTTGTTGATTTTTCAATCAACTCCGTTCAGCCCTTCTTCGTAAGGATGTTTTTCATATTCATTCATGGGAGAAGTTGTCATTTTTCTTCTCCAGTCATTCTTTCATTGATCTATATTCTATTCTTTCATTCCGGAGGCATTGTGATGTTGCTCTCTCCAAACCCTCATCTCGTTTTATCGAGATGATGTTCTTTCCCTTGCTTATCATTTAACCGGAGTGTTGTATTCTTCATTCTAGTTCCCTCATCTTACCAAGTTTTACCTCTCTTTTCAACCGGAGTGCTGTCTGAAATCTTTCTTAACCTTGTGCCATTCTTTTAATTGTTTCGGAGGCAATATGTTGCTGTTTTCATCAAGTATCATCTCAACTTGCCAAGTTCTTGTCCAATTTCTTCCATTTTCAGACGGAGTGCTGTCCAAAATATTTCATTCTTATTCCTTCTCAATCTTGGTTAACCGGAGTGGTTTTGAAATTCTTTCGTCATCCGTGAGCTCTTGTTTCATGTCTTTCAATCTTAAGGGTTCTCGTAATGCTCCGTGTTACTCTTTTCTAACAGAGTATTTTCATATTCGTTTAACTCCGTTGTATTCTTCTTTCATTTTGTCAACCTCTCAAGGTTCTTTGGTTTCACTCGTCTGTCAACGAAGCAACTTTGTTTTACTTCTTCCTCTTCCGTTTTTACCCGGTGCTATCTCTAGGATCTCGGGTCGAGATCCTCTGTTAGTGTGGGAGAGTTGTGACGCCCGAAGACCGACGTCCCAGAAGATTCCAGAAGATTCCAGATGTTCTGGGTTCTTCCGTGTGTTTCATTTGTGCTTGTGTTATTTATTTTGCATTGCATCATGTCATCATGCCATCATGTCATATTTATTTTGCATATCAACCTAAATAAATCGTATGGATCTTCGATCCATTTAAATCGAGGGAAGGTGACTTCTCTTTATAACATATAAAAGTCTCTCATTATTTTAGGGAGCTATATTAAAATATTCCATTCTTTGGAATTACTCAAACACACTTGCATAATTTTCCCCATGTCTCTTAATTCTAGTTTCACCTTCAAAACCTTGCCGATAATTCTTTTCCGTTGTTTCGAGGTTCCTCCGAAAATCCTCAACATTTTTGGACACTTCTATATTCAAGTCTTAGTTCAAACCCATTTGAATTAAATTCAAATATGTTTGAATTATTTTCCGTTCATGCCTTTTGTATTTTTCTCGGACCGTGCTCATTTTATGAGGGCTGAGAAAAATAACCTCTTGTGATAACTTTTGCCCTAACTCCTCCTTCATTTTCTTTCTCCTTGCCGTTTTCTGTTTTTTTTAGAAAAGAACAGAAGGAAGAGGCCAGCACCAGGCCTCCAGGCCCAGCCGGCCGAACTTCCCTTCCAGCCTTTTGGCCCTCCAGCCTCCTTCCCCTTCTCCCTAAGGCCCATCCCTCTTGGCCCATTAGGCCCGGCCTCACCACCGAACCCTAGCCCAACCATCCCGACGCCAGTGCCCTCGCTCCTCTCCTCTTCTCCCGCAAGCGCCGCCACCCCTCGAACCCATCGCTCTGCCTCTGCCCGATCTCCCTCTCCCCTCGATTCCCCATCTCCCTCGACCTCCCTCGCTCGCCTCCATGCTCTCGCCCTCCGCGCCTGCGCGCCCCAAGGCCGGGTCGGCCAGGCCCCGCCTCCATGCTCCCTCGCCTCCAGCGTCGGACAGGCAGCAGGGCCGCATCCCTTCCCTCCTCGTCTGGGCACGAGCGAGCCAACGCGCTCCGTCATCCCGATGCGTCCGGTCCTCCTCTCCAGGAGCTGCCGCCCCTGCCTCCCCTTCCGCACCGGTGCAGCGCCCGCCCGGCCAGGAGCTCCCCTGCGGCTTTGCCTCGTTCTCTCAAGGCCGCCGGCCAGGAGCTCTGCTCCTCCTTCGCCAGCAACCAGGGCCCGCGAGGTCCTCCAGCCTCCCTCCTCCGACGCGACCTCCGTCGCCAGGGAGAGGATCCCCTCCGGCCGCTCCCTCCGTCTCCAGTCCCGGCGCGCGAAGGACCACCTCCAGCCAGGCCTCTGCTCCGACCGCGGCCTCCCTCCTCCAGCGTCCTTCGTCCAGCGCCACAGCGACGACCCAAGGCTCTGCTGCAGCCTCCCTTCGACCAGCGCCGTGCCGCAGCTCCGGCCTCCATCGCCTCTTCGCCGTGCAATCCTCTGCCTCGTCGCCCTACCGTGCTGCCCCTTGTGTTTTGCTCCTGTTTTGTGTTTCGTGTTGTACTGTTGACTTGTCAGATGACTCGTGAACGGATACACGACGATGCGCAAGTTCTACAAAGCGTCAAGTCCGACTACACGGCGATATGTCAAGTACCACGACCGCGACAAGTACCTCGACGAACCGAACATCTACGGAAAAACGAGCTCGTGAACGGCTACGGAACGAGTACCACTACATACGTGAACGACTACCGTCGCCGGAAGCGCCAAGTACCACGACATGACGGATGAACATCTACAAAACGTGTACCACGACGACCGAGTACATCTACGACCGAGTACACCTACACGACGAACGCCAACGTGTTCCACTACCGTCGCCGAAGAACCGTGAACAACTACCGCCGACGGAACGACTACTTCCTCTACTTCCACTCCTTCCTCTACGATCTCGAACCGTCCCGAAACAAGGGTTTCGAAGGTATAACCCGAGACGATGACCCGTGGAATGCTTGTTGTGTTGTATGTAATGTCTCCCTTGTGTGCTCCGTGCCCGTTTCGACCTTTTGTCATGTTCCTCGGTTGCCTCGTCGCCGACTCGTGGGAACCCGGCAACGGGATCGTCCCACCTTTCATCTCGTTTGACTCGCTCACGCCATCTTACCTTTTGCACCGGTCTCGCAACGAGCTACCGGAACTGATATGTTGCGTGGCATCATTTTCGGATCGTTGCCGTGGCACCCTTTTCTTTCCACCACGGTGACAAATACCTCATATCATCTCTCTTGTCAACCTTTTTATAAAACTTGCATAAAACTTAATCATGTCATCCGCATCATGATAACAACATGAGAATGTGTGAATTGTTGTTGCTTTATAATTATTAAACATGCTCATGGGGATTTTCCGGATATGTTGTTGTTATTTTCCGGCCTCGTTTAAAATGCCTAAATAGTGTAGTTTATTTATTGTTCCACCTCTTGCCATGTTAACAAACTTTTAACCATGTCTTGAAATAAACGAGAGTCAACTAAATAATTAAATGTGGCGTATCGTCAATATGCAACTCGTTGCATATTGAGCTCCACTTAACTTGTAGTGTTGTTTGTGCACTTTGCCATGCCATGCATAATTAAACCGGACATGCATCATACTTGTTTGCGCATCGTATGCCATGTTGATGCTTGTGTGTTTACCGTGTTGTTTTCTTTTTTTCCGGTTTGCTTCTCTTGATAGCTTCGGTTTCGTTCCGGAGTTGTGAGGCTTCTTCTTCGTCTACTTCATGGATCCGTTCTTCTCCCTTGTGGAATCCCAGGCAAGATGATCATACCCTTGGATACCTTTACTACCATTGCCATGCTTAGTTGTCTCGATGCTATCGTTACATGTCGCGCTACCCATTTTTATGTCAGCCTCTCCTTGTTGCCATGAAACCTCTAACTTTGAGACCTTCCTAGCAAAACCACTGTTTGGCTATGTTACCCGCTTGCTCAGCCTCGCTTGCTCAGTCCTTCTTATAGCGTTGTTAGTTGCAGGTGAAGATGAAGTTCGTTCCAGGAGGGAACTTTTTGTTGGATATATCACAATATCTATAATTATTATTAACACACCTATATACTGGGCATGGGTGGAAGGCTTGGCCTTTTGCTCGGTGTTTTGTTCCACTCATGCCACCTTAGGCGCCGATAAACCGGCATTATGTTCCTTGATTTTGCGTTCCTTACACGATGGGTGGATGGGGACCCCTTGACAGTTCGACTTTGAATAAAACTCCTCCAGCAAGGCCCAACATTGGTTTTAATTTGCCTCATAATAACAACTTAATTAATAATTAAATTTGCATAGGGGGTCGCACCCTCGGGTTCTTAATTCTACATAGCAGGGGGGGCCAGTGCTGATGGTGTTGGTCCCAAACTAGGGTCACTTGCGGATACTACCCAGTTCGCTGGGGTCTTCGGTATCTGTACGTAGCGCTCATCCGGACGTGGCCTGAGACGAGATACGCGCGGCTACTATCTGGGTGTCGGCATGCCGGGAGGTCTTGCTGGACTTGTTTTACCATTGTCGAAATGACTTGTGCTACCGGGATGCCGAGCCTGATCGGATTTTCCCTAAGATAAGGGGTGATGATATTATATTTATCACTTCAGCTAATCGTGAGAGCTTGTGATGGGCTAAGTTGGAACACCCCTGTAGGGTTATGATCTTTCGAAAGCCGTGCCCGCGGTTATGTGGCAGATTGGAATTTGTTAATGTCCGGTTGTAGAAAACTTGACAGAGGATCCGAAATAAAACACACAACTATGTGAGTAACCATGACTGTCTCTTTTCACTTTGAGAAGAGGACACGGTGGTGTTATGTTTGACCGTATGTAGTTAGGATCTTTAGCGATCACTACTTTTGCGACCGTTTGCGTAGATGCTCATCTTATTCTTGTAGTCGTAAGTTAGCCACCATATTATGCTTAGTCGTTGTTGCAGCCTCACCACCTTACCTCTTCCTACCCTAAAGCTTTGCTAGTCTTGTTACCCATGGTTATGGGATTGCTGAGTCCTCGTGGCTCACAGTTACTACAACACCAGATGCAGGTTCAGCCGAGTATGAAGCAGGAGCTGGTTCAACTACTTCACTGGGAGCACGATGAAGAGTTTGGCCGTATGCTTGTGACGTTTTTCGACGTTCAGTAGTGGTTTCTACTAGGATTCGATCCTGACCTGTGGCTTTATGTTGTTTTGGTATCTTTCTTTGGATCTTCTCCCGTAGTCGGGTTGTGATGTTTTGAATGATGTATTGCTTATGTATTGTATTGTGTGAAGTGGCGAGTGTAAGCCAACTATCTCCTTTTGCAATTTAATCCCTCTTTTACATGAGTCGTGCAAAGATACCAAACTTGAGATCATTCTAGGATGGGCTTATAACTTTAAGTCGTGCCTCGACACGTAGGAGGTATAGTCCCATCCTGGGCATTACATTCATCTTCTTCTTTCTTGAGTCATATAAGTGATATATCCTTTTTATTGATCTAGTATTGAAACAGAAAAGAGTATCCCGCACCTATTTCCCCAGAGGTGACCCTGGGTTATCGAACCCATGAGAGGAAGATTTCCTTGAAGCGATGGTCTCTAGCAAGCTTTCGTCAAAGTGTCAAATCCAGCTTTTGACCGGATCATCAAGCAAATAGTGATTCAAACACTTACAATAAAAAGAGGTACGAGTATGAGGTCTTATGCTTACAACCTTGTGTTTGCGATGGGATCAAATATGATATTAGTTTTTGCACTGGAAGTCATCCGTTGAGATGTGCTTCTTACGGATCAAAGTGGGGGATGAGTCCAAATATAACATCTTGACCGGTACGAGTCTTGCATCAAGAATCAGATGTCCCACCGAAGGTCCTATCCGTTGCGCGGGGTTACCGACAATTAAGATAATGAAATCAGACGAGAGCTTTGGGTGTTTAATGACCACACATCATTTCTACCCAAGGATTGGATCCATGTTACCCTACTAAACCTTATTGTCACCAGTGTCCGGTGTAACACTTCGCGGTCTCCTTGCTCCTAGCCCCACCGGTGCTCGATCTCAATGATCCTGGGTACCTACAGGGATGAATATCGCGGACAAGAGAAGAGACATCTTCACATAACAATTTTGTTTCACACATACGGGATGTTATATCAAAGTCTTCCATTGACCCCCTCAACAAATACCCTGGGTTGCAAGGCATATGCCTCAACCCATACCTTACCGAACTACTCACACATGGCGATCAGACCGTGGGAAGAAAACATTGAGGAACACATCTTGAGATTGATAGATTGCAATATGTTTTACAATGGATGCCTTGTGCAATGCACGATTATAAGTATGAAAGGGATGGATGAGCACTATGATGGTGATGGATATGGCTATGGAGATGGCGGTGGCTAGGGTTTGTGGATGAGGATGATGACGAAGAGGTTCTGCCTTCTGTGCTTCATGCTAGTCTGTTCACATTTTGACGGGGTCCCTTTAACGAAAGTTGTTAGGTTGGACGATCTGCCTCACAATCCATGCCATACGGGTGCTTGTGCCCGTATGGAACGCCATATTTTGTGTTGTTTCAGCCTAGACGTCTCCTCATGATTCCTTCCTCCTCCATTCTTGTTCCATTCCATTTACACACGCAATTTCTTCCATTTTAGCCCTTTTCCCGTGGAAACACATCAAAGAGAGGATTTGTGGAATCCTTTGCATTCATTAGTCATTAGTACCAATATCGGAGCGAATATCTCTTTGAATTTGAAATATCTTGGTTTAAACAAAGGTGAAATGAGTGCAAAAATATTACTCACCAACTCCCCCAAGCTTAAACTTGACTGTCCTTGAGCAACATAAATATAAATTTGAATCATAAGGAACTCAGTTGTTTAAACCGAAATAAAGAGAAGGTTTTGGTTCACTTACGATCGGTACGCCTAGATAGCCCTCCGCGTCTTGACAAAAAAACTTAGAATAGTTGTAGTGGTGGCATGGTTATAGTGCAAGTGTTAGTGAAGCAAAGATAATCAACACAAAAGTTCTTGATCTACTAGATAAAACAACTTTGTAACACTCTATTATATTTATTCTAGACAACACTTGCTTGCCGGGGATGCACGGAAGAGTTTTTTTCTTTGTATTGAGCGAATAAAGCATGTAGTAAAATTGATGCTCTAATGCTCTTAAGCACACCCACAGT
Organism: Secale cereale; assembly: GCA_902687465.1. Taxonomy (NCBI): domain Eukaryota; kingdom Viridiplantae; phylum Streptophyta; class Magnoliopsida; order Poales; family Poaceae; genus Secale; species Secale cereale. Next base: position 262,958,132 of record LR738712.1, on the reverse strand, counting down.
TATTTCCTCCTCGAGGCTCTTAAGCAATTTATTTCAATCATTGTGTGTTGGAACTTTGATTGTCAAGTGAAGGGATTATGCCAACTAAGTGATCATGCATAGGTTTTCACCGTGACTTAATGTTTAGGAACTATGGACCTCTAATAAATGTCTCTTGCAAGCTCTTTTGATTAGTTCCTTTTTATTTACCACATATACACCATTTCAAGAGAAAGCCGAATAATATGTGTTTGTAGTGTTGCCACTACGTACGGTAACAAACTCATAGCCAAAAACCGATCTATCGCTCTTGGTGGATCATTTATTGCCAAGTGGAGTCCTCAACATAACATCAAGAAAGGTGACAAAAGCTACATTTACACACGTACACGTGCATGTCGTACCAGGGCCATGACACCAGCAAGTAGCTAAATCATCATGTAGGAGATACAATACATTTTTTGCCATAATCTTGTTCACCCTTCAACTAAGTTCCTCTAGACAATTTGATCCGCAAGTGCTATCAAATATATTGAAATTAACAACATGGGGTTGAGCAATTCAAACATTGCTTCCACTACAATTATGTCAACTCCCAAGTCTTGAAAGACTTTCTCTTGTGCATAGTTATTCTTAGTTAATATCATTCCATTCAAAAACAGTCCCACGACAAGTCTTGGTTATCTAAAGTAAACAGAACAAGGGCTACAAAATTATTTCAGCTACTAGAACAAAACATTTGTCTTAACTATCAAGACTTCACTGGTACATCGAGGTGCTATACAAACGGTTTTTAACCCCTTCCCGCGATGACATTTTAAACCATCGTCAAATGAGTGTGGGTGATAGGGGTCCTTCCAACACGACCCATAAACCATCGGGGATAAGCCCTCTGGTCACACACACTTGGAAAAATGAGGTCGTGTGCGACAGTCGAGTGATCAAATACAATTATACAGGCCCAATCGGTTCCGGTCGTAAGACATCCCACATAGTCCAGTCCCAGACAAATGTTTCCGTTTGTATGTGCATCCCACACAGTCGATCCAAGAAGTACGTTTCTATTCGTATGTACATTCCACACAGTGAATCCAAGAAGTATGTTTCCGTTCGTGTGTACATCCCACACAGTCAAACTAGGGAAACGTATTCGTTCGCACGTACATCACACACAATTTTACCATTAAGTCGTTTGTGATAGAGTCGCCATAGCAGGCGATATTAACAATTTTATCGTCTGCGTTCTTGAATGGATCCACACGGTGCGTAGAAGAAACTATGTGGCATAAGCAGTCCCTCACACACACTTTTTATGTGGAAAATGTTTGCGCAAGGTGGCCTAACGCAAACACACTACTGGAATCAGAGTATTTGTCGTCAGCCATTTCTTTTGCCGTCAGCTCACGGAAGGCGGACGACAAAGAAGTGGCTGACGGCAAATATGGTCTTTACCATCAGCCATTTCTTTGCTGACGGTTGGCGGATTTTTTGTTGTCCGCTGGCAGACGGCAAAAGGTGGGCGGAGTCTAGTGGAGGCTCGAACCCTAATGGCCCGCCAGCCCCCCCCCC
>LR738712.1:262867080-262956520 GCA_902687465.1 Secale cereale | reverse complement strand
GCCGCGTGGCTCCGTGCCCGCACCGCCGCCGCCCCACCACCCTCCCTGCCTCGGAGCCCCCCGCCCCCACTGTCCTGTTGCCCCTGCCACCCGCCGCTGATACGTCTCCAACATATCTATAATTTTTTATTGTTCCATGCTATTATATTATCTGTTTTGGATGTTTAATGGGCTTTAATATACACTTTTATATGATTTTTGGGACTAACCTATTAACCTAGAGCCCAGTGACAGTTTCTGTTTTTTTCCTTGTTTTTGAGTTTTACAGAAAAGGAATACCAAATAGAGTCCAATTGACGTGCCAATTCTTGATGATTTTTTATGGACCAAAAGAAGCCCTCGGAGTAAAAGAGTTGGGCTAGGAGAGTCTCGGGCTGCCCACGAGGGTGGGGGGCGCGCCCCCTATCTCGTGGACAGCCCGGAGACCCCCTGACTTGTGCCCTACGCCAAAATATCCTATAAATACCCAAACCTCTAGAAAATAACCTAGATCGGGAATTCCGTCGCCGCAAGCCTCTGTTGCCACCGAAAACCAATCTAGACCCATTCCGGCACCCTGTCGGAGGGGGGAATCCCTCTCCGGTGGCCATATTCATTATCCCGGTGCTCTCCGTGATGAGGGGGGAGTAGTTCACCCTCGGGGCTGAGGGTATGTACTAGTAGCTATGTGTTTGATCTCTCTCTCTCTCTCTCTCTCTCTCTCTCTCTCTCGTGTTCTTGAGATGTCACGATCTTGATGTATCGTGAGCTTTGATATTATAGTTGGATCTTATGATGCTTGTCCCCCTCTATCTTCTTGTAATGAATTGAGTTATACCTTTGAAGTTTTCTTATTGGATTGAGTCTTTAAGGATTCAAGAACACTTGATGTATGTCTTGCATGTGCTTATCTATGGTGACAATGGGATATCACATGATCTACTTGATGTATGTTTTGGTGATCAACTTGCGGGTTTCGTGACCTTGGGAATCTATGCATAGGGGTTGGCACACGTTTTCGTCTTGACTCTTCGGTAGAAACTTCGGGTCACTCTTTGAGGTTCTTTGTGTTGGTTGAATAGATGAATCTGAGATTGTGTGATGCATATCATATAATCATGCCCACGGATACTTGAGGTGACAATGGAGTATCTAGGTGACATTAGGGTTTTGGTTGATTTGTATCTTAAGGTGTTATTCTAGTACGAACTCTAAGATAGATCGAACGAAAAGAATAGCTTCGTGCTGTTTTACTACGGACTCTTGAATAGATCGATTAGAAAGAATAACTTTGAGGTGGTTTCGTACCCTACAATAATCTCTTCGTTTGTTCTCCGCTATTAGTGACTTTGGAGTGACTCTTTGTTGCATGTTGAGGGATAGTTATATGATCCAGTTATGTTATTATTGTTGAGAGAACTTGCACTAGTGAAAGTATGAACCCTAGGCCTTGTTTCAACACATTGCAATACCGTTTGTGCTCACTTTTATCATTAGTTACCTTGCTGTTTTTATATTTTCATATTACAAAAACCTATATCTACCATCCATATTGCACTTGTATCATCATCTCTTCACCGAACTAGTGCACTTATACAATTTACCATTGTATTGGGTGTGTTGGGGACACAAGAGACTCTTTGTTATTTGGTTGGAGGGTTATTTGAGAGAGACCATCTTCATCCTACGCCTCCCACATATTGATAAACCTTAGGTCATCCACTTGAGGGGAATTTGCTACTGTCCTACAAACCTCTGCACTTGGAGGCCCAACAACGTTTATAAGAAGAAGGTTGCGTAGTAGACATCAAGCTCTTTTCTAGCGCTATTGCCGGGGAGGTGAGTGCTTGAAGGTATAACTTCAGATATTGCAATCGAATCTTTTAGTTTCTTGTTTTATCACTAGTTTAGTTTATAAAAGAAAACTACAAAAAAATGGAATTGAGGTTGCCTCATATGCTTCATCTTTTTAATATCTTTCGTGAAAATGATGTGAAGGAAAATTGTGCTCAAGTACTAGAAGAAGAATTACATAGAATGCTTGGCATAAAATATGTGAATGATGAGCATGATTGCAATGTTGTTAGTATGAATTCTCTGAATACCTATGATGCTAATGATATGCAAAGCCACAAGCTTTGGGATGCTATGTTTAATGAAGATGATATGTTTAATCCCCCAAGTTTTGACGTATGCTATAAAGAATAAAGATAACCATGAAACTTGCCATCATGATTTTAATTTTCAATTGGATTATGCTTCACATGATAGTTATTTTGTTGAGTTTGTTCCCACTATTATTGATGAGAATAAATTTGCTTATGTGGAGAGTAGTAAATTTTCTATGCTTGCCTTATGTGATGGTTATATTGTTGAATTCATTCATGATGCTACTGAAAATTATTATGAGAGAGGATCATATGCTTGTAGGAATTGCAATAATATCAAGTTTCCTCTCTATGTGCTTAAAGTTTTGAAGTTATGCTTGTTTTGCCTTCCTATGTTAGTTGTTTATTGTTCCCATAAGTTGTTTGCTCACAAAATACCTATGCATAGGAAGTGGGTTACACTTAAATGTGTTAGTCATATTCTTCATGATGCTCTCTTTATGTTTCAATTCTTATCTTTTATGCGAGCATCATTGAAATCATCATGCCTAGCTAAAAGGCATTAAAGAAAAGCACTTGTTGGGAAACAACCCAATATTTACCCCTACTATTTTTGTGTGTTCACATGATTAAGATACTGTAGTAATCATGTTTTATAGCTTTTGTTTCAATAAAGTGCCAAGTAGAACCTTTGGGAAGACTTGGGTGAAAGTCTTTGCGATCTTGCTGTAAAAAACAAAAACTTTGCGCTGACGAGATTAGCTGCCATTTTTTTTACTGGAGAGTGCTTTTAAGTTGATTATTTTTGCAGAAGATTCATAGACAAACTCCTCACGTCCACCAATTTATATCAAAAAAATTAGAGTTACAGAAGTATTTGAAAGTTACAGATTGCTACAGACTGTTCTGTTTTTGACAGATTCTGTTTCTCGTGGGTTGTTTGCTTATTTTGATGAAGCTATGAGTAGTATTAGAGGGTATGAACCATATACAAGTTGGAATATAGTAGATATTACACCAATATGAATTTAGAATGAGTTCACAACAGTACCTAAGTGGTGGTTTTATTTTCTTATACTAACGGAGCTTACGAGTTTTCTGTTGAGTTTTGTGTTGTGAAGTTTTCAAGTTTTGGGTAAAGATTCGATGGACTATGTAATAAGGAGTTGCAAGAACCTAAGCTTGGGGATGCCCAAGGCACCCCAAGGTAATATTCAAGGACAACCAAAAGCCTAAGCTTGGGGATGCCCCGGGAAGGCATCCCCTCTTTCGTCTTCGTCTATCAGTAACTTTACTTGAGGCTATATTTTTATTCATCACATGATATGTGTTTTGCTTGGAGCGTCATTTTGTTTTATTTTGTTTTTCTTGCTGTTTGAATAATATCCCAAGATATGAAATTCCTAAATGTTAGAGAGTCTTCACATAGTTACATAATTATTCAACTACTCATTGATCTTCACTTATATCTTTCGGAGTAGTTTGTCATTTGCTCTAGTGCTTCACTTATATCTTTTTAGAGCACGACGGTGGTTTTATTTTAAAGAAATAGATGAACTCTCATGCTTCACTTATATTATTTTGAGAGTCCTTTAGAACAACATGGTAATTTGCTTAGGTTATGAACCTAGTCCTAATATGATGGGCATCCAAGATGAGTATAACAAAAACGTTCATATAAAGTGCATTGAATACTATGAGAAGTTTGATGCTTGATGATTGTTTTGAGATATGAGGATGGTGATATTAGAGTCATGCTAGTAGAGTAGTTGTGAATTTGATAAATACTTGTGTTGAGGTTTGCAAGTCCCGTAGCATGCACGTATGTTAACCGTTGTGTGACAAATTTGAAGCATGAGGTATTTCTTTGATTGTCATTGTAATGCCCAGTATGAGATTATACCTCCTACGTGTTGAGGCACGACTTAAAGGCATAAGCTCATACTAGAATGATCTCAAGTATGGTATCTTTGCATGACTCATGTAAAAGAGGGATGAAATTGCAAAAGAGTAGTTGGCTTACACTCGCTACGTCACACAATGCATTACATAAGCAATCATCATTCAAATAACATCACAGTCCAACTACGGACGATGATCCAAATGAAAGATACCATAAATAACACAAGCCCGGATCGCCCCTAGTAGGAACCACTACTGATCGTCGAACAACGTCACATACATACGGCCACTCTCTTCATCGAGCTCCTAGAAGTTCTGAACCATCTCTTGCACTGTTCTCAGCGGTACATGCATCTGTTGTTGTAGTATCTGTGAGCCACGAGGACTCAGCAATCCCATAACCATGGGTATCAAGACTAGCAAAGCTTTATGGGTATGGAAGAGGGTAGTGGTGAGGTTACAGCAGCGGCTAAGCATCATATGGTGGCTAACTTACGAGTACAAGAATAAGATGAGCATCTACGCAAGCGGTCGCAACTAGTGATGATCGCTAAAGATCCTGAACTACCTACGAGTCAAACATAACCCCACCGTGTTCTCTTCTCAAAGTGAAAAGAGACAGTCACGGTTACTCACGCGGTGGTGTGTTTTATCTCGGATCCTCTGTCAAGTTTTCTACAACCGGACATTAACAAATTCCAATCTGCCACATCACCGCGGGCACGGCTTTCGAAAGATCATAACCCTGCAGGGGTGTCCCAACTTAGCCCATCACAAGCTCTCACGATCAGCTGAAGTAATAATAAGTATTACCCCTTTTCTTAGGGAAATCCGATCAGGCTCGGCATCCCGGTGCACAAGACATTTCGACAATGGTAAAACAAGTCCAGCAAGACCTCCCGGCGTGCCGACACCCTGATAGTAGCCGCGCGTATCTCGTCTCAGGCCACGACCGGATGAGCACAGCGTACAGCAACCAAACCCCAAGTTTCCAAGGGGGGCGCCGCAAACGACTCTATTTGGGACCAACACCATCAGCACTGGCCCCCCTGCTATGTAGAAAAGAATCTTGAGGGAGCGTCCCCCCTATTCAATTTAATTAATTAATTAAGTTGTTATTATGAGGCAAATTAAAAACCAATGTTGGGCCTTGCTGGAGGAGTTTTATTCAAAGACGAAGTGTCAAGGGGTCCCCGTATACCCAACCTTGTAAGGAACGCAAAATCAAGGAACATAATGCCGGTTTATCAGCTCCTAAGGTGGCATGAGTGGAACAAAACACCGAGCAAAAGGCCAAGCCTTCCACCCATGCCCAGTATATAGGTGTGTTAATAATAATAATAATAATAATAGATATTGTGATATTCCAACAACAAGTTCCAACATGGAACGATCTTCATCTTCACCTGCAACTAACAACGCTATAAGAGGGGCTGAGCAAGCGGGTAACATAGCCAAACAATGGTTTGCTAGGAAGGTGTCAAAGGTTAGAGGTTTCATGGCAACAAGGAGAGGGGCTGACAATAATGATGGGTAGAGCAACATATAACGATAGCACCGAGACAGCTAAGCATGGCAATGATAGTAAAGGTATCCAAGGGTATGGTCATCTTGCCTGAGATTCCGCAAGGAAGAAGAACAAGTCCATGAAGTAGTCGAACAAAACCTCACAACTCCGGAACGAACCCGAAGCTAACAAGAGAAGCATACCGGAAAGAAACAAACAACACGGTAAACACACAAGCATAAACATGGCATATGATGCACAAACAAGTATGATGCATGTCCGGTTTAAATATGCATGGCATGGCAAAGTGCATAAACAAATACTACAAGTTAAGTGGGTCTCAATATGCAACGAGTTGCATATTGACGAAACACCACATGTTATTTATTTAGTTGACTCTCGTTTATTTACAAGACAAGATTAAATGTTTGTTAACATGGCAAGAGGTGAATCAAAAGTAAACTAACTATTTTGACAAGTTTAAATGAGGCTGGAACAACAAACAACAATTCCGGAAAACCCCCATGTGCATAATTTAAATTTGGTACTGTTCTACCTATTACAACATTTTAATGTTGTTAAACAGCAAAACAAAGTGCACCATGTTATTCTACACATTTTTCTACCCCATTTACATATAAAGTTTATTAAATTTGGAGCTACGGTTATTTAGTTATGAAATAAACCATTTTAGCATGTTATTCAAGCAAACAAATGCAAACGGCCATTTAAACATTTTAAACATGCATGAAAGTGGCATAATAATAATCTACACAAAATTAGGGTCATTTTACATATATATTGTTTTATTCTGATGCATGGTTTAGGAGTTATTAAATGCATGAACTAGGAGGACTAAACTGTAAAACTGGCAGTTACTCGGTAATTAGCAAAAATTCCCAGAATAGAAAAAAAACATACACGGGCTAAAACTGGAACTGGCCCAACAGAAAGAAAAGAAAAACAAAAAAGACAAAGGAGGGCACTGGAGGTGGCCTCACCCAGCTGGGCTTCGGCCCAGATATGTGGAGAGGTAGCAGGCCGCCTCGGCGCACTGGGCCTTGGCACGCGGAGGGGTCGGGCGAGGCCACGGCTTTCTTGCTGGATAGGTTAAGCGGACTCGGGCGGAGCTTAACGGGCGTGGAGGTAGGCCTCGTTCGCTTGAACCAGACGAGGCAGAGGCGAAGCAAAGCAGCGTTGGCGCTGGATGGGAAGGCAGCAGCGCGGCGGCGCTTGGTGCGCTGGAGATGGGCACCGGCGGCGGAGAAGCACCAGGGCGGCGACTCGGGAAGGTCAATCCGAACGGATCCCTCCCGATCCGATCGGGAATGAGGCAGCAGCAAGCTGGGGTCGCCGTACGAAGCGGGGTTGACCTGCGGGCGCGGAGAGGGAGAGAGACAACCGTGAGAAGAGAGGAGGAAAACAGAGCAACGAAGAGGAGGAGCGGCGGGGCCAGCCTGGGGTCCTGGTGGCTTCGGTCCAGGGCGTTGATGCTAGCAAGACGCGGCAGAGCAAGGTTCAAGGGCTCCTGTTGGCGAGGGTCATCGCTGGATGCTACTGACGACGTTGGGTGCTGGTCGGAAATGAGCGGGAAGAGGGCCTCAGGCCAAGAGACTGGGCTCCTCAGGCGTCCTTGGCTGCGGCCACTCGTGGTGTGAGGTTCCCGACTACTGGGGATCGAGAGGTGGCTAGCTCGGGGGAGATCGAGCGGACGAGTCATGGGGTGGACTGGCTGTGGTCGTTGCTGGTTCGGTTGCCGGCGGGACAGAGAGGCAGAGGTGCTCGGGTGTGGCTGGATGGATTGGGGAATTCGGTGGGGAGGCAGTGGATCGATGGATTGGTAGGTTGTGGTTGGCCCGATCTGGAAAAATGAGGAGGAAGGTGGCGGCTTCTTGGTTGGGGGTGGATCCCCAGGGGGATTGGGCGGAGTGGCGGCGGCGATAGGTGGATGGGACAAGGTCCCTAGGTTTTAGGGTTGTCCACTTATATAGCTAGTGGATTTTCATAAGGGTCATCTGGTTCCTCCGATAGCAATCGGACGGCTCGGAATAAATAGGTTAAGGAGTCCAAACAAGAAAATGGTGATATTTTAGGGATGTTTGGGGATGAGCCGAACCCAACGGTGACGACAGACCGGTTCGGGTCCGGGGCAGTTTCGGACAAGTTGCGAGGAGAGGAAAAACTGGGTTGTGTAGAGAGATTGGGCTGAGAAGAGAGGGAGAGAGAGGGGGCCCGACGACAGGTTTCAGAGCACTGAAACGTCCGACGTTTAAACCGGCTATAATGCTGCTATATGTTTAACGGTTGGGCTATCAAAGAGACTCCGAATGCGATGAAATTTGACAGGCGGTCTACCTATGCTATAATAAGACCGCACGCCAAGTTTCAACCCATTCTGAGAACATTTTCCTGCCACTTATAAAATAAATATTCGGAGGTGCCGTGGGCGCGCGCGAGTGTGTGTGGACTCAGAATGGACAACAGAGAGAACTGGGGGAACCCGAATGAATGCAAGTTTTGAAAACATGCTGATGAAATGCACATGATGACAAGGCAAAGTGCAACACGCAAGCAAATGACATGGCAACGATGACGAATAACTGGCTGACACCTGGCGCATCGGTCTCGGGGCATCACAGTCATCCTTTGTGTGGAGGTCGGGATCGCGCGATGGTTAACTCCTACCAACCCTTCACCTAGGAGCATGCATGTAGTACTTTGTTTTGATTACTTATAGATTTTTGCAATAAGTATGTGAGTTCTTTATGACTAATGTTGAGTCCATGGATTATACGCACTCTCACCCTTCCACCATTGCTAGCCTCTCTAGTACCGCACAACTTTCGCCGGTACCATACACCCACCATATACCTTCCTCAAAACAACCACCATACCTACCTATCATGGCATTTCCATATCCATTTCGAGATATATTGCCATGCAACTTTCCACCGTTCCATTTATTATGCCATGCTTCATCATTATCATATTGCCATGCATGATCATGTAGTTGACATCGTATTTGTGGCAAGGCCACCATGCATAATTTTTCATACATGTCACTCTTGATTCATTGCACATCCCGGTACACCGCCAGAGGCATTCATATAGAGTCATATTTTGTTCTAGTATCGAGTTGTAATCCTTGAGTTGTAGATAAATAGAAGTGTGATGATCATCATTATTAGAGCATTGTCCCGAAAAAAGGCCAAATAAAAGAAAAAAAATGAAGGCCCCAAAAAAAGAAAAAAAAGAATAAGAAAAAAAAAAGAAAAAAGGGACAATGCTACTATCTTTTTCCACACTTATGCTTCAAAGTAGCACCATGATCTTCATGATAGAGACTCTCTTGTTTTGTCACTTTCATGTACTAGTGGTAATTTTCATTATAGAACTTGGCTTGTATATTCCAACGATGGGCTTCCTCAAATGCCCTAGGTCTTCGTGAGCAAGCAAGTTGAATGCACACCCACTTAGTTTCTTTTGTTGAGACTTCATACATTTATAGCTCTAGTGCATCCGTTGCATGGCAATCCCTACTCACTCACATTAATATCTATTGATGGGCATCTCCATAGCCCATTGATACGCCTAGTTGATGTGAGACCATCTTCCTCCTTTCTCTTTTCCACAACCACCACTCTCTTCCACCTAAATCTGAGAAAACTTTGATACCTGAACCATAACTCAACCAAACTCACGTGAGCTAGCGTGACACTTGAACCTAAACTGTACCCACGATAGATCTCTTGACACCCAACCAAAACCAAACTTGCTGGGAATTTTAACCAAACCAAACTGTACCAAGCCTTCAACCATGGGTTGAAACTGTTTACATAAATGGGTTCAGAACCGTTTGATTAAATGGGTTAAGCACTATATTAAGAGTCAACCAAAAAACAACAAGCACACTGAACCAACTTACTGCTTCACCCAACTGGAGTTTAACAATGACATCTCAAACTGAATATACATTACAAAGATATTCTGAATTGAGCATCAAGTCAACCCCTGACGAAATGAAATTAACAAACAAACAACATAAGTAACCAGAGGATCATGAATCCACATCATCTAAACAAAGATGGGCTATCAAATAGACAATCTATGTAACAAGCTTGGCCATGGCTACGGAAGCCGCTAGTACTCGGCGCAGAAGTTCACATCCTTCATGAAAAAGATCATCACGCTGGCCACGAGCCCGCGACACAAGCACCCGAGAACATGAGATTGGCCATGACCTGCAAAATAACATGACGAATTACTGTTAGAAAATGTTCAACCTAAAAGTTAAATTATTAACTCAGCTATATAAACAAGCAAATGTCCACTGAAATTCAAATGAATGCAGCTACAAATGTCCAGTGATTAGGTGACACGGCAAAAAACAGTGATAAGCATATCTACAGTATGGATGCTATCTAGCCAATAAAACAAAATATGATTCTTCTATCAATGAAAAAAGATGAAATGAAGCTACCTACTATAATTGGCAACAACAAACTTTAGTTTCTAGAGTCCTAGAATGCCAGTTATGAGCTTTTAAAGATTTAAATACATATTTTGTAAAGTACACCATCTTTTATTTCTAAGCAACAATACTGACTATGCTCATGATTTGTGTTGCTACCGTACAACTTAAACCATCCATCTCCACAGTAGTACTACTCCAAACAGAACTGGACAATATTTTGTATGGATTTTACAAGTACATCAGATTGAGAAATTTTCTGAATCTTTTATGCACAGGGTAGACTAGCCAGTAAAATTAAACTATACTGAAAACAAGCAACAGTGGCAACTTTTATATTAGATTAAAAGGGCATTGCCGCTGACCCTATGACCTTGGTCAAGCAAGAGGAACCTGAATTTTACTCTGATCAGTGATGACACTTTCAAACTGAATTTCAATCAGGTTTGCCTCTTGTATGGAGCCTCCAGGCATTATGTTTTTTTGTCAGTTACATTTACTCACATATTAGTCTTAGATCATCAACATCAACATGTTGGTGTGACACCACCCAAATCATCAGGGTAATGCAAAAAAAATATGCAGGTGACAAAGGAGAGGAAAGGACGGGTGAGATTACCTTACTGCTTGGGGAAGCCATGGACAGAGGAGAGGAGGAGCAATAGCAGCAAGCTTGGGCTGGAGGACAACACCGTCGACGAACTCGAGGACGGGGGCACCATATGGTCCTCCTCATTGATGGGGGAGGGGTGATACATCCATTTTGCATCATGCTTATATGTTGATATTTATTGCATTTTGGGCTGTTCTTACATGTTTTGTCACAATACTTATGCCTTTTCTCTCTTATTTTACAAGGTTTACATGAAGAGGGAGAATGCCGGCAGCTGGAATTCTGGGTTGGAAAAGGAGCAAACTCTGGAAACCTATTCTGCACAACTCGAAAAGCCCTGAAACTCAACAGAGCGTCGTTTCAGAAAATATAAAAAATATCTCGCGAAAGAAGTCCATGAGGGGGGCCACCGGCTGCCCACGAGGGTGGGGGGCGCGCCCCCTTCCCAGGGCGCGCCCCTGCCTCGTGGGCCAGCCGGAAGGCCCCCAGTGCCCATCTTCTCCTATATGAGCTGTTTTGACCTAGAAAAAAAAATCAGAAAGAGGCTTTTGGGACCAGACGCTGCCGTCTCGAGGCGGAACCGAGGCGGAAACCAATCTAGGGCTCCGGCATAGCGTTTCTGCCGGAGAAATTTCCCTCCGGGAGGGGGAAACCGTCACCGCCGTCATCACCAACAACCCTCCCATCTTGGGGAGGGCTATCTTCATCGACATCTTCACCAACACCATCTCCTCTCAAACCCTAGTTCATCTCTTGTATCCAATCTTTGTACCCAAACCTCAGATTGGTACCTGTGGGTTGCTAGTAGTGTTGATTACTCCTTGTAGTTGATGCTAGTTGGTTTATTTGGTGGAAGATCATATGTTCAGATCCATTATGCATATTAATACCCCTCTGATCATGAACAATATTATGTCTTGTGAGTAGTTACTTTGGTTCCTGAGGACATGGGAGAAGTCTTGCTATTAGTAGTCATGTGAATTTGGTTTTCGTTCGATATTTTGATGAGATGTATATTGTCTCTCCTCTAGTGGTGTCATGTGAACGTCGACTACATGACACTTCACCATTATTTGGGCCTAGAGGAAGGCATTGGGAAGTAATAAGTAGATGATGGGTTGCTAGAGTGACAGAAGCTTAAACCCTACTTTATGCGTTGCTTCGTAAGGGGCTGATTTGGATGCATATGTTTCAGGCTATGGTTAGGTTTACCTTAATACTTCTTTTGTAGTTGCGGATGCTTGCATTAGAGGTTAATCATAAGTGGGAGGCTTGTCCAAGTAAGGGCAGCACCCAAGCACCGGTCCACCCACATACCAAATTATCAAAGTATCGAACGTGAATGAGACGATCGTGATGAAAACTAGCTTGACGATAATCCCCATGTGTCCTCGGGAGCGCTTTCCTTTATATAAGAGTTTGTCCAGGCTTGTCCTTTGCTACAAAAAGGATTGGGCCACCTTTCTGCACCTTATTTACTTTTACCTTTTGTCACTTGCTGCCAATTACCTTATCACAAAACTATCTGTTACCTAAAATTTCAGTGCTTGCAGAAAATACCTTAGCGAAAACTGCATATCATTTCCTTCTGATCCTTGTTGGGTTTGACACTCTTACTTATCGAAAGGACTACGATAGAACCCCTACACTTGTGGGTCATCAAGACTATTTTCTGACGCCGTTGCCAGGGAGTGAAGCGCCTTTGGTAAGTGGAATTTGGTAAGGAAAAATTTATATAGTGTGCTGAAATTTATTGTCACTTGTTACTATGGCTCAAAATCCTTTGAGGGGCTTGATCGGGGTATCTTCATCCTGACCAAAAGAGCAAAGAGTTGCTCCTCAACCTACTGCACTTATTGAAAATGTTTGCTATGAGATTCCTTCGGGTATGATAGAGAAACTGCTTGAAAATCCCTTTACAGGAGACATAACACTGCATCCCGACTTACACCTAATCTATGTGGATGAAGTTTGTGGATTGTTTAAGCTTGCAGGTATGCCCGAGGATGTTATCAAGAAGAAGGTCTTCCATTTATCTTTGAAGGGAGATGCATTGACATGGTTTAGGCTATGCGATGATATGGGATCATGGAACTATAATCGTCTGAAGTTGGAATTTCATCAGAAGTTCTACCCTGTGCACGAGGTTCATCGTGATCGTAATTATATTTATAATTTCTGGCCTCGCGAAGGAGAAAGCATCGCTCAAGCTTGGGGGAGGCTTAAGTCAATGTTATATTCATGCCCCAATCATGAGCTCTCAAGAGAAATGATCATTCAAAAAATTTATGCTCGGCTTTCTCATAATAATCGCTCCATGCTCGATACTTCTTGTTCTGGCTCTTATATGATGAAGACTATTGACTTCAAATGGGATTTATTGGAAATAATTAAACACAACTCTGAAGATTGGGATCTCGACGAAGGTAAGGAGTCAGGTATGACCCCTAAGTTTGATTGTGTTAAAGCTTTTATGGATACCGATGTTTTCGGTGAGTTTAGTACTAAATATGGACTTGACTCTGAGATAGTAGCTTCTTTCTGTGAATCTTTTGCTACTCATGTTGATCTCCCCAAGGAGAAGTGGTTTAAATACCATCCCCCTATTGAAGTAAAAGTAGTTGAACCTATTAAAGTTGAAGAAAAGACTATCACTTATAATGTTGATCCTATTATTCCTATTGCTTATATTGAGAAACCACCTTTCCCCGTTAGGATAAAGGATCATGCTCAAGCTTCAACTGTAGTTCATAAGTGTAATACTAGAACACCTACACCCTCTGAGCAAATTAAAGTTGAACCTAGTGTTGCTATGGTTAAAGATCTCTTGGTAGAAGAGTTAGATGCACATGTTATTTACCTCCAAGAAGAGTCTGCTAGAATAGCCAAACCCAATGCTAGGAATAAACATAAACCTATTGTAGGCTTGCCTGTCATTTTTGTTAAGATAGGAGATCATTGCTACCATGGTTTATGTGACGTAGGTGCTAGTGCGAGTATTATCCCTCTTGATTTGTATAACAAAATTATGCATGATATTGCACCTGTTGAGTTAGAAGGGATTGATGTTACTATTAAGCTTGCTAATAGAGACACTATTTCACCAGTTGGGATTGTTAGAGATGTGGAAGTCTTGTGTGGGAAGGTTAAATACCCCGCTGATTTTCTTATTCTTAGTTCCCCACAAGATGAATTCCGTCCCATTATATTTGGTAGACCCTTCTTGAATACTGTTAATGCCAAGATAGACTATGTGAAAGATATTGTTACTGTTGGATTAGGGGATATGTCTCATGATTTTAACTTTGCTAAATTCCGTAGACAACCCCTTGAAAAGGCACCACCTAGTAAGGATGAAATTATTGGTCTGGCTTCTATTGCCGTGTCACCTAATGATCCTTTAGAACAACACTTGCTAGACCACGAAAATGATATGCATATGAATGAGAGAAGGGAAATAGATGAAATATTCCTTACACAGGGACCCGTATTGAAAAACAACTTGCCTGTTGAAATCCTAGGGGATCCTCCTCCACCCAAGGGTGATCCCGTGTTTGAACTTAAACATTTGCCTGATAATCGTAAGTATGTTTATCTTGATGAAAAGAAGACATATCCTGTTATTATCAGGGCTGACCTTTCAGAGCAGGAAGAAGAAAAATTATTGAAAACTCTGAAGAAGCATCGTGCTGCTATTGGATATACTCTGGATGATCTTAAAGGCATTAGTCCCACTATATGCCAACACAAGATAAACTTGGAAGAAAATGCTAAACCAGTTATTGATCATCAGCGACGACTAAATCCTAAGATGAAAGAAGTGGTAAGAAAGGAAATACTAAAGCTTTTAGAGGCAGGTATTATCTATCCAGTTGCTGATAGCCAGTGGGTAAGTCCAGTCCATTGCGTTCCTAAGAAAGGAGGTATGACTGTCGTTCCTAATGATAAAGATGAATTGATCCCGCAAAGAATAGTTACAGGTTATAGGATGGTAATTGATTTCCGTATGTTAAATAAAACTACTAAGAAAGATTATTACCCCTTGCCATTTATTGATCAAATGCTAGAAAGGTTATCCAAACATACTCATTTCTGCTTTCTAGATGGTTATTCTGGTTTCTCTCAAATACCAGTGTCAAAAGGGGATCAAGAAAAGACCACTTTTACTTGTCCTTTCGGTACCTTTGCTTATAGACGTATGCCTTTTGGTTTATGTAATGCACCTGCTACCTTTCAAAGATGCATGATGGCTATATTCTCTGATTTTTGTGAAAAGATTGTTGAGGTTTTCATGGATGATTTCTCCGTTTACGGAACTTCTTTTGATGATTGCTTAAGCAACCTTGATCGAGTTTTGCAGAGATGTGAAGATATTAATCTTATCTTGAATTGGGAGAAGTGCCACTTTATGGTTAATGAAGGCATTGTCTTGGGACATAAAATTTCTGAAAGAGGTATTGAAATTGACAAAGCTAAAGTTGATGCTATTGAAAAGATGCCATGCCCTAAGGACATCGAATGTATACGAAGTTTCCTTGGTCATGCCGGGTTTTATAGGAGGTTCATAAATGACTTCTCCAAAATCTCCAAGCCTCTGACTAATTTCTTACAAAAAGATATTCCTTTTGTCTTTGATGATGATTGTCTAGAAGCATTTGAAATACTTAAGAAAGATTGATCTCTGCACCTATTGTCCAGCCTCCTGACTGGAATATACCCTTTGAGATTATGTGCGATGCTAGTGATTATGCTGTAGGAGCTGTTTTAGGGCAAAGAGTTGATAAGAAATTGAATGTTATCCAATATGCTAGTAAAACTCTAGATAGTGCCAAAAGGAATTATGCTACCACTGAGAAAGAATTTTTAGCAGTTGTATTTGCTTGTGATAAGTTTCGACCCTATATCGTTGATTCTAAAGTAACTATTCACACTGACCATGCTGCTATCAAGTACCTTATGGAAAAGAAAGATGCTAAACCTAGACTTATTAGATGGGTTCTCTTGCTACAATAATTTGAGAGATAAGGAGCTCAGAACCCCGTTGCAGACAACTTGTCTAGGTTAGAAAATATACTTGATGACCCACAACCTATTGATGATTGCTTTCTTGATGAACAACTAGCTGTCATAAATACTTCTCGTACTGCTCCATGGTATGCTGATTATGCTAACTATATTGTTGCTAAGTTTATACCTCCTAGGTTCACATACCAGCAAAAGAAAAAGTTCTTCTATGATTTGAGACATTACTTCTGGGATGACCCACATCTTTATAAAGAAGGAGTAGATGGTATTATTAGACGTTGTGTACCTGAGCATGAACAGGAACATATCCTACGCAAGTGCCACTCCGAAGCTTATGGAGGACACCATGCGGGAGATAGAACTGCACACAAGGTATTGCAATCCGGTTTATATTGGCCTACTCTCTTCAAGGATGCCCGTAAGTTTGTATTATCTTGTGATGAATGTCAAAGAATTGGTAATATTAGTAGACGTCAAGAAATGCCTATGAACTATTCACTTGTTAGTGAACCATTTGATGTTTGGGGTTTTGATTGTATGGGACCTTTTCCTGCCTCTAATGGGTACACACATATTTTAGTTGCTGTTGATTACGTTACTAAGTGGGTAGAAGCTATTCCAACTAGTAGCGCTGATCATAACACCTCTATTAAGATGCTTAAAGAAGTTATATTTCCGAGGTTTGGAGTCCCTAGATATCTAATGACTGATGGTGGTTCACACTTTATTCATGGTGCTTTCCGTAAAATGTTTGCAAAGTATGATGTCAACCATAGAATTGCATCCCCCTATCACCCACAGACTAGTGGTCAAGTAGAGCTAAGTAACAGGGAGTTGAAATTAATCTTGCAAAAGACAGTTAATAGGTCTAGGAAGAATTGGTCCAAGAAACTAGATGATGCATTATGGGCCTATAGAACTGCATACAAAAATCCTATGGGTATGTCTCCTTATAAGATGGTATATGGAAAAGCTTGTCACTTACCTCTTGAGCTAGAACATAAGGCATATTGGGCTATTAAAGAGCTCAACTATGATTTCAAACTTGCCGGTGAGAAGAGGCTATTTGACATTAGCTCCCTCAATGAGTGGAGAACCCAGGCTTATGAGAATGCCAAACTGTTTAAATAAAAAGTTAAAAGATGGCATGACAAAAGGATACAAAAGCGTGAATTTAACGTAGGTGATTATGTCTTGCTATACAACTCTCATTTAAGATTTTTTGCAAGAAAACTTCTCTCCAAGTGGGAAGGACCTTACGTTATCGAGGAGGTCTACCGTTCCGGTGCCATAAAAATCAACAACTTCGAAGGCACAAATCTGAAGGTGTGAACGGTCAAAGAATCAAACATTATATCTCAGGTAATCCTATAAATGTTGAAACTAATGTTATTGAAACCGTAACCCCGGAGGAATACATAAGGGGCACTTTCCAGAATGATTCAGCCTCCGAAAAGCAAGAGGTATGTGATACGGTAAGTAAACCGACTCCAAAACAGTTCTAAATGCAATTTTTCTCCGTTTTGGAATATTTAGAAAAATAGAAAAATAAACCACAGTCCGGAAGAGACACGAGGCGTCCACGAGGGTGGAGGGCGCGCCCCCTTCCCAAGGCGCGCCCCCTGCCTCGTGGGCACCCCGTGTGTCCCCCGAACTCTGTTTTCTTGTGGGTTACTCCTTTTTGTCGGTAAAAATTCATTATATATACTCCCGAAGGTTTTGACCTCTGTATCACGCAAAAATCCTCTGTTCTTGTTTAGAGCTGTTTTCTGTTAGGGTTTGCGGAGCCGGGCATTATGTCGTCTCCCTCCTACAACAACGAAGGCAACGATGCTTGGCTAATGAAGATAGATTTGAAGAGGGAAGGACCCGAGGAGATCCACAAGGAGAAGAGGATCAAGATGGAGGTGGAAGATCCGGCTCCGGCAGCGGGAGAAGAAGACACCTCTAAATCCCTTCCTAATCTCTTTACCTCAACTCAGCTAGAAGCTTTTGGGATGATTGAGTTAGCTCAGATTCGAAACAAGCATCTCACAAGTGAAAATATTTTTTTGAAGGATTACATAGCTGCTCTCAAGGGTATTATCCGCGAGCTGGAAGATCTCCTACGCTCGATATATGAGGATCCTCCGCCACTACTTGCAACTCCATCATCACCACCCCCGAAGAAGGAGACATAATCATATGGGTATGGGCACTCCCCTTAGCAACTGCCAAGCTTGGGGGAGTGACCCCGGTATCGTATCACCATCACTCCTATCTTTACCGTTTTACTTAGTTTGATCCTTTTGGTAGTATCTTGATCTATTAGAATAAAGTTAGCATGATCTAGTTGTGAGCTTTTGCCTTGTGAGCTTTACCCTTTGTAATCGAGTCCGTGAGCTATATAATAAAGATTAGTGTTGAGTCAAGGGCTTGATTTCCTCACTTGGGTCATGATAAAAAGAAAGAAAACATAAAGAGTATCAAAAAGATCATATCGATCTTATGGGAAGTAATGACTTCACATACAACAGTATGATAAATAAAAGTTGTTGGGAGGTGACAAACATAGTTTTGGTCATCGTTGCAATTAATAGGAAGTAATAAAAGAAGAGAGGCTTCACATACAAATATACTATCTTGGACATCTTTTATGATTGTGAGCACTCATTAAAGTATGACATGCTAAAGAGTTGATGTTGGACAAGGAAGACAACATAATGGGTTATGTCTTCTTATATCCGAAATAAAGTATATTGTCATGGATCATCCAACATGTTGAGCTTGCCTTTCCCCCTCATGCTAGACAAAACTCCTCGCACTAAGTAGAGATACTACTTGTGCTTCCATATATCCTTAAACCCAGTTTTGCCATGAGAGTCCACCATACCTACCTATGGATTGAGAAAGATCCTTCCAAGTAAGCTGTCATGTTGCAAACTCGCTCAAATATGTATGATTTATTAGTGTGGGAGAAATTAGCTTTATACGATCTTGTGATATGGAAGTAATAAAACTGACGGACTGCATAATAAAGGTCCTTATCACAAGTGGCAATATAAAGCGAAGTTCTTCTATGCTAAGACTTTGTGCATCCAACCATAAAAACACATGACAACCTTTGCTTCCCTCTGCGAAGGGCCTATCTATTATTCCTGTCTTATAAGTGTCAAGGTGAAATCCGCCTTTCCTTTTTACATTTTATCCTTTGGCAAGCACATTGTGTTGGAAAGATCCTGACATATATACCCACTTGGATGTAAGTTTTCATGATCTATTACTGTTGACATTACCCTTGAGGTAAAGGTTGGGAGGCAACACCATAAGCCCCTATCTTTCCCTGTGTCCGATTAAAACACCATAAACATAAGTATTGCGTGAGTGTGAGCAATTGTGAAAGATTATATGATAGTTGAGTATGCAGGCTTGCTGAAAAGCTCTTATATAGACTCTTTCCGATGTTACGATAAATTGCAATTGCTCCAATGACCGAGATCAAAGTTTGTTAGTTTCCAATGAAGTTTATGATTCATACTTGATATTGTGGATGAATTGTTACTTTAGCATAAGAATCATATGACCATATTTATATAAGTTGCTGTTATGAGAATGATCATGATGCCCTCATGTCCGTATTTTGTTTTATCGACACCTCTATCTCTAAACATGTGGACATATTTTTCGATATTGGCTTTCGCTTGAGGACAAGCGAGGTCTAAGCTTGGGGGAGTTGATACGTCCATTTTGCATCATGCTTATATGTTGATATTTATTGCATTTTGGGCTGTTCTTACATGTTTTGTCACAATACTTATGCCTTTTCTCTCTTATTTTACAAGGTTTACATGAAGAGGGAGAATGCCGGCAGCTGGAATTCTGGGCTGGAAAAGGAGCAAACTCTGGAAACCTATTCTGCACAACTCCAAAAGCCCTGAAACTCAACAGAACATCGTTTTAGAAAATATAAACAATATCTTGCGAAAGAAGTCCACGAGGGGGCCACCGACTGCCCACGAGGGTGGGGGGCGTGCCCTGCTGCCTCATGGGCTAGCCGGAAGGCCCCCGGTGCCCATCTTCTCCTATATGAGGTGTTTTGACCTGGAAAAAATCACAAGGAGTTCTTTCGGGACCAGACGCCGCCATCTCGAGGCGGAACTGAGGCGGAAACTAATCTAGGGCTCCGGCAGAGCTGTTCTACTGGGGAAACTTCCCTTTGGGAGGGGGATATTGTCACCGCTGTCATCACTAACAACCCTCCCATCTTGGGGAGGGCTATCTTCATCAACATCTTCACCAACACCATCTCCTCTCAAACCCTAGTTCATCTCTTATATCCAATCTTTGTACCCAAACCTCAGATTGGTACCTGTGGGTTGCTAGTAGTGTTGATTACTACTTGTAGTTGATGCTAGTTGGTTTATTTGGTGGAAAATCATATGTTCAGATCCATTATGCATATTAATACCCCTCTGATCATGAACAATATTATGTCTTGTGAGTAGTTGCTTTGGTTCCTGAGGACATGGGAGAAGTCTTGCTACTAGTAGTCATGTGAATTTGGTCTTCGTTCGATATTTTGATGAGATGTATGTTGTCTCTCCTCTAGTGGTGTCATGTGAACGTCGACTACATGACACTTCACCATTATTTGGGCCTAGAGGAAGGCATTGGGAAGTAATAAGTAGATGATGGGTTGCTAGAGTGACAGAAGCTTAAACCCTAGTTTATGCGTTGCTTCGTAAGGGGCTGATTTGGATCCATATGTTTCAGGCTATGGTTAGGTTTACCTTAATACTTCTTTTGTAGTTTTTCTTGATAGAATACTTCTTTTGTAGTTGCGGATGCTTGCATTAGAGGTTAATCATACGTGGGAGGCTTGTCCAAGTAAGGGCAGCACCCAAGCACCGGTCCACCCACATACCAAATTATCAAAGTACCGAACGCGAATCAGACGATTGTGATGAAAACTAGCTTGACGATAATCCCCATGTGTCCTTGGGAGCGCTTTCCTTTATATAAGAGTTTGTCCAGGCTTGTACTTTGCTACAAAAAGGATTGGGCCACCTTGCTGCACCTTATTTACTGTTACCTTTTGTCACTTGCTACCAATTACCTTATCACAAAACTATCTGTTACCTATTTTCAGTGCTTGCAGAAAATACCTTACCGAAAACTGCCTATCATTTCTTCTGCTCCTCGTTGGGTTCGACACTCCTACTTATCGAAAGGACTACGATAGATCCCCTACACTTGTGGGTCATCAAGGGGAGGCGAGCCGGAGGAGGGGAGGGGCTGGAGGCCAACCCTAGCCACGTGCACGAGTGCTGCAACTAGGTGGAGTACCCCCTGCCAGAGATGACATAGCAGGTGGCCGGTGCCATGGTTGGTGAGGAGACAGGATGTGCGATCGAGGGAACCGGCCAGGCCCGCGAGGGAGGGCGCGAGGATGAGCGCCCCGTGCACGATGACGGGCCGCTTGCGTCGGCAAGGCGGCGTTGCCATCCGAGGAGGTGGTTGGTGCCTTGGCGGCTGGCGGACGACGGCGATGGAGGCGTGGAGGATGGAGGGACCGAGTGGGAGATGGAATCGGGGTCTATCGTCGCCCGTCTGTGCTATCGGCTTGAGTTAGCGTGATTGGGCTTGCTCCAGGGTGAGGAACCGGTTGGACCTACAGATTACACCCACCTTAGACCAAACTTATTAGGCCCATAATCAACTATACCCAAATTAGTTTTTCTACATACCCAAAACCAAACCAAACTAAGAAAAGCTCAGCCCAAAAAAAATTGAACCGATCACAACCAGAAGGAAAACCAAACAATTTTACCCAGGTTTTTAAAAACTATTCTCAGATTTACTTCCACCTATAGTGCTATATCCATGGCTCACGCTCATGTATTGCGTGAAAGTTGAAAAAGTTTGAAAAATATTAAGTATGAAACAATTGCTTGGCTGAAACCGGGGTTGTGCATGATTTGAGTACTTTGTGTGACGAAGATGGAGCATAGCCAAACTATATGATTTTGTAGGGATGAACTTTCTTTGGCCGTGTTATTTTGAGAAGACATAATTGCTTTGTTAGTATGCTTGAATTATTATTATTATTATGTCAATATTAAACTTTTGTCTTGAATTTTTCGGATCTGCACATTCATGCCACAATAAAGAACATTACATTCAGAATTATGTTGGGTAGCATTCCACATCAAAAATTCTATTTTTATCATTTACCTACTCGAGGACGAGCAGGAATTAAGCTTGGGGATGCTTGATACATCTCCAACGTATCTATAATTTTTTTGTTCCATGCTATTATATTATCTGTTTTGGATATTTAATGGGCTTTAATATACACTTTTATATGATTTTTGGGACTAACCTATTAACCTAGAGCCCAGTGCCAGTTTCTGTTTTTTTCCTTGTCTTTGAGTTTCACAGAAAAGGAATACCAAACGGAGTCCAATTGACGTGCCAATTTTTGATGATTTTTTATGGACCAAAATAAGCCCCCAGAGTAAAAGAGTTGGGCTAGGAGAGTCCCGGGCTGCCCACGAGGGTGGGGGGCGGTCCCACCGCCTGGGCGCGCCCCCCTATCTCGTGGACATCCCGGAGACCTCCCCTGACTTGTGCCCTACGCCAAACAATCCTATAAATACCCAAACCTCCATAAAATAACCTAGATCGGGAGTTCCGCCGCCGCAAGCCTCTGTTGCCACCGAAAACCAATCTAGACATGTTCCGGCACCTTGCCGGAGGGGGGAATCCCTCTCCGGTGGCCATCTTCATTATCCCGGCGCTCGCCATGACGAGGGGGAGTAGTTCACCC
The DNA here is from genome assembly GCA_902687465.1 of Secale cereale. NCBI lineage: Eukaryota > Viridiplantae > Streptophyta > Magnoliopsida > Poales > Poaceae > Secale > Secale cereale. Next base: position 262,934,107 of record LR738712.1, on the reverse strand, counting down.
TCGGGGCTGAGGGTATGTACCAGTATCTATGTGTTTGATCTCTCTCTCTCTCTCTCTCTCTCGTGTTCTTGAGATGGCACGATCTTGATGTATCGCAAGCTTTGCTATTATAGTTGGATCTTATGATGCTTCTCCCCCTCTATCTTCTTGTAATGAATTGAGTTTTCCCTTTGAAGTTATCTTATCGGATTGAGTCTTTAAGGATTTGAGGACACTTGATGTATGTCTTGCATGTGCTTATCTGTGGTGACAATGGGATATCACGTGATCTACTTGATGTATGTTTTGGTGATCAACTTGCGGGTTCCGTGACCTTGGGAATCTATGCATAGGGGTTGGCACACGTTTTCATCTTGACTCTCTGGTAGAAAGGGCACTCTTTGAAGTTCTTTGTGTTCGTTGAATAGATGAATCTGAGATTGTGTGATGCATATTGTATAATCATGCCCACGGATACTTGAGGTGAAAATGGAGTATCTATGTGACATTAGGGTTTTGATTGATTTGTATCTTAAGGTGTTATTCTAGTACGAACTCTAAGATAGATCGAACGGAAAGAATAGCTTCGTGCTATTTTACTATGGACTCTTGAATAGATTGACCAGAAAGAATAACTTTGAGGTGGTTTCGTACCCTACAATAATCTCTTCGTTTGTTCTCCGCTATTAGTGACTTTGGAGTGACTCTTTGTTGCATGTTGAGGGATAGTTATATGATCCAGTTATGTTATTATTGTTGAGAGAACTTGCACTAGTGAAAGTATAAAGCCTAGGCCTTGTTTCAACACATTGCAATACCGTTTGTGCTCACTTTTATCGTTAGTTACCTTGCTGTTTTTTTATTTCCATATTACAAAAACCTATATCTACCATCCATATTGCACTTGTATCACCATCTCTTCGCCGAACTAGTGCACCTATACAATTTATACCATTGTATTGGGTGTGTTGGGGACACAAGAGACTCTTTGTTATTTGGTTGCAGGGTTGTTTGAGAGAGACCATCTTCATCCTACGACTCCCACAGATTGATAAACCTTAGGTCATCCAGTTGAGGGAAATTTGCTACTGTCCTACAAACCTCTGCACTTGGAGGCCCAACAACGTCTACAAGAAGAAGGTTGCGTAGTAGACATCAGCCGCCCGACGCCGTCATCGCCCCACCACCCTTCCTGCCCCGTCGTCCGCCGTCCCGCCGCCCCTGCCGCCTGGCGCCCTCCGCCCCATGCGGCCCGCCGCCCACGCCGCCCCACCGCCCCGTCACCCCCGATCCCCGTCGGCCCCCACCCTCTCTGCCCCGTTGCCCCAGGCCGCCCCACCCCGCCCTCCTCCTCCGCCGCCGCTCGGTGGCCACCGCCGCCCCTCCCCCCTCCTCCACTGCCACCCGTCGCCACCGCTGCCCTCTCTCTAGTGAGCTCCACCGCTGCCCTCTCCTTTTTTTTATTTTTCTGTTTTTTTAGATTTGGTTTAGTTTAGACTTAGTTTAGTTTAATTTTAATTTGGTTGATGGCAAAAACAATAATGCTATGTTACTTATCTTTTGATTTCAATGTGAAGTTGTTTCGTTGCTGCGAGGGTCTGGTGTTCGACGAGCTCCTCTCCTACGTTCGTGGGTGAGCACAAATGACATATCCTTCTCCCCCCTTAATTATTTGCTTTGTTCCGGCCTTCATGTCGATGACACTAGCTAGGTAACTATAGTCGTGTAACCAGTATCCGTCTCCTATCCGAAAGGGTTGCATCGATAAATATGCATCCAGTTGCATATTTATCACCACAACTCATTCGGATTGTCCAATGATTTCCACAAACAACCCGAGAATGTGTAGATTGGGTACGTTCTCCATGCTCTACCCCATTCTGAGACAAAATTTCGTCAGCGCCTCCCTGTTGTTCTCTGGATGCACATTCTCTCGGCTTGTGGGGTCTGCCTTACTTCAAAGACCTCCTTTGCCCACACAACATCGACGTGATGCACACTGAAAAGAATACTGTCGAGGCACTTTTTGGTACATTATTCGGCATAGAGGGGAAGTCAAAGGATAATACTAAGGCTAGAGTCGATCGAGGCGCTATGTGATAGACTGTTACAAAACATGCAAGAACCGAAAGGAAAGCAGAACTAGACGAAGCCAAAGGCATGGTTCAATCTTGGAAGGCCAACTATGAGGGAATTATCTTATGGGTGAAAATGCAGTTGATGCTCCCCGGTGGTTATGTGATGTCTGCTAGAACTACGTCGGTATTTCCCCAAAGAGGAAGGGATGATGCAGTATATCAGCGGTAGGTATTTCCCTCAGTGATGAGACCAAGGTTATCGAACCAGTAGGAGAACCAAGCAACACAATGTAAACAGCACCTGCACAGAAATAACAAATACTCGCAACCCAACGTGTAAAAGGGGTTGTCAATCCCTTTCGGGTAACGGACGTGATAGAGTTGTAAATATTGATAAATTGAACGATAAATAAGATAAATTGCAGCAAGGTATTTTTGGGTTTTTGGTTTAGTAGATCTGAAAATAAAAGCAAAAGAAAATAGATCGCAAAGACAAATAATATGAGAAAGAGACGCGGGGGCCGTAGATTTCACTAGTGGCTTCGAGAAAATAGCAAACGGCAGAAAACAATTACTGTTGGGCAATTGATAGAACTTCAAATAATCATGATGATATCTTGGCAATGATCATTATATAGACATCACGTCCAAGATTAGTAGACCGACTCATGCCTGTATCTACTACTATTACTCCACACATCGACCGCTATCCAGCATGCATCTAGTGTATTAAGTTCATGGAGAAATGAAGTAATGCAATAAGAAGGATGACATGATATAGACAAGATCTAATTATGTAGAAATAGACCCCATCGTTTTATCCTTAGTAGCAACAATACATACGTGTCGGTTCCCTTTCTGTCACTGGGATCAAGCACCGTAAGATCGAACCCACTACAAAGCACCTCTTCCCATTGCAAGATTAATAGATCAAGTTGGCCAAACAAAACCCAAATATCGGAGAAGAAATACAAGGCTATAAGAAATCATGCATGTAAGAGATCAAAGAAGACTCAAATAACTTTCATGGATTTAAAAGATAGATCTGATCATAAACTCAAAGTTCATCGGATCCCAACAAACACATCGCAAAAGAGTTACATCATATGGATCTCCAAGAGACCACTGTATTCATAATCAAAAGAGAGAGAGGATGCCAGCTAGCTACTGACTACGTTAGTTAGGTCTACAAGGAACTACTCACACATCATTGGAGAGGCACCAATGGAGGTGGTGAACCCATCCGTGATGGTGTCTAGATTGGATCTGGTGGTTCTGGACTTTACGGCGGCCGGAATAGAATTTCATTGACACCTTTCTAGAATATCTGAGTATTTATAGACTGAAGAGGCAGTGCAGGAGGCCACCGAGGTGGGCACAACCCACCTGGGTGCGCTAGGGGGGGCTGGCGCACCCTGGTGGGTTGTGCCCCCCTCGGGGCACCCCCAGGTGCAGCTCAGGACCATTGGGTGTCTTCTGGCCCGTAAAAATTCTACAAAAAGTTTTGCGGTGTTTGGGCTCCATTTGATATTGATTTCATGTGATGTAAAAACACATGCAGAAAACAACAACTGGCACTTGGCACTATGTCAGTAGGTTAGTACCAAAAAATGATATAAAATGACTATAAAATGATTGTAAAACATCCAAGAATGATAATATAGCAGCATGGAACAATAAAAAATTATAGATACATTGGAGACGTATCAGCATCCCCAAGCTTAATTCCTGCTCGTCCTCGAGTAGGTAAATGATAAAAACATATTTTTTGATGTGGAATGTTGCCTATCATGTCATAACGTATTCTTTTCTTTATACCATGGACATTTGGACTTTTATATGGTTCAAAACAATAGTCTAGTTTTGACACGGGACTTAAATACTCAGGCATATGAACAAGCAACCAGGTCTTTCAAAATATCAATGCTAAAATAAGTTATCCCTAGCCCATCATGCTCAACCATTGATCCATTCATGAAACACACTTGCATATTAGTTACACCCAATGCTCAAGTACGATCATAGTGTTTCCTAGTTGGTGCTTTATAAGAGAAGATGTAGACTCAAATTGAAAAATAAAAATTGCATAAGTTAAAGAAATGCCCTTCATAGAGGGAACCATGGATTTGTAGAGGTGCCAGAGCTCAAAGCTTAAATTGAGAGACAAAAAATATTTTGGGAGGTATACTTTTACCACCAACGAAAATGACTCAAGGTCCCCAACACTTTTCATGCTAGATATATCATAGGCGGTTCCCAAACATAAAATAAAGTTTATTCCTTTTCCACAAAACTTTCACATGCCATGGCTAGCCGAATCCACAGTTGCCTTCCATACCAACACTTTCCAAGGAATTTATTATTTGACAACATAAAGTAAATTTGTTTTTCATTTCGGGACTGGGCATCCCTAGCACCTCTGCCTTACTCTCGTGCAATGACAAGTAAATAAACACTCATCGTGAGAATAACACATCTAGCATGGAAAATATTGGCCACCCCTCACCGCCTCACGACCGGTACGGGCACACAAAAGGGAAATTTATTGTGAAAATTAGAGATGGCACATACAAATTTGCTTAGAACGGCAAGGACATACCGCATATAGGTAGGTATGGTGGACTCATGTGGCAAAATCGGGATAAAGGATTTTGGATGCACAAGTAGTGATCATACTTAGTGCAATATGAAGGCTAGCAAAAGACTGGGAAACGACCAACCATGAAACGAATAATCTCATAAGCGAACATTGAGCATAAATAACACCGAATAACGCACCATAAGTAGGATGTAATTTCATTGCATGATTATTGACTTTCGTGCTTGCATAGGGAATCACAAACCTTAACACTAATATTCTTACTAAAGCATAATTACTCATTAACATGACTCACATATCATGTCATCATGTCTCAAAACTATTACAAGGAATCAAGTTTATTTTATCCAGTGATCTTCATGAAAGTTTTTATTATATCCTTCTTGGATATATATCACTTTGGAACTAATTTGTATGTGTTGCTTTTGATAAGCTCAAACAAATATAAGTGAAGATCATGAGCCTATTTTTTTTATTTCTCTTAAAATAATTTAAGTGAAGCAAGAGAGAATTTATAAAAAATTACTAACTCTCAAATAAGTCTAAGTGAAGCAAGAGAGTATTTCTTCGAAAATACTAAAGCACATCATGCTCAAAAAGATATAAGTGAAGCACTAGAGCAAATCCATAACTCATAAAAATTTAAGTGAAGCATAAAGAGCTATTCTAACAAGTCATGGCATAATTTTGGCTCTCTCTAATAGGTGTGTACATCAAGGATAGATAACTTAAAAAGCAAAACAAAACAAGCAAAGACTCATATCATACAAGACGCTCCAAGCAAAACACATAGCATGTGACGAATAAAAATATAGTTTCGAGTAAAATACCGATGATCGTTAGAAGAAAGAGGGGATGCCACTCGGGGGCATCCCCAAGTGTCGGGGAAACTGATCGCCCACGAACACCTATGGGACCGGAGCCCCTTTTCGGTACGGCAAGGGAGCGGAGGGTGCACGAAGAGCGGATCGAGGCGAGCACACGAGCAGTTTACCCAGGTTCGGGCCGCACGGATGCGTAAAACCCTACTCCTGCCTTGGTTGTATTGTGTTCTTGGCTCGGGAGTGCGAAGAGCTACAGAGCTCGTCGCTGGCTACACCGAGCGTGAGAGTGAACAAGGATCGGAACCCCCTCTACGTTGCGCATGGGCCTCCTTTTATAGGTCAAAGGGATCACCGACAGGTGGCAACGTAGATGAGGGTAAAAACGTAAAAACAGTAGTAGTTGGAATACTGTATGTACAGTGTATGTACAGTGGTCTATACCTAACCCTGACGGCAGGGGACAAGGGCATTGAATGCCCGTCGCCGTCGCCCCAAACAGTGCAAAAAGCGTCCGTCAGGGCGTCTCCATTCGCCACGAAGGTGGCCTCGTCATCGCGGCTCGCCACGGTGTACCCCAGGTTGCACAGCCTTCCGCCACGTGCACCTGGAAGGGCCCCAGGGCGACGCGTGGCCGGATGAGCTGGAGCGCGGGCACGTAGTGGGAGCTTGCCGCGGCAAGCGCCTTGCCGCGGTCGCTACCTTGCCGCGCCCGGAAGCTTGTCGCTCTCCGGGCCTTGCCGCGACGCGCGGAGCGTTGCGGCAAGTCTTCTAAAATGCCATGTTTGGCCTTCCTGACAAGCTCCTCTTGCCAGGGCCTTGTGCTGAAGTGGTGGTCTTGAGCCTGAAACGGCCTTCCCGGCAAGCTCCTCTTGCCGGGGTCTTGTTTCTTTAACTTGAATACTTTGTTCTTGAATGGCCCCAAAGGATCCAGAGCAGGCCTTGGCGGGCGCGTGGCAAGCCCTGCCACGGGACGCTGCTACTGCCCGTGCACAAGTCGGGATACTAAGGTACCCCTACTTTAGTACACCGACAGGAGCCCCCGGGCCTGGGCCACACACGGTGCCGAGCGCTGTTGGGCCAGGCCCAAAAACAGTGCACGGGCACACGCGGCCCACGGCGCGCCGTATCCCACTCCGTATCCACCGCGCCTCTCCCTAACGGCACGCGTCGATTGTGGCGTCGTGGGAGAGATCGTGGCCTGTTTCTTTAATGGGGGAAATGCGGAACGCCCCCCTTTCCCCCTTAAAAGCAAGGGAAACAGGGCAGTTCCCCCCATTTGCTCCATTACTTCTTCAACCTCCAGAAATCGCCGCCGCTCTCCTCCTCCCCGAAGGTTGAAAGAGAGCAGCGCTCCGCCCTTCCTCCGCCGCCGCCAGTCTCTCCAGCGCCGTCGACTTCCCCCGCCGCCCCCGCCATGGCCCCGAAGAGCGACAAGGCGAAAGCCGCGAAGACCGCCAGGGCACTGAAGCTAGCGGCAATGCGGAAGAAGATGGTGGTCTTCCCGCCGAGGCTCGGCGCGAGGGAGCTGCGGGACTCCTTCTACCTCTTCTGGTCGAGGGAGACGAAGGCGCACCCGCGCACCAGGGTACTCCCCGCCGAGGCCTGCGACATGTTTCCGAGAGGGTACGCCTACTTCGCTCTGTTCTTCCATTGCGGACTCTGCCCACCATACTCTGAATTCTTCTGCGATATCATGAATACCTACGGGTTTCACCTCCTTGATTTCACCCCAAATGCTGTCTTGACTATGGCCGTTTTCGCACATCTGTGCGAGAGCTTTGTCGGAGTGTATCCCAACGTCGCCCTTTTCCGCCATTATTTCACGCCTCGAGTAGAGTCAGGGTCTCCCTTATTCGGCGGGATCTCTTGGATCTTTAGGCTCCATAAGAAAGAGGCATACTTGACTGGAGAACTCCGCGACAAGTGGGAGGAGTGGAGGGCTAACTGGTGCTGGATCATGGAGGACGAACCACAGCAGTTTACTGCCCCTCGCCAAGTTGCAATTGTGCGCGGCAATGACTGGAGTGATCTGGCTCCGGAGGATGACAAGCTAAAGATAGCCACCACTAGGATCCTTCGCCTCCGGCAAGCCAAGCTCACTGTAGGGGTTGTCGGAGCTGATTTCCTTCGCCGCCGCATCGCCCCCTTGCAGCAGAGGAAGAGGCCTGCTTGGGAATTTGGAAACGCGGCAGACTTTATGAGGCTGCGCCCAGGCCTCAACTACAATTTCACTGTCCTGGAGCTCAAAGGGATGCTCCGCGAGCTGTTCAAGCACGACCCCAAGCATCCAGAGTCGTTTGCATTGCCGCGGGGGGTAGTTCCGCTCTGCAACAACTCGTCGCTTAGCGCTATCCGCGCGGCGATGCCATGGTGCGACTCCCATGGAATTGACCCCACTTGGCGGGAGCCTTCTGACGAAGCCGTGCAAACGTTCTTCGATAACTTGGTGGAGCTGCCCATCAACCCCGACGAGAAGAAGGGCCTCACCCGCGACACCACCGACGAGGAGATGGCTTACATTGCCACCAGGTTGGAGGAGGCAGCTGCAACGGAGGCCGCGGGCGAGTTTGGGTATACCTTGGAGGAGGCAGATGCAGCGGAGGCGGTGAGTCTGGCCGAGGAGGAAGAGATCCTCAAACTGGTAAAGTCCGCCGGGAAGCCTGCCGGGACGAGCGAGGCCACCGGGGAAGGCACAGAGTCGAGCGAGCCCGCGGAGCAGGGCGCCGAATCGGGCGACTATGCAGAAGACTCGGGCAGGTCTCTGAACCTTGGTTCTTCTTCATCCTCGGGGAGCTCTCCGCCACCGGCAAGCCCTCCGGCTCCAGCGAGGAGGCGCCCCCGCAAAGTGGCGGAGCGCCCGGCGGGCCAGCAGCCGCAGCGCCGCCCGGCGTGCGCCACCACGACGAGCAAGACTGCCAAGGGAGCACCCCGAGCTTCAACAGCGGCTGGAGGAGGGTCTTCCCGGGCCGGTGCTAAAGCTCCTGCCGCCCCTCGTGCCTCGGCGACGACCGGAGCGGGGTCCTCTCAGACCACCGACCCCGCTCCCGGCAAGCGGCCGAGGGCGCCTACTCCACCAGCTCCTCGCGCCGGGCTGCGCGAGGCGGACTTCAACTTCTCCGTGCTTAGTTCCGACGAGGAGGAGGAAGAGTAAGTACTGTTAACTCTTGTTCCCTTCGATTTGTTCTTGTTTTGAATCTTCTTCGTCCGATTTTGATCTTGTTTTTCTTCCAGGACCCTGGCCCAGAGGGCGGCGAAGAGGGCCAAGATCCCGGTCGTCGATCTTGAGGACGAGCCCGCCGCAGCAGCAGGGGATGCGCCTGCGACAGGTTTGCCGGATCAGCCAGCTGCTCCGCAGAGCAGCCCCCAGCGCAGCCCCGAGCGTAAGTCGTCTGTTAATTCCTTCGCTTGTCGGGCGCGCATGTGGCTTCCTATCCTTGTTAATATTTTTGCCTGTTTGTTGACTTGTACAGAAGTGGAGCCGCAGCCTCAGGAGCGCCAAGAAACTGCTCCCGACGAGCCGCACGTCCCGACCTCTCTGCCAAGGAGGAGCCCCCCGGCGAGGGAGAATACTCCGCCAAGGGCGGGTACTCCGCCAAGGGCGAGTACCCCGCCAAGGGCGAGCACCCCGCCAAGGGTGAGCACCCCGCCAAGGGAAGGCGCCAGCGGCCCTCCGCCGGCGGGGGCTACTACCACGCCGCCGAGGGAGGACCCCCCCCCCCGGCGAGGAACCTCGTTGAAGAAGAGGCCCGCGCAGGTAACCCTTGTAGTTTTATTCTCTTGAACTTCTCTTTTTGGATATTTGCTTGACAATTATTTTCTTCTTTCTTCTTCTTGTCTTCAGACTCGTCCGCTCCAGAGCCTATGGAGACGGAGGCCGCCACCGAGGAGCCCGCGCGCGGCAACGCTGATGACGCCGCGGCCACCGGAGAGGCGATCGGCACCGACGAGCCCGCCGTCGAAGAGGCAGCCAGGGCCGCCGACGCGGCAGCGGAGGAGGGAACCGGCGGTCGCACTGATGGCCCTGAAGCCGCAGGAGCGTTCAACGCTGCGCCGATCGCCGACCCTGCTGCTGCCGCAGCCGGAACCGGCGCCTACTTGGAGGCTGGGAACGGGGTCTTCATTCAGATCCCGTGGGCATCTACGCCAAGGGCGCCCGTGGAGGGAGAGGTCTTCGATGGGGAAGTCCTCGCCTCCGCCAGGCTAAAGTTCGTCAACGCGCCCGACAGCAGTAGCGAGCCCAAGGAGGAGCGACTCCTGCGGAGGATCCTGGCCCTGTACCGCGCCAGGCAGGCCAAGCTGGAGTCCCAAGAGGCTCTGGCCGCCAAGGCGGGCGTCGACTTGGAGAAGCGTGCCGAAGAGCTCCGAGCCGCCAACCAGGCGGCCCTCCGATCCTTGGCGGAGGAGCGGGAGGAGCTCGCCGAGGCGCATCAAGCATTCACCCTTGAGAAGGCCGAAGCAGAGGAGCAGCAACGGCTCGCCGCCGAGGAGCTGTCCCGGCGGGAGGGAGAGCTAACACAGCGGAAGGTCGACCTCGACAGCCATGAGGACGACCTTGCCGCGCGCGAATAGTCCCTTGGCGGAGCTCTGCAGGAAGCGAGGGACGCCGCTGCAGACGCAGAGACCGCCAAGAGAGACTTGGAGGCGAGGGTGGCGCAACTGGAAGCCCACCTGAAGACGAGCGAGGAGAAGGTTTCCGCGCTCACGTCGGAGAGGGAGAAGGACGCCCACAGCCACTCTGAGCTGCAGGTCCGTCTCTCCGACAAAAGCAAGGAGCTCGCCATCGCCAAGGATTCTGTTGCAGACTTGGAGCTGAAGCTGTCCACCCTCACCGCATCACTTGACAGCGCCAGAAACCGGGAGTCGAAGCTGAAGGAGGACCTCAGGGCTGAGAGGGCACTGTTGGACAACGCCGCCCTCACCCAGAATAAAACTTCAGGCAGACGGTGGAGCAATGGACCGAGGGGCTTGTTGCCGCCGCCGCTGACATCGACAGGGAGTTGGCGGGGCTGGGGACGGAGCACCTCGGATACTCCCCCGACGCGAACCTCCCTCACAGCGCCAATCTGAGCTTATTCTTCAGGGGAGTGACGCCGGCCCTCGATCAGCTCCGGGAGAGGATCCCCACGCAGCTGGCGAACGAGGCGCGCATGCTTTGCACCGGAGTTGTGGAGAGGGTGCTGACGAAGATAGTCTACCGCAACCCAGGACTCAACCTTGAGAACGTCCTCAGGACCTTGCCGCCCGACACCGACCAGGAGGCGCTCAAGGCCCTTGTCGCACCCATCGTGGCCAAGGTGGGCAAGATCAGGAGAGTTGATGGTGACCGCGTGGATTAGGCCATTTTCTTTCTGCTTCCCTTGTCGCTGCCAACCATGTCATGTACAAGAATCTATTAGTGCTGCGACAAGTTGCTTTTGTAATATAACTCTATTTTGGGTAGTTAACGCAGTGTTATTTCCTTTACTTGACTTCTTTGCCTTGTATGCTTTTACCCTACGCTTTTAGGGAACTTGCCGGCAAAGGGACCCTTGCCGCAAGCGCTGAGTGCGGAACTTCAGCAGTCTGCTAGCAATGCCACTACCGGCAAGAAACCTTGTCGCAGCTAGTCGCAGCACACTTAGGTTGTTGAGCGAACTCGAAAACGAAGTAAGGGTGCGACACTTGTCGCAACACACTTAAGCCGTTGAGCGTGCTCGAAACAAAGTAAGGGCGCGGCTAGCTACGAGTAGGTTCCTCCGCGCACAGGTTTTCCATACAAGGTGTGATCGTTCAAGGAAGATAACTTAAATTTTTTAAAAATTTGAATGCTCAAACTTTGGTAACTTAGCTTTTGTGTTGTTTGCTTCCTGGCAAGGCTAGGCTTTCTTGAACGGCACTTGGTCCATACCACTGTCTCCTTCCCCCCGGCAAACTTTTGTGCGAGGAAACCTTCTTCTGCTTGAGAGAAAAGAGAAAGGGAGGAAACATACATATGGAGCCTTGCGGCTCGTTATTGCTTACCTGAGGTGTGTGCTGCACGAGGTGTCATAAAATACATGCAAGAAAAAGAGAAAAAGGCATGAAACGACAAGTTGTGCAAGGCACAAAAGCTTTACTGATGCACGGGGTCTGCGCCCGGCTTTGTATAAAGGTTTACATGCAACAGCGACAAGACTTGTAGAAAAGGTGGTTGCTGGAACGGATCACGGCAACCGCGCCTTATGGGTGAAACTTGCGAAGGTGCTCAATGTTCCAGGAGTTGCTCACCGGTAAGCCCTCTTCGGTCTCAAGGAGGACAGCGCCGTGCCTTGTAACTTGTCTCACCCGATAAGGGCCTTCCCACTTCGGCGTCAACTTGTTGGAATTCTTGGCGGACTGAACGCGCCGAAGAACAAGTTCGCCTTTGTGACGCCCGAGACCGACGTCCCAGAAGATCCCAGAAGATTCCAGAAGATTCCAGATGTTCCGGGTTGCCCGTGTGTTCTTTGTGCTTGTGTTACTTATTTTTGCATTGCATCATGTCATCATGCCATCATGTCATATTTTATTTTTGCATCTCAACCTAAATAATCCGTGTGGGCCTTCGGTCCATTTAAATCGAGGGAATAATGTGTTCTCTTTAAAACAGATAAAAGCCTCTCAATATTATTAGGGAGCTATATTATAAATATTCCATTGTTTTGGAATTGACCCATAACACACTTGCAGTTATTTCTCATGCCTTGTTATCTTAATTCCCGGCCCCAACTTTGTCCTCAAATTCTAGCCTTTTGGATTTCATCTAAAGGGATTCCTAAATTCAAATAGTTTGACTTTTATTCGAACTTGTTTGAATTTTCATCTTCCGAAAACCCTCCATCTATTTTAATTAAAATCCTCACATTTTTGTGAGTCCAGGGAATTTTACCCTATGCCCTAACTCTATTCCTCGCACCTCCCTTCTTTTCTTTCTTGTGGTTGTATTCTGTTTTAATTTAGAGAAAAACAGCAGAAGAGCAGCAGCCCACCGGCCTCCTGGCCATCTGGGCCTCCTCCTTCCCCCCCAGCTGGCCCAAACTACCTCTAGGCCCAACTCCCTACCGAACCCTAGCATCGAGCCCCGCTCCTCCCGTTATCCCCTCGCGCCGCCGCCAGCCACTCGCTCACCCCGATTCCCTCTCCCCTCTGTCGCCTGACACCCCGATCCCCTTCCTCGCTCGACCCTCTCCCCGCTCGCCTCGCCCCTCGTCCAGTTCCTCTGGCCTTCCTCCGCCGTGCGCCAGGGCCGCGCCCCGCCCCTCTTCGTCCCTCCTCGCGTCAGCCCTCGAGGCCTCAGGCCTTCCTCCGGCCAGGGGACCGGACTTGAGCGCCGTCCTTCAGAGGCCATGGCCTCAGCGCTGCGGTGCCGCGGGCCGGCAGAGCCTCCTCCGCCCCGAGCCGCGCCCATCCAAGTACTCCAGCGCGCCACGGCGGTCCACTCCCTCCCTCCTGTTGCGCGCCATGCGCCTCGCCAAGAGCTCCCTCGAGCCGTTCCCCTCCAGCACCGAGCTCCGGCGCGCCAGGGCCTCGGCCCCGTCCTCCCCGAGCCCAGCGCCCCGGTGCGCCTCCAGCGTGCCCGACCTCCTCCTCGCGCGGGAGCAGCCAGGCTGGCCAGGCCCTCGCCTCCAGAAGCCCGGCGCCCCGAGCCCTCCATGCGCCGCCCCGGCCCCTGTCCAGCAGCCTGGCCGCCCCAAGACCTGCTGTTGTTGTCGCTGCGTGGCCTCGCCGCTGTCCCGTGCTGCTGTAGTTTTTGTTTTTGTTTTGTGTGCTTGTGTTGTTAACCTTAACAGAGAACCGAGAACGTCTACCGCCAAAGACCGCAACGACCCGAGTACAACTACGGTTTTTCGTCAAGTTCGACTACCGTCGACATGTACATCTACGAGAACGTCTACCGTCGCCCGAACGTCTACCGTCGCCCGAACGTCTACGACCGTGTACAACTACGACCGAGTCCGAGACCGGCAAGACCGTGTACGACTACGCCCGGTGTTGCGGCAAGTACCTCTTCATGACCCGAACGAGTACCACGACGACCCGAACGACTACGAACGGAACCACTACTGCCGCTACCGACGTGAACAACTACTTCCCTCTACGGAACGGCTACTTCCTCTACGACTGGTGAGAACGACTCCTTCCTCTACGATCTCGAACCGTCCCGAAACGAGTGTTTCGAAGGTATAACCCGAGACGATGACCCGTGGATGCTTGTTGTGTTGTATGAAATGTTTCCCGTGTGTGCTTCGTGCCCGTTCCGATCTTTTGTCATGTTCCTCGGTTGCCTCGTCGCCGACTCGTGGGAACCCGGAGACGGGATCAACCCACTTTCATCTTGTTCGACTTGCTCACGTCGATTCTTTCTTTTGCACCGGTTCCTCAACGAGCTACCGGTACCGATATGATGCCGTTGCATCATTTTCGAATCGTTGCCGTGGCACTCTTTTCATTCCACCACGGTGACAATGCTTCATATCCTCTTAAGTCAACCTTTTAATAAAATTGCATAAACTTGTTCATATCATCCGCATCATGTTAACAACATTATATATGTGTGAATTGTTGTTGCTTTATAATTATTAAACATGCTCATGGGGATTTTCCGGACATGTTGTTGTTATTTTCCGGCCTCATTTAATATGCCTAAATAGTGTAGTTTCTTTATGCTTCACCTCTTGCCATGTTAAAAACATTTAACCTTGTCTTGTAAGTTAACGAGAGTCAACTAAATAATTAAATGTGGTGTTTCGTCAATATGCAACTCGTTGCAGATTGAGCTCCACTTAACTTGTAGTTTTGTTTGTGCACTTTGCCATGCCATGCATATTTAAAACCGGACATGCATCGTACTTGTTTGTGCATCGTATGCCATGTTTATGCTTGCGTGTTTACCGTGTGTTTGCTTCTTTCCGGTTGCTTCTCTTGTTAGCTTCGGTTTCGTTCCGGAGTTGTGAGGCTTCTTCTTCGTCTTCTTCATGGATTCGTTCTTCTCCCTTGTGGAATCCCAGGCAAGATGATCATACCCTTGGATACCTTTAGTACCATTGCCATGCTTAGTTGTCTCGATGCTATCGTTACATGTCGCGCTACCCATCTTTTATGTCAGCCTCTCCTTGTTGCCATGAAACCTCTAACCTTGAAACCTTCCTAGCAAAACCACTGTTTGGCTATGTTACCGCTTGCTCAGCCCCTCTTATACCGTTGTTAGTTGCAGGTGAAGATGAAGTTCGTTCCAGGAGGGAACTTGTTGTTGGATATATCACAATATCTATAACTATTAATAACACACCTATATACTGGGCATGGGTGGAAGGCTTGGCCTTTTGCTCGGTGTTTTGTTCCACTCATGCCACCTTAGGCGCCGATAAACCGGCATTATGTTCCTTGATTTTGCGTTCCTTACACGATGGGTGAAATGGGGACCCCTTGACAGTTCGACTTTGAATAAAACTCCTCCAGCAAGGCCCAACATTGGTTTTATTTGCCTCATAATAATAACTTAATTAATTAATTAATTTGCATAAGGGGGACGCTCCTTGGAGATTCTTTTCTACATAGCAGGGGGCCAGTGCTGATGGTGTTGGTCCCAAACTAGAGTCACTTGCGGATACTACCCAGTTCGCTGGGGTCTTCGGTATCTGTACGTAGCGCTCATCCGGACGTGGCCTGAGACGAGATGCGCGCGGCTACCATCAGGGTGTCGGCACACCGGGAGGTCTTGCTGGACTTGTTTTACCATTGTCGAAATGACTTGTGCTACCGGGATGCCGAGCCTGATCGGATTTTCCCTAAGATAAGGAGTGATGATATTATATTTATCACTTCAGCTAATCGTGAGAGCTTGTGATGGGCTAAGTTGGAACACCCCTGCAGGGTTATGATCTTTCGAAAGCCGTGCCCGCGGTTATGTGGCAGATTGGAATTTGTTAATGTCCGGTTGTAGAAAACTTGACAGATGATCCGAAGTAAAACACACAACTGTGTGAGTAATCGTGACTGTCTCTTTTCACTTTGAGAAGAGAACACGGTGGGGTTATGTTTGACTCGTATGTAGTTAGGATCTTTAGCGATCACCTCTTTTGTGACCGTTTGCGTAGCTTCTCATCTTATTCTGGTACTCGTAAGCTAGCTACCATATTATGCTTAGCCGCTGCTGCAACCTCACCACTTTACCTCTTCCTACCCACAAAGCTTTGCTAGTCTTGTTACCCATGGTTATGGGATTGCTGAGTCCTCGTGGCTCACAGTTACTACAACACCAGATGCAGGTTCAGCCGAGTTTGAAGCAGAAGCTGGTTCAAGTTCTTCACCAGGAGCTCGATGAAGAGTTTGTCCGTGTGCTTGTGACGTGTTCGACGATCAGTAGTGGTTTCTACTAGGATTCGATCCTGACCTGTGGCTTTATGTTGTTTTGGTATCTTTCTTTTGGATCTTCACCCGTAGTCGGGTTGTGATGTTTTGAATGATGTATTGCTTATGTATTGTATTGTGTGAAGTGGCGAGTGTAAGCCAACTATCCTCTTTTGCTTTTTAATCCCTCTTTTACATGAGTCATGCAAAGATACCAAACTTGAGATCATTCTAGGATGGGCTTATACCTTTAAGTCGTGCCTCGACACGTAGGAGATATAGTCCCATCCTGGGCATTACAAGTTGGTATCAGAGCCTTCTCCGACCTAGAAGCGCCCACTGATTGATCGAATCGTTGACGGTTGAGTCTAGGCACACAATTGAAAATGTTTTGAGTCCTATATATATATCAGAGAGTAGGATTTCTTTTGCTCCTCTTCTCTTTCACTCTGGTGAGGACTCCTGACGTCTACTCTTGCCTCTTCTACTTTCAAAATTGCACCAAATTTTTTTTTAGGATCCCGCGAGTATTCTGGGATTGTTTCGATGTTCTTGTGACAAGGATATTGTTCTCGATGCCTCCTGTTACCGGGGAGTTGAGCTTCGGGGTATTGTTGTCACAAGCATATCGCGGCAGTACTAAATACTTAAGACGGCCGACATCGAAAATCTCTCCTATACGGCCAGTGGCAAGATAACCCCGACATCACCCAGTACTGGGGAGGTAGTTCGGGAGTATTGCCATAGCTTATATAGTGGATGCTTTTCGAAGGTCCGAGGTAAACAGTTTCCGAGAAAGACTGGTTATGTGTTGAAGGATGGATACACCTGGATGTAGGTTTAGAGTTGATTGCGCGGTGCTTCCCGTGTATCCCCAACACCTGATTGCATAACTGGAAACTTTCGGAAATTAATAGGTGGGTTCATCTAGTAGTTCTAGGCATTCTTCCAACGGATGCACGATATGAAGTTTGGGGTTCTACATTGAGTGAAGTGGTTTTATGGACTTGTTCTGATCGGGAGTTGCATCTTAAAGGGTCCTTGGCTATGCTGATCCGGGGATTGCAAAACCCTTTTGTAACACGTTCCATGAGCTTTCAGCACAAATATGTCGGAACGAATCTTCTATCTTGTATTTGTTCTATCTGATCCTTGTTCCTTTTTATTTACCTTTTGTTCTCCCAAGTGGCTTCCCGACAAGTTGATGTACCTGCGGAATTCATTCGTTCAATTCTCTGTTCGGATGATATTGTGAAGACCTGCTGCAACATATCTACCCTTTGTTTTTGTTTCAATTCTGGTATTCGAGTTGCTTCGATGTCAAATGTTGATTCCATACCTTTCCTAATCGGTGTTCTCATATTTCTACGGGAGTGCTAATCCTTCTTAATCATCAAGATGGTTATGTTGAATTCTTTTTCAACCGGTGTGCCTTCTCTTCAAGTTATTCCATACGGGCGTCGTTCAGAATTCTGACGATTTGTCTGTTTCATTCATCTCAAGTTGTCTTTGTTTTTCCCACCCTCCCACCCTTCTTCTTCTTGGAGCCAGCAATTCTCTAATGAAATATCCATTTTATTCATGTGATGTTTCTTCTTTCTTTTCCTTCAATGTTCTTATCCGGTGCTTTATCATGAAGATGCTCAAGAGCTTCAAGTTCATCATTCTTTTGTTCTCAAATTCTGCCGGTGGATATAATTCAAGATTTCGGTGTTGATCTTATCCTTTTCCTCATTTCATAATGCTTTCTTATTCCGGTGCTCCAATTAATCATTCTCCTATTGTTTTTCATATCCGGAGTGCTGAAGATTCATAATTCCATTCTTAATCCGTTCAAGCTATTTTGAGGATTGTTATCTTATTCAAGCCATTTAATTCAATCGGTGCAATATCTCTTAAGCAATCTTTTTCAACGGTGATTTCTTTGAGTGGGCCTTAACCCACAGGTCTTTTCCAGGATCTTAACTAACTCTTCTAATTTTTTCTGGAGTTATACTCAAATTCTTTTCAAGTGTGACGTAAGAATGATCCTCATCAGTCATATGCCTTCTCCAAGACCGCTTTCAATTCTTTCATCGTTGTTTCAACCTTTTTAATTGTTCTTTCCGGAGTGCTCAACAATTCTTATGGCATTTCTCGTCTTCATTCTCAACATTTGAAGACCGGAGAAGTGTTCTCTTAAATCTTGGCCCGTTCTCTCAAGATTTTTTTTTCATGAATTCTTTTCTTTGTGATCCTCCGAAGGCCATCATTTCAGAATATTTCTTCGTTCTCAGTTTTCAACTTCGTTCTCCAAATATTCTTCATTGATGTCTCTTCGTTCGTCTCCATATTTTTACGGTGGTTCTTTCAAGATTACCCTTCCGTTGTTATCGTTTTAATTCATTTGTTCTTTTCATAATCCTACCGGTGCTTCGTTGAAGATTTACCCAAGTTTGTTCGAGATCTCTCTTAATTCTTTCCAACGAGAATAAGTAGTATGCCAAATCCTTTGGTTGTCATCAATTTAAATTGGTGAAGGAGATGCATGACATAATTCTTATTCTTATTCCTTCAAGGTGATTTAATCTCTTGTTCCTGAGCTTGTTCATTATATCATATCCTTGATTCTAAGTTTTTCATCTTGTTTTCCGGAGCTCCAAGTTATTTCAAGCACATCATTTCAAGCTCCATCTAATTCATTGCAGGCCTTGAATCTTATTCTTTTCATCTTTCGCTTCTCATGCTTTCTTTACCGGAGTTCTTCATGGTGGTTCATCATCATTTAATTCATACTCGAAGTCTTCATCAAGATTCTTGTTGGAGCTCAAGCATTCTTCATCATGCTTTCCAATTGCAATCCTTTCTACCTTATCTTTTCAGATGGTGTTATGTCATTCTTGACAAGTCCTTCATGAATTATGATTCACGAGTTATCAAGAATGAGATATTTAAAACCATCATTTTCCTTGTTCAGGAGATCTTTTCAACCCTTTAATTATTCGTTGGAGTTATCTTGGGTTATAATTCACCTAAAAGCTTTCCCTAAGGATTGTTGCTATTGTGGTCATCATAAATGACCCAAGTTCTTCATTTATCATTCCGGTGAAATAAGCTTTTCATCTCCTTGTTGATCTCAATCCATTCAAATGTTTTTGTAAGTGGCTGGTTGTCACCTCATAACTTTGAGATGTTTTCCATAAGCCCACATCAAGCTTATTCCTTTTCGTTGTTGATTTTTTCCAACAACTCTGTTCAACCCATCTTCGTAAGGTTGCTCTTTCAAATTCTATTTTGAGAGAAGTTGTCATATCTTTCTCCGTTCAATTCTTTCATGGATTTTTATGCTATTCTTTCATTCCGGAGGCTTTGTGATATTGCTCTATTTAACCATCATATCGTTTTGTCGAGATCATGTTCTTTTCCTTGCTTATCATTTAACCGGAGTGTTGTATTCTTCATTCTAGTTCCGTCATCTTATCTAGTTTTCCTCTCTTTTCAACCGGAGTGCTGTCTAAATCTTTCCTAACCCTTGTGCCATTCTTTTAATTGTTTCGGAGGCAATATGCTATTGATTTCATTAAGTATCATTCCATCTCCTCAAGTTCTTGTTAATTCCTTCCATTTTCAGACGGAGTGCTGTCCAAATTCTGTCATTCTTATTCCTTGGCGATACCGTTGCAGTTTCATATTCTTTTGGTTCGTAAGCTCGTGTTTCATGTCTTTCAACCTGCAAGGTTCTCATAATGCTCCTTGTTCCTCTTTTTCCAACGGAGTGTTTCATCTTCGTTCATCTCCGTTCTATTCTTCTTTTCAACTTGTCTAACCTCTCAAGGTTCCTTGGTTTCACTCGTTTGTCAAAGAAGCAACTTTGTTTTACCTCTTCTTTTTCGTTTCTACCCGGTGCTATCTCTAGGATCTCGGGTCGAGATCCTCTGTTAGTGTGGGAGAGTTGTGACGCCCGAGACCAACGTCCCAGAAGATCCCAGAAGATTCCAGAAGATTCCAGATGTTCCGGGTTGCCCGTGTGTTCTTTGTGCTTGTGTTACTTATTTTTGCATTGCATCATGTCATCATGCCATCATGTCATATTTTATTTTTGCATCTCAACCTAAATAATCCGTGTGGGCCTTCGGTCCATTTAAATCGAGGGAAGAATGTCTTCTCTTTAAAACATATAAAAGCCTCTCAATATTATTAGGGAGCTATATTATAAATATTCCATTGTTTTGGAATTGACCCATAACACACTTGCAGTTATTTCTCATGCCTTGTTATCTTAATTCCCGGCCCCAACTTTGTCCTCAAATTCTAGCCTTTTGGATTTCATCTAAAGGGATTCCTAAATTCAAATAGTTTGACTTTTATTCGAACTTGTTTGAATTTTCATCTTCCGAAAACCCTCCATCTATTTTAATTAAAATCCTCACATTTTTGTGAGTCCAGGGAATTTTACCCTATGCCCTAACTCTATTCCTCGCACCTCCCTTCTTTTCTTTCTTGTGGTTGTATTCTATTTTAATTTAGAGAAAAACAGCAGAAGAGCAGCAGCCCACCGGCCTCCTGGCCATCTGGGCCTCCTCCTTCCCCCCCAGCTGGCCCAAACTACCTCTAGGCCCAACTCCCTACCGAACCCTAGCATCGAGCCCCGCTCCTCCCGTTATCCCCTCGCGCCGCCGCCAGCCACTCGCTCACCCCGATTCCCTCTCCCCTCTGTCGCCTGACACCCCGATCCCCTTCCTCGCTCGACCCTCTCCCCGCTCGCCTCGCCCCTCGTCCAGTTCCTCTGGCCTTCCTCCGCCGTGCGCCAGGGCCGCGCCCCGCCCCTCTTCGTCCTTCCTCGTGTCAGCCCTCGAGGCCTCAGGCCTTGCTCCGGCCAGGGGACCGAACTTGAGCGCCGTCCTTCAGAGGCCATGGCCTCAGCGCCGCGGTGCCGCGGGCCGGCAGAGCCTCCTCCGCCCCGAGGCGCGCCCATCCAAGTACTCCAGCGCGCCACGGTGGTCCACTCCCTCCCTCCTGTTGCGCGCCGTGCGCCTCGCCAAGAGCTCCCTCGAGCCGTTCCCCTCCAGCACCGAGCTCTGGCGCGCCAGGGCCTCGGCCCCGTCCTCCCCGAGCCCAGTGCCCTGGTGCGCCTCCAGCGTGCCCGGCCTCCTCCTCGCGCGGGAGCAGCCAGGCTGGCCAGGCCCTCGCCTCCAGAAGCCCGGCGCCCCGAGCCCTCCGTGCGCCGCCCCGGCCCCTGTCCAGCAGCCTGGCCGCCCCAAGACCTGCTGTTGTTGTCGCTGCGTGGCCTCGCCGCTGTCCCGTGCTGCTGTAGTTTTCGTTTTTGTTTTGTGTGCTTGTGTTGTTAACCTTAACAGAGAACCGAGAACGTCTACCGCCAAAGACCGCAACGACCCGAGTACAACTACGGTTTTTCGTCAAGTTCGACTACCGTCGACATGTACATCTACGAGAACGTCTACCGTCGCCCGAACGTCTACCGTCGCCCGAACGTCTACGACCGTGTACAACTACGACCGAGTCCGAGACCGGCAAGACCGTGTACGACTACGCCCGGTGTTGCGGCAAGTACCTCTTCATGACCCGAACGAGTACCACGACGACCCGAACGACTACGAACGGAACCACTACTGCCGCTACCGACGTGAACAACTACTTCCCTCTACGGAACGACTACTTCCTCTACGACTCGTGAGAACGACTCCTTCCTCTACGATCTCGAACCGTCCCGAAACGAGTGTTTCGAAGGTATAACCCGAGACGATGACCCGTGGATGCTTGTTGTGTTGTATGAAATGTTTCCCGTGTGTGCTTCGTGCCCGTTCCGATCTTTTGTCATGTTCCTCGGTTGCCTCGTCGCCGACTCGTGGGAACCCGGAGACGGGATCAACCCACTTTCATCTTGTTCGACTTGCTCACGTCGATTCTTTCTTTTGCACCGGTTCCTCAACGAGCTACCGGTACCGATATGATGCCGTTGCATCATTTTCGGATCGTTGCCGTGGCACTCTTTTCATTCCACCACGGTGACAATGCTTCATATCCTCTTAAGTCAACCTTTTAATAAAATTGCATAAACTTGTTCATATCATCCGCATCATGTTAACAACATTATATATGTGTGAATTGTTGTTGCTTTATAATTATTAAACATGCTCATGGGGATTTTCCGGACATGTTGTTGTTATTTTCCGGCCTCATTTAATATGCCTAAATAGTGTAGTTTCTTTATGCTTCACCTCTTGCCATGTTAAAAACATTTAACCTTGTCTTGTAAGTTAACGAGAGTCAACTAAATAATTAAATGTGGTGTTTCGTCAATATGCAACTCGTTGCATATTGAGCTCCACTTAACTTGTAGTTTTGTTTGTGCACTTTGCCATGCCATGCATATTTAAAACCGGACATGCATCGTACTTGTTTGTGCATCGTATGCCATGTTTATGCTTGCGTGTTTACCGTGTGTTTGCTTCTTTCCGGTTGCTTCTCTTGTTAGCTTCGGTTTCGTTCCGGAGTTGTGAGGCTTCTTTTTCGTCTTCTTCATGGATCCGTTCTTCTCCCTTGTGGAATCCCAGGCAAGATGATCATACCCTTGGATACCTTTACTATCATTGCCATGCTTAGTTGTCTCGATGCTATCGTTACATGTCGCGCTACCCATCTTTTATGTCAGCCTCTCCTTGTTGCCATGAAACCTCTAACCTTGAAACCTTCCTAGCAAAACCACTGTTTGGCTATGTTACCGCTTGCTCAGCCCCTCTTATAGCGTTGTTAGTTGCAGGTGAAGATGAAGTTCGTTCCAGGAGGGAACTTGTTGTTGGATATATCACAATATCTATAACTATTAATAACACACCTATATACTGGGCATGGGTGGAAGGCTTGGCCTTTTGCTCGGTGTTTTGTTCCACTCACCACCTTAGGCGCCGATAAACCGGCATTATGTTCCTTGATTTTGCGTTCCTTACACGATGGGTGAAATGGGGACCCCTTGACAGTTCGACTTTGAATAAAACTCCTCCAGCAAGGCCCAACATTGGTTTTATTTGCCTCATAATAATAACTTAATTAATTAATTAATTTGCATAAGGGGGACGCTCCTTGGAGATTCTTTCTACATAGCAGGGGGGGCCAGTGCTGATGGTGTTGGTCCCAAACTAGAGTCACTTGCGGATACTACCCAGTTCGCTGGGGTCTTCGGTATCTGTACGTAGCGCTCATCCGGACGTGGCCTGAGACGAGATGCGCACGGCTACCATCAGGGTGTCGGCACGCCGGGAGGTCTTGCTGGACTTGTTTTACCATTGTCGAAATGACTTGTGCTACCGGGATGCCGAGCCTGATCGGATTTTCCCTAAGATAAGGAGTGATGATATTATATTTATCACTTCAGCTAATCGTGAGAGCTTGTGATGGGCTAAGTTGGAACACCCCTGCAGGGTTATGATCTTTCGAAAGCCGTGCCCGCGGTTATGTGGCAGATTGGAATTTGTTAATGTCCGGTTGTAGAAAACTTGACAGATGATCCGAAGTAAAACACACAACTGTGTGAGTAATCGTGACTGTCTCTTTTCACTTTGAGAAGAGAACACAGTGGGGTTATGTTTGACTCGTATGTAGTTAGGATCTTTAGCGATCACCTCTTTTGCGACCGTTTGCGTAGCTTCTCATCTTATTCTGGTACTCGTAAGCTAGCCACCACATTATGCTTAGCCGCTGCTGCAACCTCACCACTTTACCTCTTCCTATCCACAAAGCTTTGCTAGTCTTGTTACCCATGGTTATGGGATTGCTGAGTCCTTGTGGCTCACAGTTACTACAACACCAGATGCAGGTTCAGCCGAGTTTGAAGCAGAAGCTGGTTCAAGTTCTTCACCAGGAGCTCGATGAAGAGTTTGTCCGTGTGCTTGTGACGTGTTCGACGATCAGTAGTGGTTTCTACTAGGATTCGATCCTGACCTGTGGCTTTATGTTGTTTTGGTATCTTTCTTTTGGATCTTCACCCATAGTCGGGTTGTGATGTTTTGAATGATGTATTGCTTATGTATTGTATTGTGTGAAGTGGCGAGTGTAAGCCAACTATCCTCTTTTGCTTTTTAATCCCTCTTTTACATGAGTCGTGCAAAGATACCAAACTTGAGATCATTCTAGGATGGGCTTATACCTTTAAGTCGTGCCTCGACACGTAGGAGGTATAGTCCCATCCTGGGCATTACAGCCTTCCTCGAGACTTCTGGCCTTAACTTTGCGGCTATGGTAGCGGCGCAAAGCTTGCTGGTATCGAGCAGCTCGTACAGCAGCCTGAAGACGGTCCTCCTCAAGGAGCAATGCGTCATCTTGTCGCAGCTGCTCTTGCTCGAGCTCATCGTAAGCGAGCACTCGAGGCGACCCGTATACGAGTTCCGTGGGAGAGAACTGCCTCTGCTCCATAGACAAGAGCAAAGGGGGTTTGTCCGATGGCTCGATTAGGCGTCGTTCTGATTGACCAAAGAGCCGCCGGCAACTCTTCAATCCAGTTTCTTCCGCATTTGTGCAGCCCGTCGAAAGTTCTTGTCTTGAGCCCGCGCAGCACTTCAGCGTTTGCCCTCTCCGCTTGACCATTGCTCCTCGGGTGAGCAACAGAAGCGAAGCAGACCTTGGCGTCAAGGTCTTGGACGTATTGCATGAAGGTGCGACTTGTGAATTGTGTGCCGTTGTCGGTGATGATCCTGTTAGGGATTCCGAAACGGCAAACAATTGATCTGAAGAACTTGACTGATGACTGCGCGGTCACCTTCCTCACTGGTTCCACTTCTGGCCACTTTGTGAACTTGTCGATGGCGACGTACAAGTACTCAAAGCCCCCGATTGCGCGGGGAAAGGGGCCGAGGATGTCGAGCCCCCAGACCGAGAATGGCCAGGACAAAGGGATCGTCCGGAGAGCTTGAGCTGGCTGATGTATTTGTTTGGCATGGAACTAGCACGCTTCACACTTGGTTACTTGTGCAGTTGCATCTTGGAGGGCCTCTGGCCAAAAGAAACCTTGCCGGAACGCCTTGCGGGCAAGTGCTCTCGCGCCAATGTGGTGGCCACATATGCCTTCATGTATCTCTGCCAACAGCTTTTGCCCATCTTCCCGGGGAATGCACTTCAGTCTAACACCGTTGAGTCTTCTTCTGTATAGTTCATTGTCGACGAACTGATACATACTTGACTGCCGGGTTATTCTTTCCGCTTCTTCTGGCTCTTCGGGAAGTTCTCCAGTTTGGAGGAAATGGACGATCTGCTGTGCCCATGCTGGAGCCTGAGGCTCAACAACAAGGACTAAAGGCATCAGTGCTGTTGCGGGAACGTTAGCTTCTATGGCAAGAATCTGTGGCTCGGCCGGAGCTTGACGTCCCCCGGCAAGCTTGCCGGGGTATAGCTTGTCGGGAACGCCTGCTTCAACTGTACAAACCCTTGGGTCTGCAGGAGCAGACTGTTCCTCAGCAATATTGTCGTTGATCTTGGGGACCTTGGCGGCGGCTTCAGGAAGTTCTGCTGGCAAGTAGTCACCGGAGACCAACTTTCTCTTCTTACTTTGTCCAATAGATGGTGTAACGGATGGTTGAGTTAACTTGAGCACAAAGATCCCTGGTTCCACAGGTAGCTTTAGTGCAGCACACTTTGACAGGCCGTCTGCGACGTCATTTTGAGCTCTTGGAACATGCTCCATCTGCAAGCCTTCAAAGTGTTCTTCAAGTTTCCTCACTTCGTCGACGTATGCTTCCATCAACGGACTCTGGTAGCTCTTGTTTACTTGTCGGACAACCAACTGCGAATCACCCCGCACAATGAGCTTCTTGATCCCAAGTTCTGCTGCGATTCTGAGGCCGGCAAGCAAACCTTCATACTCTGCAGTATTGTTTGTTGCTTGCTACTTGGGAAAATGCATTTGGACAACGTACTTGAGGTGCTCTCCGGTGGGCGCGACAAGCAGCACGCCATCGCCGGCGCCTTGCAGCGAGAAGGCACCATCGAAGTACATTATCCATTGTTTGGTTGCTTCTTTGTCGGGGATGCTTGTCTCTGGAATCTCTTCGTCTGGCGTTGGTGTCCACTCTGCTATGAATTCTGCCAATGCTCTGCTCTGGATAGTGGAAGTACTTTCAAACTTGAGGCCAAAGCTTGACAGCTCCAGTGCCCACTCGACAACCCTGCCTGTTGCTTCTGGATTTTGCAATATCCTCTTCAGCGGAAAGCGAGTGACCACCATTATTTCATGTGCTTGGAAGTAGTGGGGCAGCTTTCTTGAGGCCATGAGGAGGCCGAAAAGCAGCTTCTGCACCCCTGAGTATCTTGACCTAGCCCCGTGCAAGAGGGAGCTAACAAAATAGACTGGGCGCTGCACCATCTTCTTCCGCACCTCTTCTTGCATCTGCGCAGACTCATCCTTGTCGAGGACAGAGCTTGTCGGGGAAGCCCCCTGCTTGTCGCTGGATGTGCTTGTCGGGGCTGTGGGCTCCTCATCTGCTTCCCTTTCCGCTACCAACGCAGCACTAACCACTTGATTGGTTGGTGCTAAGTACAGCAGCAACTTCTCTTGTGGCCTAGGTGCGACAAGTATCGGAGTAGAGGACAGGTACCCTTTCAAGTCCTGAAGCGCTCCCTCCGCTTTCGGAGTCCATTTCATTGGACCTGCCTTTTTCAAGATTTTGAAAAACGGCAGGGCGCGTTCTGCAGACTTAGAAATGAACCTGCTGAGAGCAGCCACGCAGCCGGCAAGCCTTCGTACATCCTTGACGCGCTTTGGAGCTTCGATCTGCTCGATGGCTTTGATCTTGTCGGGATTGGCTTCAATCCCCCTCTGAGACACAAAGAACCCGAGAAGCTTGCCGGGGGGGACTCCGAACACGCACTTCTCGGGGTTAAGCTTGAGCTGTATCTTGCGCAGATTCGCAAAAGTTTCATTTAGGTCTTGAATCAGGGTATCCTTGTCCTTGCTCTTGACCACTATATCATCCATGTAAGCTTCTACATTCCTGTGTATCTGTGGCTCAAAAGCAGTGTGGACTACCCTCGCGAACGTTGAACCTGCATTCTTCAATCCAAAGGGCATGCGTATGAAGCAGTAGGTGCCGCATGGAGTAATGAACGCGGTCTTCTCTTCGTCTTCTTCAGCCATAAATATCTGGTGGTACCCGGAGTATGCATCAAGGAATGAAAGCAACTCGCACCCATCCGTGGAGTCAACGATCTGGTCAATGCGCGGCAAGGGAAATGGATCTTTGGGACAAGCTTTATTCACATCGGTGAAGTCTATACAAAGCCTCCACTTCCCATTTGCCTTGCGCACTACAACAGGGTTGGCCAACCACGTGGGATGAAGTACACCTCTGACAAGGCCCGCTGCTTCCAGCTTCTTGATTTCCTCCGCGATAAACTCTTGGCGCTCCACCGCTTGCTTCCTGACCTTCTGCTTGACGGGCCGCGCGTGAGGACAAACGGCAAGCTTGTGCTCAGTCACTTTCCTGGGAACACCGGGGATGTCAGACGGTTGCCACGCAAACACGTCGACATTCGCCCGCAGGAAAGCAACGAGCGCGCTTTCCTATTTAGGATCGAGCGTGGCACTGATGGTGAAAGTACCACCAGTGCCGTCCTCCTTGGCGGACACCTTCTTGGTTGCAGGTGGAGCTGCCATTCCCTTCTTGCACTTGCCGGTGGAGCTCGATGGTGCGTCCTCGACGGCAGCGCAGCACTCCGAAGAGGTGCGTTTGCCGGAGTGGGCCCCAGAGCTCTTGCCGGACTTGGTCTTGTTCTTCCCCCCGGGAGCTTCAGCGGCAAGTGTCTCGCTGTCTGTTGCGGCTGCTGCGTCCCGGTAAATCTTGTTGGCACAGATAAGCGCGTCCTTATTCTCGCCGGGGACAGAGATGACGCTTATCGGGCCTGGCATCTTGAGCATGTTATAGGCGTAATGAGAGGCTGCCATGAACTTGGCGAGCGCCGGACGACCAAGTATCCCATTGTATGGCAACGGGATATCGGCAACGTCGAAGGTGATCCTTTCAGTCCTGAAGTTCAGCTCTCCGACAAAAGTTACTAGCAGTGTGATTTTCCCCTTCGACTTGCTCCTTCCCGGGTTGATCCCTTGGAACATGCCGGTTTCCTCGAGCTCGCTGTCGGGGATCTGCAGTTTCCTGACCACAGCAGAGGAGATCAGGTTCAGGCCGGCCCCGCCGTCAACCAGCATCTTGGTGACCTTGAGGTTGCGGATGGTTGGTGAAACCAACATCGGCAAACACCCGACCGCAGTTGTGCGGTCAGGGTGATCCTCAATGTCGAAGATGATGGGCGTGCTGGACCACTTCAGGAGTTTGCGCGACTCGACGGGTGGCTCTGCTGCATTAACTTCCCGTACCCATTGTTTGAGTTGGCGGTGGGAAGTATGCAGAGAGGCCCCTCCATCGACGCACAGAACTTCTGTGGCCTTCTGGAACTCCTGCTCGCTGTTGTCTCCGTCATCCATGTCTTCATCGTCGTCTTCGTCTTCGTCCTTGTCGCGGCCGCGGGAGGTCTATCTCCTTGCCGCTGCTTGGCCTTGCCGCGGCGTCCTCCCCGGCCATTGAATGGCCACTTCTTGCCGGACTCTCCTCCGCCTCCC
Organism: Secale cereale; assembly: GCA_902687465.1. NCBI lineage: Eukaryota > Viridiplantae > Streptophyta > Magnoliopsida > Poales > Poaceae > Secale > Secale cereale. The sequence continues at coordinate 262,905,679 of LR738712.1, read as the reverse complement.
TGGGCCTTCTTTTTGTCGCGTCGCTCGTACTCAGCCTTCTGCTGTTCGACGAGGTACTCGACCCTTTTGCAGTTCTGGAGATCGTGGCCCTTGGTGCGGTGGATCTTGCAGTACTGCTTGTCGGAGCCGTCCTGCTTGTCGGCGGCCGCTACAGTGGTGGCTTCCTTGCCGGAGCCACCAGCCTGAGCTTTCTTGGCGCCAGCCTCCTTGCTGGACTGCTCGACGGCCAGTACTTCCTTGTTCTTCTTCTTCTTGTTGTTCTGCCGCCGGTTCTTCCTTGCCGGGGCGGCATCCTCACTATCAGTTCCTCCTGCTCCAGTATCCTCTCCGGGGAGTCTCCTCCCCTCTTCAGCGCGTGCGCACTTGTCGGCCAGGGCATAAAGCTCACCGACGTCTCGTATCTTGCACATCGCCATTTCCTCCCTCATGCGGCGATTACGCACGTTCTGGTGGAACGCGCTAATAACTGTGGCAGGGTGGACGTCCGGGATGTTGTGCTGGACGCGGCTGAATCTCTGAATGTACTTTCGCAGGGACTCTCCTTCCTTCTGGGCAAGTATATGCAGGTCGCTCTCCTGGCCATGGGGCTTGTGGCCGCCCGTAAAGGTGCCGACAAACTGATGGCACAGGTCGGCCCAAGAAGAGATGGAGTTCTCCGGCAAGTGCATGAGCCAAGATCTGACGTTCGGCTTGAGCACGAGCGGGAAGTAGTTCGCTAATATCTTCTCGTCGCGTCCCCCGGCAGCCTGCACCGCGATGGTGTAGATGCTGAGGAACTCTGAGGGATGAGTCTTGCCGTCGTATTTCTCGGGTACGTCGGGCTTGAAGTTCTTCATGCTGGGCCACTGGACTTGCCGCAGCTCACGAGTGAACGCAGGGCAACCCGCCACGTACGGCAAGTCGCTTGGTTCTTCGGGCGCGTGCATGTCGACAGCGGGCCCAGCGCGCTGGTCGGACTGTCGTCGCGCTTCTCTTCGACGCTCGATGCGGGTTTGAGCGTTTTCTTGTCGTCTGTCGTCGAGGACTTGGCGTTGATCGCGACGAGCTCGTGGATCCCGACGACGCCGTGGAGTCGTCGTCGATGTTGATCCGACGAGTCGGCGACTTTGGCCTTCGGGGCGGGGAGTGCACGGTAGTTGCACCCCCGGCGGTCTTGTCCCCGGCGGTCTTGTCTCCATCAGCCCGCGCCTGGCTGACTTGCCGCGGCCGCGACGTCATCGACTGCTGCGGCGTGTCGTTGTTGGCGAAGGCGATGAGGCTTTGGATGGTGGCCCTCCAGTCTTCGGCCTTGTCTGCCGCTGGAGGGAAATCGAGGAGCAACTAAGCTCGAGCTAGAGCTTCTGCTGGAGTGGAGGGGAGCGGTGGCGAGCGGTGCGAGGAGCGAGATATGCTCGGACTTCTAACTGCGTTAGAAGGAGCAGGGTCTCATCCCAGCGATCGCGCCTTGCTCGTGCCAGCACGTTGGCCTTGAGCGTCCCGCGATCCACCAACTTGACCTTGGCCCAGCAAGCGGATGGTACCTTGAGTACCACGTCGCTGCCGGTCCGGCACCTCCTGAGAGGGGCGTGGCGCGTGCACGGACGCCGAGGCCTTGGAATGCGCCCGATCGTCCGTCTTGTCCTTGGACTTGGCGGCGCCGTGAGTTTCCTCGCCGGCGTCCGTCCTTCCGTCAGCGTCTACCCCACCAACCGTTGGTTCCGGTGGTGGCGGGATCGACGCAGACGGGCCTCCTACCTTCGAAGCCTTCTTGTTCGGCGGTATGTCGATGAAGTTCATGAAGTTGCTGAAGATTCCGCCCGCGTGAACGCCGGATAAGGTTCGCACAACCTCGACGCCCCCTACCTGGCGCGCCAAAGATGTCGGGGAAACTGATCGCCCACGAACACCTATGGGACCGGAGCCCCTTTTCGGTACGGCAAGGGAGCGGAGGGTGCACGAAGAGCGGATCGAGGCAAGCACACGAGCAGTTTACCCAGGTTCGGGCCGCACGGATGCGTAAAACCCTACTCCTGCCTTGGTTGTATTGTGTTCTTGGCTCGGGAGCACGAAGAGCTACAGAGCTCGTCGCTAACTACACCGAGCGTGAGAGTGATCAAGGATCGGAACCCCCTCTACGTTGCGCATGGGCCTCCTTTTATAGGTCAAAGGGATCACCGACATGTGGCAACGTAGATGAGGGTAAAAACGTAAAAACGGTAGTAGTTGGAATAGTGTATGTACAGTGTATGTACATTGGTCTATACCTAACCCTGACGGCAGGGGACAAGGGCATTGAATGCCCGTCGCCGTCGCCCCAAACAGTGCAAAAAGCGTCCGTCAGGGCGTCTCCGTTCGCCACGAAGGTGGCCTCGTCATCGCGGCTCGCCACGGTGTACCCCAGGCTGCACAGCCTTCCGCCACGTGCACCTGGAAGGGCCCCAGGGCGACGCGTGGCCGGATGAGCTGGAGCGCGGGCACGTAGTGGGAGCTTGCCGCGGCAAGCGCCTTGCCGCGGTCGCTACCTTGCCGCGCCCGGAAGCTTGTCGCTCTCCGGGCCTTGCCGCGACGCGCGGAGCGTTGCGGCAAGTCTTCTGAAATGCCATGTTTGGCCTTCCTGACAAGCTCCTCTTGCCAGGGCCTTGTGCCGAAGTGGTGGTCTTGAGCCTGAAACGGCCTTCCCGGCAAGCTCCTCTTGCCGGGGTCTTGTTTCTTTAACTTGAATACTTTGTTCTTGAATGGCCCCAAAGGATCCAGAGCGGGCCTTGGCGGGCGCGTGGCAAGCCCTGCCACGGGACGCTGCTACTGCCCGTGCACAAGTCGGGATACTAAGGTACCCCTACTTTAGTACACCGACACCAAGCTTAGTTGCTTGCTTCTCTTTGGATAATAGCTTGGGATGCCGGGGCATCCACAAGCTTATGTTCTTCTTACTCCTTATTCCTTCATCCATCCTAAGTTAACCCAAAACTTGAAAACTTTAATCACACAAAACTCAACAAAACTTTCGTGAGATCCGTTAGTATAAAAAAACAAATAACTACTATAAGTGTTGTAGTAAACCCATTCATGTTTTGTATTTGTATTATATCTACTGTATTCCAACATTTCTATGGCAAAAACTCATCAAAGAAAACCATAGAATCATCAAAACATGCACATAACACAATAAAAACAGAATATGTCAAAAACAGAACAGTCTGTAGTAATCTGGAAGTTTCGAATACTACTGCAACTCTAAAAATTCTGAAAATAGGGCCACGTGGGCAATTTGTATATTAATCTTCTGCGCAAAGAATCAACCAAAAAGCACTCTTCTGTGAAAAATGAGACCTTTTCTCGTGAGCGCAATAGTTTTTGTTTTTCAGCAAGATCAAATCTACTAACACCCAATATGATCCTAAGGCTTTTCTTGGCACAAAACTTTATTCAAACCACAAAAACACATCTCAACAGAGGTATTAAAGGGTATTTTATTGAAAACAAGGAAATGAAAAAGCAAAAATATACAAGTTGGGTTGCCTCCCAACAAGCGCTATTGTTTTACGCCCTTAGCTAGGCATGAAGCAAAGATCTAAGTTTTGTCATCCTTGTTGGATGTTCCATATGTTGCCCTCATTATAGATTCATAAGGAAATTTGATCTTGGTCCTAGGGAAGTGTTCCATGCCCTTTCTCATGGGAAATTGGAATTTAATATTCCCTTCTTTCATGTCAATCACCGCACCAATAGTGCGCAAAAATGGTCTACCAAGTATAATAGGGCAAGACGGATTGCAAGCGATGCCAAGAACAATAAAGTCTATGGGTACATAGTTCCTATTTGCAAGAATAAGAACATCATTGATCCTTCCCAAAGGCTTTTTAATAGTGGAATCCGTCAAATGCAAATTATGAGAGCAATCTTCAATATTGGTAAGACCAAGAACATCACAAAGAGATTTCGGAATCGTGGAAACACTAGCACCCAAATCACACAAAGCAAAACACTCATAATTTTTATTTTGATTTTTATAGTAGGTTCCCATTCATCACACAACTTTCTAGGAATTGATACTTCTAATTCCAACTTATCATCTAAAGCTTTATCATAGCATCAACAATATGTTTAGTAAAAGCTTTATTTTGTTCGTAGGCATGGGGTGAATTAATCATGGTTTGAAACAAAGAAATACAATCAATCAAAGAACAACTATCATAATTAAAGACTTTGTAATCCGAGATAGTGGGCACATCACTAGCTAAGGCCTTGACCTATCCAAACCCACTTTTATCAATTTTCTCTACAAGATTTTCAATCTCCGAAATATTGTGACGCCTTCTACCTAAAGTTGACTCTTCTCTAGTCCCTTTATCATCAAGTTGAACGTTACTAAACAGAGAATCAATAGAAGAAACACCAATCATTTTAATGTCTTCATCATTTTTATGAAAGCAATCACTAGAAAAAGCCTTTTTCTAAAAGTTCTCGTTTAGCTCTAAGCATGGCGGTTCTTTTCTTACTTTCATCCATAGAAACATATAGAGCTTTAATTGATTCTTCAACTTTATGCACAAAAGTTTTCAACTTGAGATTCTCTACATCATGAGAAACTCTATCAATACTCCTAGACATATTATCAATCTTATTAAATTTTTCTTCTATGGAAGCATTGAAAACTTTTTGAGTATTGATATATTCCTTAATATTATTCTCTAGATCAGAGGTGGTCCTATTATTATTGTAATATGGATTTCCATAGGAATTACCATAACTATTAGAGGAATTACTAGGAAAAGGCCTAGGATTAAAATTACCTCTATAAGCATTGTTGTTAAAATTATTTCTAGAGATAAAGTTCACATCTATAGCATCACTAGTTTGCTCAATCAAAGTAGACAAAGGCATATCATTAAGATCAATAGGAGCACTTTTACTAGCAACCATTTTCATAAGAGCATCAACTTTTTCACTCAAAGAATAAATCTCAACCGAATTAACTTTTTTGCTAGTCGGCACCCTTTCGGTATGCCATTGCGAATAATTCGCCATAATATTATCAAGCAATTTGGTGGCTTCACCCAAAGTAATTTCCATGAAAGTACCACCCGCGGCAGAATCCAAAAGGTTTCGAGAAACAAAATTCAACCCCGCATAATTTTTTTGTATGATCATCCAAATATTTAAGCCATGAGTTGGACAATTCTTTAGCATCATTTTCATCCTTTCCCAAGATTGTGCAACATGCTCATGTTCATGTTGCTTGAAATTCATGATCTGGGTTCTAAGGGATATAATTTCTGTGGGTGGAAAATATTTAGTGATAAAATCGTCTTTGCATTTGTTCCAAGAATCGATACTATTGTGAGGCAAAGAAGAAAACCAAATTTTTGCATGATCTCGCAAAGAAAACGGGAATAATTTCAATTTCACAATATCTTTGTCCACATCTCTTTTCTTTTGCATATCGCATAATTCTATGAAGGTATTAAAATGGGACGCGACATCCTCATCAGGAGTGCCGGAAAATTGATCTTTCATGATAAGATTCAACTAAGCAGTATTAATATCACAAGTCTCTGCACAAGTGGCGGGAGGAGAAATGGGAGTGCCAATAAAATCATTATTGTTGGTATTGGAATCACACAACTTAGTGTTCTCTTGCATCTTTTTTGAGCAATTGTAAACAAGAACACAAGTGGGCGATAGATCCGACCGGAAAACGACAAAGGGAAAAGAGGGCAAATAAAAATGACAAATGTTTGTGAAGTGGGGGAGATGAAAAAGAGAGGCAAATGGCAAGCAATGTAAATTGCGAGGAGATGAGATTTGTGATTAGGAACCTGGTATATGTTGAAGGTGCTCCCGACAACGGCGCCAGAAATTCCTTTTGATGTCTGCTAGAACTACGTCGGTATTTCCCCGAAGAGAAAGGGATGATGCAGTATAGCAGCGATAGGTATTTCCCTCAGTGGTGAGACCAAGGTTATCGAACCATTAGGAGAACCAAACAACACAACGTAAACAACACCTGCACACAAATAACAAATACTCGCAACCCGTCGTGTAAAAGGGGTTGTCAATCCCTTTCGGGTAACGGACGTGATATAGTTGAAAATATTGATAGATTGAACGATAAATAAGATAAATTGCAGAAAGGTATTTTTGGGTTTTTGGTTTAGTAGATATGAAAATAAAAGCAAAAGAAAATAGATCGCAAAGACAAATAATATGAGAAAGAGACCCGGGGGCTGTAGATTTCACTAGTGGCTTCTCTCGAGAAAATAGCAAACGATGGGAAAACAATTACTGTTGGGCAATTGATAGAACTTCAAATAATCATGACGATATCCAGACAATGATTATTATATAGGCATCACATCCAAAATTAGTAGACGGACTCCTGCATGTATCTACTACTATTACTCCACACATCGACCGCTATCCAGCATGCATCTAGTGTATTAAGTTCATGGAGCCCAAGAATGATGACATGATGTAGACAAGATCTATTTATTTAGAAATAGACCCTCATCATTTTATCCTTAGTAGCAACAATACATACGTGTCGGTTTCCTTTATGTCACTGGGATCAAGCACCGTAAGATCGAACCCACTACAAAGCACATCTTCCCATTGCAAGATAAATAGGTCAAGTTGGCCAAACAAAACCCAAATATCAGAGAAGAAATACGAGGCTATAATAAATCATGCATATAAGAGATCAAAGAAGACTCAAATAACTTTCATGGATATAAAAAGATAGATCTGATCATAAACTCAAAGTTCATCGGATCCCAACAAACACACCGCAAAAGAGTTACATCATATGGATCTCCAAGAGACCATTGTATTGATAATCAAAAGGAAGAGAGGAAGCCATCTAGCTACTAACTACAGACCCGTAGGTCTACAAGGAACTACTCACACATCATCGGAGAGGCACCAATGGAGGTGGTGAACCCCTCCTTGATGGTGTCTAGATTGGATCTCATGGTTCTGGACTTTGCGGCGGTTGGAATAGAATTTCGTCGACACCTCTAGCGTTTCTGGAATATGTGAGTATTTATAGAGCGTAGAGGCGGTGCAGGAGGCCACCAAGGTGGGCACAACCCACCTGGGCGCGCCAGGGGAGCCTGGCGCGCCCTAGTGGGTTGTGCCCCCTCGGGGCACCCCCAGGTGCAGCTCTGGCCCATGGGTGTCTTCTGGCCCGTAAAAATTCTCCAAAAAGTTTCGCGGTGTTTGGGCTCCATTTGATATTGATTTCTTGTGATGTAAAAAAACATGCGTAAAACAACAACTGGCACTTGGCACTATGTCAATAGGTTAGTACCAAAAAATGATATAAAATGACTATAAAATTATTGTAAAACATCCAAGAATGATAATATAAAAGCATGGAACAATAAAAAATCATAGATACGTTGGAGACGTATCATTATGCAATGAATCTAAAGAGGGGAGTGAATCTTGAGAAATTGAAAATATTTGGTCTCAAGAGTCATGATTGGCACATATGGATTGGGCGGGTAATGCCGACGATGTTGCATGGCTTCATCCCTCACGATGAATGGCTATTACTGGCAGAGCTGAGCTATTTCTTCTGTGTTCTTCGTGCGAAAGAACTATCGTCTGTCGTGCTAGAAGAAATGGAAGTGTTGGCGCCAAAGTTGATCTGCAAGTTAGAGAAGATTTTTCCGCCGAGCTTCATTAATCCAATGCAACACTTGATTTTGTATCTCCCGACCGAGGCAAGATTTGGGGGGGGGGGGTGCAAAATCATTGGTTCTACGCAATTGAGAGGATGCACAATACGCTCCGAGCAAAATGTAAAAATAAATGTCAAATTGAAGCATCAATGGCCGAAGCATTCATTACTGAGGAGGCGGCAAACTTTGTGACAGCACACTACGAAGCCAAAAATCGTCATTTGCATAATCCGAAGCCTTAGTACAATGTTGGCAACCCTAAAAAGGGTGGATCCAACCTCAGCCTATTCAAAGGGATGCTCACACCAGCCGTACTTCTACTCCCTATTCGTTGGATGTCGAAGAATGGCGGACCATTTCGTTGTATATCTTCACCAACCTAACAGAAGTGTGGCCGTACATCGAGTAAGTTCTCGCGGTACATTGTTTCGCAACTTATAATTCCTTTGTAATGCTCTTATTCTCGGATATTTTTTGATACAGTCGATACGTCGCCAAATTCTCGGATGGAGCGGTGATTCAAAAGGAATCCATCGAAGAGTATGAGCTTCTGGCAAAGCAAGGAGGCGGCTTTCCTGGTTTCATCTATTGGTTCAAACAAACGATAATTTCCATTAGACAATTCTCATTTCTTCGTCTAATTTGCGGCTAATGCAACCATCCTTTTCGTATTAAACTTGTAGGCTAATTCAGAGTTTATGGACGCCGAATTGAGACAAGTCGCTAATGGTTTTGACTAGAAGGTTCGTTCATTTGACAAATACGACACCAATGGGTGTCGCTTTCGTACCTACGGCACAGATCAATCTATGGCTGACCGAAAGTCTACAAGTTGTTGTGTCTCTACTATCGGCAATGAAGGTATCGAGTATTATGGGAGAGTTGAAGCAATTTATGGACTTCTATTCTATGGTCAAAATGCACCAAACGTCGTAGTCTTCAAATGTTACTGGTTCCAGCCGAAGGAGACTAGGAGGAATCATGAACATATAGGGCTAGCCGAAATCAAACAAAGCACCCATTTAGATGTTTCCGATGTCTATATTACGGCTCAACAGGCGACCCAAGTTTTCTATCTACCGTGGACCTGCCAAACTGGTCCAAATCTGAATGGTTGGGATGTCGTTTATGAAGTGCCACCACGTGTTAGACCACCTCCCCCCAATGAAGAGGATTATGAACCTCACATTAACCCAGACACACATGAAGGTGAATTCTTCCAAGAAACACATCTTCCCAAAAAACACTTCAAGAAATGGTCTACTTCACACCAGAACATTGAAGTAGACAGCGAAAGTGAACTCGACTTCACCGCTGAGCCAGAACAAGAAGAGCCAGAAAGAGAAGAGGTCACTATCGTGGATGACTTGTCAATGCTTGACTGATTACGTAAAGGTGTCCTTCCACATGTTGATGCCGCTAAACCCGATGAGCACTTCATTCATGATAGTGATGATGATGATGCATTTATTGATCCTAGAGCATTTATTGAACCCGACGATCAAAATTATTTTTAGGTATTCAAATTTTTATGTTGTACTTGATTTATATACTTTATTGTATGATTGTATGATTTATATAGTTACTTGTATAATTTTGTTACTTTGTATGATTGTTTGTTATACATAGTGTCATGGTCTTGATATCCGTCCCCGTTGGCCCTCTCCCGGTTTATGATACGGATGTGGTATATTCTCTTTTATAATTGTTTGTTGCATTTCACATTTATGACAATTAAGGCCATCAAGTTGACATAGATATATTTTTATCTAGGAGGTATGTGAACCAGAAATTGCAACCGACCCTCTTGTCTAGAAGTTAAATTTAGTTGAAAAAGAAATTGAGTATTTGAAAATAAAAAATAAAAAGAATTGAAGAAGAGAAGATGGAATTGGAGTTGTATGTTGCTGATGTCTTCGATGATCACAAGATGAAGATGAATGCAATGTGCTTGAAGATGGATGCAATGCGCTTGAAGATTAAGAAGATTAGAAAATATGCCATTGAAAATGAGGCTTGGTATCATTATACCGTTGGATCAAATTTTACCTTAGTTGCTATCTTCATCGCATTTGTGGTGATGAGGGTAAGTCTTCTCTTCTTCTTCTTCTTCTTCTTCTTCTCCTTCTTCTCCTTCTTCTTCATCATCATCATATTCTTCTTCTTCTCCTTCTTCTCCTTCATCATCATCATCATCATCATCATCATCATCATCATCATCATCATCATCATCTTCTTCTTCTTCTTCTTCTTCTTCTTCTTCTTCTTCTTCTTCTTCTTCTTCTTCTTCTTCTTCTTCTTCTTCTTCTTCTTCTTCTTCTTCTTCTTCTTCTTCTTCTTCTTCTTCTTCTTCTTCTTCTTCTTCTTCTTCTAACTTTCTTACTCCCATTTTTGCAGGTTTGATTCACTTCATGGAAGTAGCATTGATGGACTGCTAGTGTTTAGTTCTTGTTTTCATTTGTATTGATGAACAATGTGAAACTATGTATGTATATGTGGATGAACCGCGTGAAACCATGTATGTATTGGATCTTTCAATACCTTTTGTGTTCTGTTGCATTGATGGACTGCTAGATGTTTGATACATGGGCTAGTTTGATGTTGAAACTATATATATCATATATATCTTTTGAAAATGCAGGGATATAACAGAAAACAAAAACAAAAATAGCAACAATACAAGCACTTTGTCGTCCTCCACCGACGGCAAAGGGACCATTGTCATCTGCCGCGGATGGCAAAGAAGCCACATGACAACAACCTATGCAACCTGGGAGCATACCCATTTGGTCAATTTGCAGTCGGTGGTCGACGACAAAGAGATGGGTCTGCTGACGCGTCTGCTGACGTCAGGGCTGGCAGCTTTGCCGTCTGCTAGTGATCGACATAGGCTACCATTAGCCACCTAATGTGACTGACACATGTTTTTGCTGTCCATGTTCTTTGCCATCCGCCGCCGACGACAAATGGCCTTTGTCATCCGCTATGAGGAAACAGATGGCAATGAACATGTTTACCATCACTCTCTTTGCCAGGCATGTTTGCCATCAGTGGCGGACGGCAAAGAGCTTTGCCCTCCACTTTTGGTGCCTTTGCCGTCTGCAATGGCGGATGGCAAATAAGCTGATTCCTATAGTGACAATTTTCAAGAGGAAGTCGTGTCTGATTGTTCATTGATCCAACACGATTTCTTCATAGAAACTTTGTGCGTTGTCTGAGGTCATCGCCCACGGTATTTTCTCATTAACCGTTTGCAATAGAAAAACCAAGTTAGCAGGCTAATTGGCCTATTATTAATAATCCATTTCTTACTCAAATTGACATTTCATATTAAGCACACAATATATATAATTCTTGTAGTACGGAACAAAGATTTCATAATTGAAATACATCAGAGTACAACATCATATAGCTTCAACACTCAGTTATACCATATAAGCATGTAGCTAGCTACCCCATTACACAACTACACCAGCACCAAGTTTCACATGCAACATCTATAACCTTTGGAAATTATCATCATATACGGTAGAGAGACAGATGAATCTCATATGAAAACTGCTGAAGCGGAAGGCAAATATTGAGCCTTCATTGATGTTGAAGGTCTTTGCAACTTTAGACGAGTGCATGCGGATGATTGACAGTCCATGCTCCATCATCTTGAGGAAGACTTCAATATTGTACCGTGGGTGTTGTATGAATACCTTCCTCACCTCCTGACCATACATGTGGTTTGATAGGTAATCATCAGTGAACTGCTTTGGAAAGGCCTGAAAACAAAGATATGCATAAATATCTTCTCTAAATTTGGAAATGGCGCAAAGGAATAAAAAGACAAGGTATAATAGTTAGCACCATCATGTAGTGCACTGATGTCTTCTTCATTGTGCAGACAAATGTCTTGTTGTTTTTTGTCGCTAGTTTCTTTCTCCTAACAATCTTTCTAAGTTTCTCGACTTGATTGATATTCATGGACAACTCATTTCCCCATATGCAAAGTGGGTCGAACAGTGGGTCAAAACCTCTGACAGTAGGACCTACATGTGCAAGACCAAATTGTTAAAAACCTAAATATTACAATGGTTCCCGCAATTGCACAATAATGTGCTATTAGACAAAGGACCATGCATGTGCAAACGTTGATTGTAAACCTCAGTTCTTCCCATTGTTTCCATGCAACACATATAAGGTCGTTATTGATCAGATTAAGTGAGGGTCGGCGTGCTATTAGTAAAATATGTTGATGAAAAATAAACAGATTGCATATTCAGCAGATCAATTCGAGACACACGGAATAGCCATTTATCCAGACCATGTATGATTAAGAACTAGGAAATGTAGCAATTGCATACTTTTCTCATGTATTTAGTACAACCAAATTTGATTTATTCCTCACATGCATAACAATACAATATTGTACCCACAACAATTGAACATCGCATTGCAGAATTGAACCAAAGAGTTAACCAAACACCACAACAAATGAACCAAACATTAACTGGGCACCACATTACACAATATAACATACTCCTAATAGAAGATTAGACAGTTAACCAAACCAAGCATGCTTAACAACTTGGAAATATAGCAATTGTATTTGTTTCTCATGTATTTAGTACAACCAAATTCAATTTATTTCTCACATGGTAGACAATAAAAAATGGACCCACAAGAATTAAACATCGCATTGCAGAATTAATCCAATTAGTTAACTAATTAAACACCACAACAAATGAACCAAACATTAACTGAGCATCACATTGCACGATATATAACATACTAGAAGATCAGACAGTTAACCAAACCAAGCATGCTTGACAACTTTGAAATATAACAATTGTATTTGTTTCTCATGTACTTTGTACATCCAAACTTGATTTATTTCTCACATGGAAGACAATACAAAATTGCATCCAAATAAGAATTAAACATCACATTGCAGAATTGAACCAAACAATTAACTAAGCATGACAACAAATTAACCAAATAGTTAATAAGTGAGTACCACACTGCTTGACATATAGAACATATACACTAGAGGAACAAATTGCATGGTGAAAGTACATAGGAGAATTCACTAGAATTTGTTAAGGAAAGGTAGGAGCATCACATGCAATGGGTAAACAAAGGATGCTTAACCAACATAGCTAGCTAACTGAACATAGGTCCTTATAGTGAGCTAATAAGACAAGCTACTCCTCATGATATCGCTAATGATTGGCTCCTTGGACATGGAAGAGGGCAAGGCCTCCACATCGTGGGTGCCCTCCGCGTAGTGGTGAGTTTCCTGAGCCGCTCCAGGCACCAACCTGCTGGCTCTCGAGTTGAGGTAAGCACGGGCACGCTGAGAAAACACCTCGTAGTCTTCGTTGAAGGCACCAAGGGTGGCCTCGAGAAAATGCTACAAACTGAAGTTTAAAACAGCCAACTGCGTCGCGACGTCGGTGCACGAGGCGTCGACGGTGGCCTCGACAACGAGGTGCTCCTCCAAGATCTGTGGGTCAGCACGAACGGCAGCCATCGCGACCCCATCTACGCGTGCGGCTGTGATTTGCTTCTCCGCTACCAAATGCTCCTTGAGCTCCTGGCTATACTGCGTGCACCATGGTTTAGGGCGGCGCTTATTTGGGGCAGGGGTCGGTGATTTGGGTGGAAGGTGTCGCTCCAGCGATCGCGACATGTGGGATGTAGAAGGAGGAGGAGGATGGGGTTTGGGAGTGGATTACCTTCCTAGATCGACGAGGCCTAGCAGCGTGAAGGAGGCTCGCCGGCGAGGATGCAGCACTGCAAGCAAGGAGTGAAGGTTCAAACTTGGAAATGAAGGCAGAAACTGGGGAAATGTGGCTTTTGGTACGGGGGAGGGGGTGAGGAGGTAGATATTTCCCCAGAAGCCAAAAATTTTGGCTTGGTGCTGCGAAAAAACTGGTGAGCAAAGTGTTATCATACACGGTCCCTTATTCAGCAATGTGTACAATGACTGGTACAACGAGGTGCTATACACACGGTTTTTAACCCCTTTCCGCGACGGCATTTGGAACCGTCGCCAAGTGAGTGTGGGCGATAGGGGGGGGGGTCCTTCCCACACTACCGAGAAACCGTCGGGGATATGGAGCCATGATCCAGAGGCCTTGCAAAATGTAATCGTGTGCGATGCAACACACACTAAATTCTTTCGCACATGTGGGATCAGTGATTAAACATTTCTAATGACGAAGTGAAACCAAACGGTGTGTCATAATGAACCGTATGGGAAACAGTATGTAAGGCACACGGGCCAACATATGAACTGTGTGCGATATGTGCCCCGTCGGACACGAGTTTTCTGGGGAACCCGTCTGCCATGCAAGACTCCATCACACACATTTCCTAACAATTACCGTGTGCGATAATATTCTATCACAAACAGTTCAGGAGCCCCTTCGCACACATACAAGTGCTGCGGACCGTTCGTGATTTGTTGTGCATCACCGACAGTTGCTGCAAGAGTGATGTGTGCTTTTTGTTTGGGATCCCACACGTTTCCTGAAAAATTTACGACTAGGATTGTATTTTACATTGGGCACGGTTTACTCCGAGCTCTCGTGTGCGATAACGTGATATCACAAACGGTTCCGGAGACCCTACGCACACGTAGTAGCGCTACAAATTTGTTTGTGATCTGTTGTGTATCATCGACGGTTCTGCTACAATTGACACATGCTTTCCGATGTGGATCGCACACACTCATTTAGTTGAATCATGTGCGGAGCAATTGCTAGGTTAAAACAAAAATATCCTATTTTGAATGGGCATGCAAAAAAGCAAATTTGCCACAATATTCAACTGAACAAATAGTGTCCATAGGAAGAACATTCATCAGATTTCGCAAAAATTGCAATTGAACATATCTTAGCTAAATTCCAATGATTTATCCACACATATATGCATTGCATAATTAATCATAGTGTACGAAATACGAAGACCTCATTACATGTAAAACAATGGATCCATGTGTATATGTTTAGCGGCTAACTCTTACTCGATGTTTTAGGAGAAAGCATGCTAAAATCTTCATTATCACCAGTGGGATTGATGTAGTGATTCAAGAACAAGTCACTGATAAATCTCAAAACCATCAGCAATTCACCAGCGGGGAGCGGTTCAGGTGTCCTCGGTTCTATGATGAGCTGCTGTATTTTTAAGACTAGAATGTGCCATATGCGTGGAGTAGAAGATATTAATTAAGATAGACTTACTGGTACTAATTCGCGAGGATCTTCACAACTATGAGCAGATTTGCAGATGGAGAGCATGTGTGTGCAAACATAGTATCCACAAAGGTTGTTCCTGCTTGTTGCTGAGGACACTGAATTTTCTTGTACAGAATTAGTCATGTATTTGTCTTGTTAGGAACAACCTAACCAGTGTTAGATGTATTATTTTTTTTGGACAGAAATAGAAAGAATTTATTTAGAAGCTTGAACATTTGACTAGTGTAAGAAAATGTATTTGCAGACTATTAGATAAATTTTTCAAAAATAGCGGATTTTGGTACCGGAGAAACGATCTTCTACTGCAGAGGTAGTTCCCTCTTCAACAGGTTCCCTGGTTTAGTTTTCCACAATGCAAGCACACTGCAAATGAAGATGAATTTTGAAAATATCAATTATTGAACCAGATATGAATGCAAATTAATTTCAACACCATAGAATTTAATAGCTATCCATGAATTACTGAAGATGCGCCAGATCCTGAGCGTTTGTTGACTCTCTTAGAGAATCCATGTAGTAAATTGTGTTCTTGTTTGGAACAATGAATACCAATATCTAGTGATCGCTACATATTAGGAAAGCCATGAACTTACGAATTATGTCGAAATCTGGAAGACAATCAGTGTATGCGTGGTTGTTTACTTGACTTACCGTTAATGATATGGCCAGAGAAATGATTCTTCATGGGACGTGTTTTCGAAGATACAGACGACCGTGTTAATGGCCCAGTCCAGTAGGTACTTACCATCTAATATTATGCCATTTGCTAATGCAAAATATATGAAATACACATTCTCCCTTTTTCTTCTCTGCGCGTTGAATCCCTTGAGAGGAATAAAATGCAGTTAGTTGTTTATTATTTACAGCCTTATATGGAGAAATTGATCAGAGTTTGTTAAGTACTTACAAAATCAGGCATCTAACAAGAGTGGCATCGAGCTTGTTGAAGTTGAAGATGAGATGTAAGTCCTCGAAACTCACATTGATGGAACCGGCATCATGTCAAAAATGATCTCTGTTGTAGTGGACTAGCAGACCATGATGACCTGCTAACATTTGATCCATGCAATATTCATGTAACTCATGGAAACTGGAGCAACACTCATCAAAGTATTCACCAACAAGAAATGGTTGACCATTGATGCACGCTACATGCTTCAAGTACGTTTGCTTTATTTTTAGCAAGCTACAAATCTATTTCTTCATCATCCATGCCGTCAAAAATAATACTACTTCCCGATTCGAACAACCTGTTGTTAATTTGCTCAGGGCGATGAGTGCTTTAAGTAAGAGGCAATCGTTCTCTTTCCTCTTCGGTCTCCCGCCGCGCTTCCTTGTGGGTGTAGCCTTTTTGGCCGCTTCCTTCTTGCCACTTGAAGGATTTCTAGCAGAACGTCTGGTTGGTTGCAAGGTAGACTACCGAGCAGACAGTGAAGCTTCGACAGACTGCTTAGCAGACGGTTTATCTATGCTGGACTGCTGAGCTGGCGGTGTTGCTGTGATGGACTGTTGGGCTGTAGGAGGAGAGGCATTGGACTACTGACCATGCATTGAAGCTATGTCGGGTTTCTGTGCAGGCGCCGCCAACTTGCCGGTGTGCTGAGGAGGCTGTGCCAACACGTTGGTTTTCTGAGTAGGAAGTGTTGATGCATTGGTATGCTGATCACGCGGCTATGGACCAACGGACAAATGAGCAGTAGGTTCTGGACCTACAGACTGCTTAGCAGGCGGTTCCAAAGCATCAGACTGCTTACAGTCCGCTCGACCAGGTTGGTCTGCTAAGCATGTGCTGCAGCAGGGTCTCCCACTACTGCTTCAGTGGTTGGTGTCGGGATCGTGGGAACCAGGGTACCCAGACTTGCCTGCCTGCGGCCCACAGCGTGGCTCCTTCACTGGCCTGGTACGACCCATCTTTGGCATCAACAAACAAGACCCTCGCGAGAGGCCAAGCCTCGCGAAGCGGACGACACCAAGGCCTCCGGAAGGAGCAGCTTCCCTAGGCTGGCTCCCGAGGAGCGGAGATCTCTATGCAAGCCCCCACCTCGTGAGGTTCAGATGACGCAAGCCCTGACGACCAAGGCCAGGCGGGCACCAACGGGCGTAGAGCGGCAGGTTTCCTCTTTGGTGTTAAAGAAGCAAGCGCAGGCGCGGAGTCTCGAGGAATCAGCCAGAGGTTTCCATTTCCATGCAACAAGATCAAGATCGCCAGGACGACATGACGGAGGTCATCACCGAGCCCACCATGGCATCCCGACTAGAAGCTTTACATGCAAAGACCACCTTTCGCCGGGATAAGATGTACTAGTTGTCTCCCTTCAAATTTGGCCATTGTGGGATCCCTCCCCGTCGGTGTCAAAACCGGTGGATCTCGGGTAGGGGGTCCCGAACTATGCGTCTGAGGATCGATGGTAACAGGAGGCTCAGGACACGATGTTTACCCAGGTTCAGGCCCTCTCTATCGAGGTAAAACCCTACTTCCCGCTATATTAATACGGATGAATATGAATACAAGAGTTGATCTACCTCGAGATCGTATTGGCTAAACCCTAAAGTCTAGCCTATGAGGATTTGAGATTCTCTGTTAGCATCTACAGACTAAACCCTCCAGTTTATATACACACCAGAGGGGCCTAGGGTTTGTACATACCATCGTGCAGAGGAAGGAAATATTACACCCGAACCTAAAACCTGCCTTTATACGAATACATGAGTCCTATCCGGATACGAGAGATGATCTTCAACTATGATCTTCACAGCCCACCAGTCCGGCCCACCAAGAGTTATCAGGCCTCCAGAGGACCCCTCGATCCAAGACTTCCTCAGTAGCCCCCGAACCTGACTTCAATGATGATGAGTTCGGCTTCCGTATTGTCTTCGGCATTGCAAGGCGGGTTCCTTCTTCCGAATATATCTTCTGCAAAAAAGTGTATTGTGTTCGGCTCTGCAAGGTTAGTACAACCCTTAGCCTCGAAGGCAAGGTTCTTAAAAGAAAATGAATAGTGTGTCTCTACTGACAACTTTTGGGTGAAGCGTCGCATCTAAACCACCAACATATCGAACCGTTTTATTTGGTCCTAGTTTTGCGTTTCGAGCTATATCCTCATTGACACGTCCCATCAGAATAGAGATCGTGCCCGCTTATTGTGGGATCCTTATCAATATGACGTGAGCACCCACGCCGCGCATTACGCACGACCACTTTGGGAACCAGCGAGGTTTATGGCTAAAGTGGGGGGGGGGGACGCTATGTATTCACAGCGTTATAAAAGGATACACATCCCTTTCATCAGCCCCACGCCTTCCTCAAGCTCGAGCTCTCCAATCTTCCTAGCCCTAGCATTCTCATCTCCTGCGCCCACCACTCCTCGTTCCTCAACCACTACTCCCCTTCCCAACAATGGCTAGATCAAGTGCCAGGGGCAAGTGGGAAGCTTCCACGGTCACCGAAAAGACTGTGGAGGATCTACGGAGTGCGAGCTATCTCGCCGCCAACATCGCGCACCGAGGCCCTGCCAAGGGTCAGGTGATTCCCGTCCCTGAGGCGGGTGAGAGGGTAGTGTTTACTTCCCATTTTGTTAGGGGGCTAGGGTTTCCACTTCACCCCTTTGTTCGGGGTCTTTTGTTCTTCTACGGGCTAGGTTTACATGATCTAGCCCCGAACTCAATCCTTCACAAATCTGCTTTCATTGTAGTATGTGAAGCTTTCCTCCGCATCCCTCCACACTTCGGCCTATGGCTCAAAACCCTCAACATGAAGCCGAAGGTGGTGGACGGACAACACGCGAAGTGCGGGGGCGCCATGATTAGCAAGCTCCCGAATGGAACTTGGCCCAAGGGCTCATTCGTGGAGACGAATAAGGTCTGGTAGCAGGAGTGGTTCTACATCACCGAACCCCGCGACGCCAAGTGGGCGGAGGCACCTGCTTTCAGATGTGGACCCCCAGAGAGGCTGACATCTTGGACCAAAAAAGGTCTGGACTGGGGGTCTCATACTGAAGTGGCGACTCTCGTGAGCCACATATCCGACATGATTTCCAAAGGGCATCAACTCTCGTCCGTGGTCCAGGTAATGCTGGCCCGGCTAGTCCTTCCCTGACAAAGCCTAGATTCCTCCCTATGGGAGTTCGATCCAACTGGGGATAAGCCTCTGAAGCACCTCTTCGTCTTTATGCACAAAGAGATTTGGAAGCATCTCTTTAAGAGTCAGAAGGAGTGGTTGGAAGAGACCGAGGACGTGGGCTACAGTACGGCTGTTTCTGCCCCAGAGGTAACAGAAAAACTTCGCCGAATATATATCTCCCCCTTATTTAATGATGACAGGAGTTGGAGTTTTTGCGTGATATACAGGTCTGGACAACGAAGGCGACCCGGATCAAGTGTCTGACGCCTTTGCCCGAAGACCCATAATTGCCTCAGGTGATGGCGATGCTGGTCCCGGCGCCATACAAGGCGCCGGTCAAGAAGCCCAAGAAGAAGGGCAAGGGGGCTGGAGACAGCCCCCGCCCTGCGGACAAGAAGTCCGAGGAAATCAACATCCTCTCCTCTGACAAGGTGGAGGAAGATGATGATGAGGAAAAAGAAGAAGAAGAAGAAGAGCTCCCCGCGCAAGGCAGGGGGACAAAGAGGGGGGCCGCCGCTGACGCAGGCACGGCTGTGCCCCGGAGGAAACTGAACCTCGCGGCTAGTTTGGATTCATCCGAACATAGCTTCGTGGTGAAGCCCAGGGTGAAATCCCTGCCCGAATCGTAAGTTTGTCCGGATTGACTGCTGCACCTTTGTTTATTTAGTATTTTTTATACTTACTTAGAATTTTTCTCCTGCTGACCTACAGCCCTCCCGGAGGACACCCCGACACCTCCTTATCGGAGGGGAACTCTCTAGCGCCCGAAGAGACGGAGAGTGACTCGCCAGTCCGGGCTCCATCGCCCGTGATCGGCGGGGACACCGAAGTGTCTTCCCAGCGGGTGTCCTCCGCCCTAGGAGATGAGGGCGGGGTAGGTGACAAGGCGGCCGGGGATAATACCTCGGCGGCTGCCAACCATGGGGAGACAATCCCCATGGAGACCGAAGACGTGGGGCCCAAACAGTCCGGGCCCCACCGAATACTGTCCCGAAGCCTAGCGCAGCCCCGGGGTCCGAAGACCCAACTCCCCAAGTGGTCGGCGGCACCCGGAGTTAATCCGGAGGTGCCGGACTCTATGGAGGGGTCACTACAAGGTGCCTCCACTTTAGAGGAGCACCGTACCGTGATGGGTGTGGTGATGAGGAAGATTCAGTCCGTCAAAGGCAGACTGAATGAAGCCTTCAACAGCTTGCTAACAGGCTTTGAGGTAACCAATGTAATGCTTTTTGTGAACTTTATTTCTTTTAAATACACATATATAGCCAGTAGACCCTAATGCTTTGTGTGATTCTGAAGAGAATCGGACGAAGTATCCATAATATAGCATACTTACAGAGCTGAACTGTTGTGCAGGCTTCACTAGTTGCAGCAACTACGCGAGACGCAGAGGTTGCCGAACTAAACCGGAAGCTCGAGTTGGCCAACGCGGACCTCGATCGCGTCAACTAGTGTTTAGATGAAATGCAAGGTATGCAGATTTTAAAATGTCAAAAAGACTAGTTCAATATTGATCCAGTATGTTTTATAAACTCTGATTTTGTACTATGTATTACATAGCTCGCGCCACTGAGCTCGAGGCCCTCAAGGGCGAGGTTGCCAAGGCCAAGAAAGAGGCCAAGGTGAACAAGATAGCCACTGACAAAGCGGCTGCCAATTTGAAGGCTGAAAAGGCTGAGTGCGAGAAGCACCGATCTCGGGTGTCCGAAGTCGAGGTCGAGCTCAATGATGCCATTATGAAATGTGAGGCATTGGAGAAGAAGGCTTCAGAACAGGCATCCGAGCTTGGTGCGGCAGTGAAGACTGCCCAGGATGCTCCAGGCGAGTCGCGCAGCACCCGTCAAGAAATCGAGCAGGCACGAAAAATAGCATTTGGTAAGACATTTCTCTTACAGAGCATCTTCGGAGGGCAGAAGTATATTGGGTTGACACAGTTATGGGGTTCTCCAGGCGTGTTTGCTGATCTTCCAAGGAGCAGTGCTGACGCTGCCCAGTACTTCCGAGCCCAGGAGGGGAACAATACGGAGAAGCTGTTCTGGTCGCAGTTCTATGCGCCACAACATCCAGTGCTCCTCAAAGACCAGATGAAGCAGCTGGTCGAGCTGCAGAACATGGCGGGTTTGGCCATGAAGGACTTAATAGTCCGGCTATGGCCCGTTGATCCAATCCCAAGTAGTTATTTCCGATTGGTGAAGCGTCTCATCGAGCCGAGCCCGTGGGTTGACGCACTGACGCGTTCGGCCTGCTTTGAAGGTGCTTGAATGGCCTTCGCTCGTGTCAAAGTACACTCGGAGAAGATGAACGTAGGGCATATTGCTACCGCTGGCCTGCCCGCAGGCAAGGAGCACCGCAAGCCAGAGCAGTACTTCGAGGACGTCATCGAGGGTGCCCGCCTTGTAGAAGGCCAGTGTTCGAAGGATCTTATCTTCGAGTGATTGTATCCCGATGTAAAGACTATGCTTATGAATCCGATGTATATAAATTTTGCGCTATTTATAATATCAGCGTCTTTTACCTCCTGTGTGACTATTTATCTAAATCTAAAAGTTTTTAGTCATCGGCTTCATCCCCCATGTACATAATACTGGGGTGTTCGGTCATATCCATACACACTCTTTATCCAATGTCTTGGTCAGTGTAGGAGGTGTATGCGGAGCGAACCATGCAATCAGACTATGCGGCGTTATTGCTTTCACTTAGTTGTAGGAGCTTGACATGTGGGGCTAGGTACTAGCCCCTGGTGCGGATATGATATTCCTTTACTTAAGGTATTCAATTGCACCTGGCTAGGCAAAAACCAACCCTTCATATAACACGGGGTAGATCTCTATCGATCGTAGTATAAAACTTAAGTCGCTGGATTGCGGACCAGGTTCTCGCTTACCATGACATTCAGTTTTCGGCTTTCTCTACTGAGGTACTTGACCGGACGAGTGATGACCCACAAGTGTAGGGGATCTATCATAGTCCTTTCGATAAGTAAGAGTGTCGAACCCAACGAGGAGCAGAAGGAAATGATAGACAGTTTTCAGTAAGGTATTTTCTGCAAGCACTAAAATTATAGGTAACAGGTAGTTTTGTGATAAGGTAATTGGTAGCAAGTAACAAAAGGTAAAAGTAAATAAGGTGCAGCAAGATGGCCCAATCCTTTTTTAGCAAACGACAAGCCTGGACAAACTCTTATATGAAGGAAAGCGCTCCCGAGGACACATGGGAATTATCGTCAAGCTAGTTTTCATCATGATCATCTGATTCGCGTTCGGTACTTTGATAATTTGGTATGTGGGTGGACCGGTGCTTGGGTGATGTCCTTACTTGGAGAAGCCTCGCACTTATGATTAACCTCTAATGGAAGCATCCACAACTACAAAAGAAGTATTAAGGTAAACCTAACCATAGCATGAAACAAGTGAATCCAAATCAGCCCCTTACGAAGCAACGCATAAACTAGGGTTTAAGCTTCTGTCACTCCAGCAACCCATGATCTACTTATTACTTCCCAATGCCTTCCTCTAGGCCCAAATAATGGTGAAGTGTCATGTAGTCGACGTTCAAATGACACCACTAGAGGAGAGACAACATACATCTCATCAAAATACCGAACGAATACCAAATTCACATGACTACTAATAGCAAGACTTCTCCCATGTCCTCAAGAACAAAAGTAACTACTCACAAGACATAATATTATTCATGATCAGAGGGGTATTAATATGCATAATGGATCTGAACACATGATCTTCCACCAAATAAACCAACTAGCATCAACTACGAGGAGTAATTAACACTACTAGCAACCCATAGGTACAAATCTGAGGTTTGGGTACAAAGATTGGATACAAGAGATGAATTAGGGTTTGAGAGGAGATGGTGTTGGTGAAGATGTTGATGAAGATAGCTCTCCACAAGATGGGAGAGTTGTTGGTGATGACAGCGGTGACGATTTCCCCCTCCCGGACGGAAGTATCCCCGGCAGAACAGCTCTGCCGGAGCCCTAGATTGGTTTCCGCCAAGGTTCCGCCTCGAGACGGCGGCGTCTGGTCCCGAAAGCCTCCTTGTGATTTTTCCAGGTCAAAACACCTTATATAGGAGAAGATGGGCATCGGGGAGCCATCGGGGGGCCCACGAGGCAGGGGGCGCGCCCCCACCCTCGTGGACAGGTGGTGGCCCCCTGGTGATCTTCTTTCGCCAGATATTTTTTATATTTTCTGAAACGGTGTCCTGTGAAGTTTCAGAGCTTTTTGAGTTGTGCAGAATAGGTTTCCAGAGTTTGCTTCTTTTCCAGCCCAGAGTTCCAGCTGCCGACATTCTCCCTCTTCATGTAAACCTTGTAAAATAAGAGAGAAAAGGCACAAGTATTGTGACATAACGTGTAATAACATCCCATAAAGCAATAAATATCAACACATAAGCATGATGCAAAATAGACGTATCAACGAGCTAGAAGTACAATCGCAGTAGTTCTCCCTTTACACCCTAGCTGAACAATCAGGAACATAGGCGTAAGCACAGGAGCTGGGCAACCCAACTATTGACCCAAGACATGATTCCAAACCGATGCATATAAGGCAAACATCCAGGATGCCGAACACTCCCTACAGGTGTTCGGTCTTTTCAACATAAACTGGGATGAATACAGCCCCTGGTAATGGGCCCTTATTGACAAGGCACATATGGCAATCTGATGCGGGAAGAGAACATTTTATGATGAGTGAATAAAACTCCGAACATAATACATATAAAGCTTCTCTATTAATATCCCTCTATAGTACGGCGAGCCGCGAACTTACAGACAATGCCGAAAACCTTTTTGGACATTTTACATGCCAAAAAGGTATATAACAAGAAAGAGAAAAAAAGGTTTACACAGGGTCTTAATCTAAAAAGAAACCTTAGTGCGGGTCCCTGCTGCACGTCTGCGCCGTTTCCTCCTCTGTAATGTGTCCTTGAAGGGGTGAGAGTATGATGGCCGTCTGTAAAAAAGAAAAAGAAAAACTTGGAAAAGAAAAAGAAATCAAATGTGGCCATAACAAGTCTGGTTTGTTTAATGAACCTAAAAAATATAAGTTTAGAGTCCGAATAGGGTCTAGCCGAACTATGGACTATATGCAGGCACCCCCGATCATTGCCCAAGGAATTTTTAAGGCATAATTATGTACTCGAGGCACATATGCTATCACCTTGTGGGACAGTCGACGGGGGCGTAACTGTCAATCATTGTTGAGGAAACCGTTAAGTGGTACCTGCTCGGTTGGCTGGCGAGTAGGGGATTAATCGGCTAATCGGCAAGTTAATCGGCCATTTAATCAATTAATCGGATGATTTATCGGTTTATCAGCTACTCGGTGACCCTACGAGTAGGGATTAATCGGCATGTTAACTGGTTAATCGGGTGAATTCTTGAATAGGGCTGTCCATTTTGCTCAGGTTCATCTGAGCTGCCGCACTGAGGCGTGTGCCGGACACTTTTAGTTATGTCCGCTATTGATAAATTATCCAGCTTGAATAGGCCATTTTGGACTTCGGCTGCTAAGGCCGCAGTGTCCTCCTCCGTGCGGAGAGAGCGCTCCATGTTTCCATTGACCGTGATAACGCCACGTGGTCCAGGCATATTAAGCTTTAAATAAGCATAATGCAGGACTGCATTAAAGCGGGCGAAGGCCATTCTTCCGAGTAGAGCGTGATAGCCACTTCGGAACGGAGCTATGTCGAAGATTAATTCTTCGCTTCAAAAGTTATCAGGAGAGACAAATACGACCTCCAACATTAAAGAGCCCGTGCAGCGGGCTTCTATGCTCGGTATCACTCCTTTAAAGGTCGTGCTGCTTGGCTTGATTCTTGATGGGTCTATCCGCATCTTGCGGACAATGTCCTAATATATCAGATTATGACTGCCGCCGCCGTCCATGAGGACTCGGGTGAGGTGGTATCCATCGATTATTGTGTCGAGCACTATGGCAGCCGAACCCCCATGACGAATACTAGTCGAATGATCCCTGCGATCGAAAGTGATCGAATAGGCCAACCATGGGTTGAATTTTGGGGAACAGGCTCAACGGCGTAGACAACTCGGAGTGCGCACTTGCGCTCCCTCTTTGGGATATGAGTGGCATATATCATGTTCACTGTTTTGACCTCCGGTGGAAATTTCTTTTGTCCCCCCATATTCGGCTGGCGAGGTTCGTCCTTGTCTTTGCTCCGAGGCTCTTTTCCTTTGTGTTCGGCATTGAGCTTCCCGGCCTGCTTGATGTGACGCCCGAAGACCGACGTCCGAGAAGATTCCAGAAGATTCCAGAAGATTCCAGATGTTCCGGGCTGCCCGTGTATTCTTTTGTGCTTGCTTCTTTATTTTTGCATTGCATCATGTCATCATGCCATCATGTCATTTTATTTTTGCATCTCAACTTAAATAAATTGTGTGGACCTTCGGTCCATTTAAATCGAGGGAAGATGACTTCTCTTTATAACATATAAAAGTCTCTCAATATTTAGGGAGCTATATTTATTAATTATTCCATTGCTTCGGAATCACCATAACACACTTGCATAATTTCCCCATGTCTTTTCACTTCGAGTTTCACCTTCAAAATCTTGCCAATAATTCTTTTCCGTTGTTTCGAGGTTCCTCCGAAAATTCGAACATTTTTGGACACTTCTATATTCAAGTCTTAGTTCAAACTATTTGAATTAAATTCAAATATGTTTGAGTTATTTTTCCAATCACGCTTTTTCTATTTTTCTCCGGTCGTGCTCATTTTTACGAGCCCGAGGAAAATTAACCTTTGTCCTAATTCTTGCCCTAACCCCCCTCCTATTTTTCTTTTCTTCTCTTTTGTTTCTACTAAAGAAATAAAAAAAGGAAGAAAACTCCTCCAGCCGGCAGGCCTCCCAGGAGCCCAACAGTCTCCTTCTCCTCCTAGGCCTTTTCTCCCAGCGGGCCAGTTCTCTAGGCCACTTCAGGCCCAATCCTAACCCTAACTCCCTGGCTCGACCGCAACCATCGCTCGCTCTCTCCCTTTTCCCTCTACACCGCCGCCACCCTCCCGTT
Organism: Secale cereale; assembly: GCA_902687465.1. Lineage (NCBI taxonomy): Eukaryota > Viridiplantae > Streptophyta > Magnoliopsida > Poales > Poaceae > Secale > Secale cereale. Next base: position 262,879,597 of record LR738712.1, on the reverse strand, counting down.
CCCCATGGATCTCCCTCTCCCCTGCCTCCCTCAGCGCTCGCTACCCCGATCCACTCCTTTTCCCTCGATCCCCTTTTCCTCTGCGATCGAAGCCCGAGCCCAGAGCCCAGCGCCGATTCCTTCGGTCCATCGCCCCGATTCCCCTCGCGCTCCCCTCGAGCCGCAGCTCCGACTCCCGCGCCACGCCGCGCCAGGGCCTCGCCCGCGACCCCTCCTCGTCCCGGCCGCGACCTCGCCTCCATGCCCGCGGCCTCCCTCCGCCTCCTCCGTCCTCTAGCTCGCCAGGCCGCGGCCACCGAGCTCCGGCCCTCTGCCTCGGCCAGGCAGCAGAGCCCAGCATCCCTATCTCCGACGCACCGAGCCTGCGGCCAGCCCCGTCCAGCCGCGTCCCCAGGCTCGGGCCCGGCCCTCAGGCCCCTCCTCCGTCGCCATCTTCCCTCGTCTCCGTCGTCCAGCGCGGCCTAGAACAACTCCCTCGTCCAGCGCCCGGCGCCGCCAACCTGCTGCTGCCTCTGTCGAGGAGCACGAGTCGACCCCTGCATCCTCTGCTCCGAGCGGCTCCTTGCTGCCTTTTTTTTCTCTTGTTGTGAAGACCGCAGCGGCTTGCTCCAGCCTTGGGCACCTCCTGCGAGACGATGTCCTTGTTTTTGCCTGCCCGTGTTTTGCCTACAGGAGACCGCAGCCACAAGAACCGTGGATGCCAAGTTTCTCTTCCAGGGACGCCAAGACCCTGGATACACCAAGTTCGACTACACATCCGGGACGCGACAAGTACCTCGACGGCCGCTGTTTTGAAGACCCTCAAGTACCTCTACGGATACCCAAACGTCTACGATCGAGTACGACTACCGTCGCCGAGACCAAGTACCACGATGACCGAACGGCTACGATGACATGAACATCTACGTGCCCGAACATCTACCGTCGCCCGAACGTCTACCGTCGCCCGAACGTCTACCGTCGACCATCGAAGACCCCGTGAACAACTACCGCCGTCGGAACGACTACTTCCTCTTCGGAAACGTGAACCACTACTTCCTCTACGTCCCTCGACGATCTCGAACCGTCCCGAAACGAGTGTTTCGAAGGTATAACCCCGAGACGATGACCCCGTGGATGAATGTTGTGTTGTATGAAATGTTCCCCTTGTGCACCGTGTCCGTTTCGTCCCTTTTGTCATGTTCCTCGGTTGCCTCGTCACCGACTCGTGGGAACCCGGTGACGGGATCGCCCCACCTTTCATCTCGTTTGACTCGCTCACGCCATCTTCCTTTTGCTCCGGACTCTCAACGAGTTACCGGAACAGAGATGTTGCGTTGCATCATTTTCGGATCGTTGTCGTGGCACCTTTCCATTCCACCACGGTGACAAATGCTTCATATCATCTTCTTGTTAACCTTTTAATAAAATTGCATAAACTTGATCATGTCATCCGCATCATGTTAACAACATTAAATGTGTTAATTGTTGTTGCTTATAATTACTAAACATGCTCATGGGGATTTTCCGGATATGTTGTTGTTATTTCCGGCCTCATTTAAAATGTCTAAATAGTGTAGTTTTATTATGCTTCACCTCTTGCCATGTTGAAAACATTTAATCTTGTCTTGTAAATAACGAGAGTCAACTAAATAATTAACATGTGGTGTTTTGTCAATATGCAACTCGTTGCATATTGAGCTCCACTTAACTTGTAGTGTTGCTTGTGCACTTTGCCATGCCATGCATATTTTAAACCGGACATGCATCATACTTGGATGTGCATCGTATGCCATGTTTATGCTTGTGTGTTTACTGAGTTGTTTGCTTCTTTCCGGTTGCTTCTCTTGTTAGCTTCGGTTTCGTTCCGGAGTTGTGAGGATTCGCTCGACTGTGTTGCTCCGTCTACTTCATGGATCCGTTCTTCTTCCTTGTGGAATCCCTGGCAAGATGACCGAACCCCGATAACATTACTATCTTTGCCTATTGCTAGTAGATCCGCTCTATAGTTTTGCCTCGATGCCCATGATCTTCTTGTCAGCCTCCTACTTGTCACCATTGCCCTGTTTAACCAACCTACCTATGCAAACCGTTGCTTGGCTAAGTACGCTTCGCTTAGCCCTTCTTATAGCATTGTTAGTTGCAGGTGAAGATTGAAGATGCTCGCTTCATGTTGAAGTTTGGTTGGGTTATATCACACTATATATATGCTTAAAAATGAAATCATCCATATATTGGCAAGGGTGGAAGGCTAAGACTTTTGCTTGGTGTTTTGTTCCACTCATGCCGTTAGGAACCGTATAAACCGGTGTTATGTTCCTTGATTATGCGTTCCTAACACGGTTGGGGTGTATGGGACCCCCTTGATAAACCGCTAAGTGCTAAGTCTTTTCCAGCAAGTCCCAACATTTGGTACTATTTGCCTCATAATAACAACTTATTTAATTAATTAAATTTGCATAGGGGGTCGCGTCCCCGAGGATTCTAATTCTACATAGCAAGGGGGCCAGTGCTGATGGTGTTGGTCCCAAACGGGGAGTCTGCAGGGCCGCCTTGGGGAAACCCGAGGTATCTGGTATACCTGTAGAATCGCCCATCCGGTCGTGTCCTGAGACTTAGATACGCGCGGCTACTATCAGGGTGTCGACACGCCGGGAGGATTGGCTAGATTAGCCTTACCTTAGTTCGGTTTAACTTGAGCACGGGATTCCGAGAATACTCGAGTCTTCCCACCTTGGAGTTGCGACTCCGCGGATCGTGGGCTTGTAATGGGTCAAGTTGGAACACCCCTGCAGGGTTATGAACTTTCGAAAGCCGTGCCCGCGGTTATGTGGCAGATGGGAGCTTGTTAATATCCGGTTGTAGATAACTTGACACAATGTTTCTAATACACTACCAGCGTGTGTTCCGTGACTGTCAATTTCCGAATAGGGATTCGGGAGTTGAACACGGTGGGGTTATGTTTGACCGGCTTTAGTTAGGATCACTTAGTGATCATCTCTCGACCGAGGCTTTCTCTTCTCGCTCTCTTTTACCTAAGTTAGTGCTAGTTGCTGCTGCAGACTCTTGCTATTCCTTCACCTCTTATTCTTTCTTCAGCCTTGTTCCACACCCAAGGCTTAAATAGTCGTGTTACCCGGGAACGGGATTGCTGAGTCCTCTGTGGCTCACAGTTACTTCACCACACCAGATGCAGGTTCAGCCGAGTTTGATGCAGAAGCTGATTCAAGTTCTTCACCAAGAGCTCGATGAAGAGAGTGGCCGTATGTTTGTGACGTTTCGATGTTCAGTAGTGGTTTCTACTAGGATTCGATCCTGACCTGTGGCTTTATGTTGTTTTGGTATCTTTCTTTGGATCTTCGCCCGTAGTCGGGTTGTGATGTTTTGAATGATGTATTGCTTATGTAATGTATTGTGTGAAGTGGCGAGTGTAAGCCAACTATCTCCTTTTGCAATTTAATCCCTCTTTTACATGAGTCGTGCAAAGATACCAAACTTGAGATCATTCTAGGATGGGCTTATACCTTTAAGTCGTGCCTCGACACGTAGGAGGTATAGTCCCATCCTGGGCATTACACTTGAAGACCCAACAGTTACGGTTTGTATGGTTGGTAGGTTTTTCTGGGGTGCCATGGATTTGGCAGGGCCTATCTAATATTTTGTCTAGACTGGATGGACCATCTCTGTTGCCTTTAAATGGCTTCTTTCGTTGACCGGGTTTGGAGCCACTGAAACCGGCGTTTACCGCTGTATGATCTGGGCTTCCAGCATTGTTTCGACATTTGTTTTTGTTGCGTCGTGGCTTTCCATTGCCATCCATGTCTTCAGATGTTCCCGGGTCGCTGGTACTGCTACGAGCTAACCAACTATCCTCACCCGCGCAAAAGCGAGTCATGAGTGTAGTTAGGGCTGCCATTTTCCTCTGTTTTTCCTGTCCTAGGTGTTTGGCTAGCCATTCATCCCGGATACTGTGCTTGAATGCCGCTAAGGTTTCAGCATCCGGACAGTCGACGATTTGGTTCTTCTTAGTGAGAAACCGATTCCAAAGCTTGCGGCCTGACTCCCCGGGTTGTTGGATGATGTTACTTAGATCGTCAGCGTCCGGGGGCCGGACATAAGTCCCTTGAAAATTGGCCCGAAAAGTGTCCTCAAATTCTTCCCAACTCCCAATGGAGTTCTGTGGGAGGCTGTTTAGCCAGTGCCGAGCTGGTCCTTTCAGCTTGAGGGGTAGATATTTAATGGCGTGGAGATCATCTCCCCGAGCCATGTGGATGTGAAGTATAAAGTCTTCTATCCAGACGGCAGGGTCCGTTGTTCTATCGTACGCTTCGATGTTCACGGGCTTAAACCCTTCTGGAAAATCATGATCCAACACCTCATCGGTGAAGCACAGAGGGTGTGCGGCACCTCTGCATTTTGCTATGTCATGGCGTATGTCCGATGATTGTGATGTCCGGTATTGACCCCGAACTGGTATATTACCGGCGCGATTGGCTTGATAGCCGCCGTCCCGTGCGGGAGCTCAGTCCCTAGGTCCATAGATATACTTGGTCTTGCTAGCTATTTTGTTCAGGTCCTCACGTAGATCGTGTTTTCAGACTTGAGCCGCATCCTCCTTTCTTTACAGGGTGGTGGTGCGGGCTTGTGTACGCCATTGCTAGCAACTCTGTCCCATCCACGAGGTGGTCGGTCCGGCTTGTCGGCGGTGTTATTCTTCAGCGGGACGGGCGCGGCGGCCTCGTCGTCGAATTCGGGCAGCAGTTTACGCTTGGGATAGCCTTTGGTTTGGTCGTTATAGCCATGTTTCTGTTCGGCGTCTAGCACCTCATTCCATCTATCATTGAGCGTGTCCTATGCAGCTCGAAGCCGCCTCTGCTGCTTTTTCAGGCTCCTTGCAGTGGCAATAAGCCTTCGATGGAAGCGCTTTTGTTCTGAGGGTTCTTCTGGGACGATGTATTCGTCGTCGCCCAGGTTAACCTCTTCTTCGGAGACATGTTCGTAGTTACTGTGTTCGGCATCGCTGTCATCGGACAGCGGCTTCGGACTCTGTTCGCCGTCCTCTCGCTCCTCCTGCTCCATCGCTGGGTCTGCAGGGTCTTCGACTTGTTCCGGAGTGTCACCGTCGTTAGTGACAGTGTTGCTATTTCTTCCTTTACGGGATTTAGTTCGGCGCTTTGGACACTGACGTTTGGGAGGTTCTTCGACGAGCTTGTCCTCCAAGGGATTGTTTTCGCCGTTGCCCTCCGCCTCCTTAGGCGTATCCACCATATATACGTCATATGAAGATGCAGCTGTCCACCGCCCGGTTATGGGCCGGTTTTGATCTGGATCCGCTTCGGCTTCGAGGTCCATCCCTTAGAAGTCTTCGGAAGTATAGTCAAGTAGATCGGTTAGATCTTCAACAGTGGCTACCAAGTGGGTGGTGGGTGGGGAGCAAAATTCCCCATCAGCCTCCAGTTCGAACGGATACAACATGGCTATGTGTCCCCATCTAGGGAGAGGGATCTTAACGACCTTAGCATGTCACCAAAGGGTGAGTGCTGGAAGATATTCGCATCACCGAATTCGGCGATAGACGCTTGATCTGGCTTGAAAGGCGCACATGCGTGTGATTCGGAATCTGAGGCCGGAGTTAGGTCCGATGTTCCGATGACACAGACCTCGCCTTGAGTTGGGTCTGTGTGCGGCTCCGACGCCGTGGAGTCCGCGGCTTCCATGGCAGGGTTGAGCTTCCCATCCTCGGGCGACGCGGTCAGTTCCGGATCTAGGGCTAGAACTATTGCAGGTGCTATTTCCTGATCCGATGACAAAGCTAGGTCATGTTCATCGCGATGGCAGAGAGAGGTCGCCGATGGCTCAAATCCGGCGAAGAACAAGTCTCCACGTATATCATCAACGTAGTTTAAGCTTCCGAATCTGACTTGATGGCTTGGGGCGTAGCTCTCAATCTGTTCGAGGCGGCCTTCAGTGTTGGCACGGAGCGCGAAGCCGCCGAACACGAAAAGTTGGCCAGGAGAGAAAATTCCCTCGATGTCGCCGTTGTGTTGATGACACGATCCATCCGTCCTTCCGCCGATGACATAGTGGAACTCTCAATGAAAGCACCAATGTTGGTGTCAAAACTGACGGATCTCGGGTAGGGGGTCCCGAACTATGTGTGCGAGGATCGATGGTAACAGGTGGCTGGGGACACAATGTTTACCCAGGTTCAGGCCCTCTCGATCGAGGTAAAACCCTACTTCCTGCTATATTAATATGGATGAATATGAATACAAGAGTTGATCTACCTCAAGATCGTATTGGCTAAACCCTAAAGTCTAGCCTATGAGGATTTGAGATTCTCCATTAGCCTCTATGGACTAAACCCTCCGGTTTATATACACACCGGAGGGGCCTAGGGTTTATACATACCATCTTGCAGAGGAAGGAAAGATTACACCCGAACCTAAAACATGCCTTTATACGAATACAGGAGTCCTATCCGGATATGAGAGATTATCTTCAACTATGATCTTCACAGCCCACCAGTCCGGCCTACCAAGAGTTATCAGGCCTCCCAAGGACCCCTCGATCCAGGACTCCCTCACTCCCCGCCTTCATTTTGGGAAGAGGACCAATGCCCCTATAAATATAGCTTAGCCACCACCGTATCAGAGGACGAATCATTCAAACTACCCTCACCACCACAAGCAAGAAGACACCTCCTAAGGTTGTTCCACCACTGTACTAGTTCATCCTCAGCCCACCTCGAGGCAATCCACCACCAAGCAGGAGTAGGGTATAACACCGCGAGTGGGTAAACTGCCTTGTCCCATTTCCTCCCTGTTCATTGAGCTAGACCATGGGAACGACGAGTAGGCAGACAGGGGAAGTTGAGTTCTTCACACGCATCCCAGTGTTTGAATCTAACAAGGGTCTACGGAGCCCTGAATCGGACATTTGGTTGGGGTGCGTCGGAGTCTCTCTTCTTCCAGTTGGTTCGCCATCGCCTCGCCATCCCCATGGTGGATGCTAGTCGAGTTCGTGCTGAGCGACAGGCTGCTCTCGCCGCCCGCGTGGCCCAGACAGCACCTCCAGGCGATGGCATTCCCCGCCGTTCTCCATCATCGGCGGCAGACGCTGCCATCGGCCCCGCGGCCCGCGAGCAACAAGATTCGTCGCTGCCGCTCTCTGTGCGGCGTGATGGTCGCACTGCTACCCCGTCACTGACTCCTGCGGCTGCTTCATCCTCCCATGCCCGTCGTGGACCGGCGAACTCGCAGGCCGCGCTGCTCATGGCGCGTGAGGTCCTGCGCTACCACTCGGCTGATGACCTCTACGAGGACTAGCTGGACCGCAACGCCGAGCTCGTCAGCGCCATGGGAGAAGCTCTAGCATCGTCCCGCTCGCTGCCTCCTCCACCACCTCAAGCAGGCAACGTGGCCCATGGCACACCTCCTCCTCCTCTCCGGCATGATGTTGTCCCCGAGCCAAGGCTGAAGGCTCTCCAGCACGACCCGCCCCGCAGGGCGCCCATGCGCAATGAAGAAAGCTGTCAGGTGGTGCAGCGGCCCCAAGGTGAGGCATGTGCACTCCCAGCGCCGCCTCATTAAGGTCGCGCACCACTTCATGCGGCATCACGCGAGCACCCGGACCAGGCTCCACCTCCACGGCGGGCACCCATGAGCGCAGCGGGCTGCCGGGCGTTCACCCCGGAGCTGTATCTCATTGTTTGGCCCGGCAAGTTCAAGCCATACCTGCCTCTACGCTACAATGGGACACCCGACCCCACCAAGGCGGCCAGCGGCGATGAGAAGGTTATGGCCAATTGGTTCCCTATGGCTCTCAAGGATGGTGTGCGTTCGTTGCTCCTGAACCTCCCAGCGGGGTCGGTTTCCTCCTGGGAGGAGCTGCGCAAACGGTTCATCTCCAACTTCGAAGGGACTCGCGATCGCGTATCTACGGTAGGCGACCTGCGGCGTATCAAGCAGCAACCGGGGGAAACCCTGTGCAAATACATCTAGCGTTTTATCAACGTCCGCATCAAGATTCCCAAGGTGTCGGATGAGGCCATCATCTCTGCGTTCGCTGATGGTGTCCGGGACATCAGGATGAAGGAAGAGCTCGCCATGCATGAGGACCTGTGCTCGGCTCTAGAGATGTTCAACATGGCAACCAAGTATGCAAGGGCAGAAGAGGGTCGCCTCTCGCTCGTCGAGCTCCCCAAGGCTGATCCATAAGACAAGAAGGCCAAGACTAAGGATGTGAAGCGCAAGGGACCGACTGTGCTTGCAGCCGAGCCTGAGATGAACCGTGGTTGCGACCACCCTGAGTCCTACAAGGGAGCCGCCCATTCCGCATCTTCCACAACATGCATAGCCACAACACCAATGACTGCCAGGAGCTCAAGGCCATCCGTGACGGGTGCCTCGGTCTTCGCCCCGAGCATGGCGACCGAGGCTACGGCCGTGAAGGTGGTCGTGGTGGAGGACGCTGGGAGAACCGGGACTCCCACCAAGGCTGGCGCGATGAGCCTCGTGAGGACCACTGGCAGGGCCAGCCTCGTGAGGGCCCTTGGAGGGATCAGCCTCGCGAAGGCCCTTGGAGGGATAAACCTCATGAGGACCGCCCTTAGGGTAACGCTGGCCTTCCTCCGCTATCACCACCACCAAGAAGGAATGACGACCACCACCAAGATGATGGGGCTGGGGGCTTTCTGGAGGCTCGTGTCGCCGCTTCCATCCTGGGCGGTGCTCAGGCCCCGGCATACCATTGCTTCTTCAAGAAGTTCATTCATGAAGTGAATGCAGTCCTCCCCAAGCTCGAGGCAACGCGTCTGCTCAAATTATCCAAGTACGATGTCACCTTTGACTCAGCTGACCAGATCAAGTGCGCGGCGGTGGCTGGCGCCCTCCCGCTGCTCTGCTCGCTTACCATCAACAATGTGCTCCTAACCAAGACACTCATCGATGGTGGTGCAGGACTCAATGTCCTCTCCGTCGAGACCTTTGACACGCTCCAGGTGCCATATGACCAGCTTCAGCCTACCTGGCCCTTCTCATGAGTGACCGACGGCTCCACCACTCCAATAGGGCAAACCTGTCAGGACCCCGATCCTAAGTCACACAGGTCTAGCCTGTAACACATCATATCACTTTGCGGCCTCACGCGCGGTATCCCCAGGGTGCCACCTTACCTGGCCCGGGACCGTTTGCGCATTTTGGCACACGTATATGATAGTGTCGCTAGCATCCATATGACAGAGAATCCGGGCCGACATGACTAGTTATAAACCAAAAGTGGCGCTAAATTACAGAGACATGCATACATGACCCATCAACGAACGTGTCGGTCATCAACATATGAACCCAAGTCGTAGCGAGCTACAAGGACTTAAAGGAACACCGCGTGACATTTCCCCTAAGGGACAGACACATGAACGAAGAAGGACACATGCCGGCCAGCCTAAGTGTTCCAGAGCAGTAGCAAGCTACCAGGGCTCAGTGGAAGCACTAGGAGACATTTCCCTGTAAGATAGGCTACCAAGGGTAAACAACTAGGTGTCGGATCCCACACATAGCAATACACATTACACGTACGCATAACATGAAAGTATGTGCTGTACAACATGGCATCAGAACATAACTCAACAACTCATATAGATTAGGTCCGGAAGAGCCATCATAGCATTTATTACAAGCAGTGGTCACATGACCCATCATACAGAGCATACAGGCAACGGAAGAATAACATGTCTGAGTACAGACAACTACAAAAGAAAAGGCTGAGAAGCCTGACTATCTACAAGACCCTCCCAAGGGTACAAGATCGTAGCTGAGGTAACAAGCTAAACATCGAAGTCCATGCAGAACCACTAGTGAGACTGAAGTCTCTCTGCAAAACATAAATTAAGGAAACGTGAGTACAAAGGTACTCAGCAAGACTTACATCAGAACTAACTACATATGCATCAGTATCAACAAAGGGGTGGTGGAGTTTGACTGCAGCAAGCCAGCTTTGACTCAGTGGCTATCTTGAACTACGATAGCAAGTAACTCTTTTGAGGTGGCGCACACGAGTCCACATATTCACCAATCAATACACCACTATGGATCCGCTCCCGTCTCCCTACGAGAAGGCCATCCATAGCACTCACGCTTATCTTGCGTGTTTTATAGTATCCACTTTCACTTGTCTATGAACTGTACAGGTAACCCAGAAGTCCTTCACCGCGGACACGGCTATTCGAATAGATCATTTGTAACCCTACAGGGGTGTACTTCTTCACACGTGTTTCCACCACTTAGCGTCTGCACACGACATGTGCTCGGCAGACTTCAAGAGAAAGCCGACGTGGGTGTAGACCACGACCTAACCAACCACTCAAGTCTCTAGTCCAGGTTTATCGCCTATTTGGGTTCCATCCGTGGGGAGATCCGGCCGGGGTGTCGCTCACGGCCCCGAACGATGTGTACAGGGCTCCCGAGTCACCAAACGGGCGACCGGTACACCATGCCACGTACCTGCCGCGTCACAGCCCACCCCGAGGGTCAGCGCTGCGCATGACCTCCAGTAAACTACAAACACCAGAAACTAGTTGCAACTCCTGGACAGAGGACAAGGGCAGTCAATAAGTCGAGCAGGGTCATATTTCAGGGCCCAACGTGTGGTAGTAGCTGTTCATGGATCAACCAACACAGAACTCAGTTCCTGAGGACGGTTTCAATGAGACAACCCACCATGTACTCCTACATGGCCTCTCATCGCTACCTTTACCAAATCGTGTTCACACACTTAGCTCTCAACAGTAGGACATGTTCACCACATTCCAATTCATCCCCGATGAATCAGACCTGACACAACTCTAAGCAATAGAAGGCATAACCAGAAAGCATGAATGAGTAGGCACAACATGGCTCAAACAACTCCTACTCATGCTAGTGGGTTTCAACTATTTACGGTGGCAATGATAGGTCATGCAGAGGAAAGGGGTTCAACTACCGCAACATGTAACAGTTGAGGCGTTGTTGTCCTAATGCAGTAAAAGAGAGCAAGAGCGAGAGAGTGGGATTGCATCGGAAGGCTCAATGGGGTTTTGCTTGCCTGGCACTTCTGAAGATAGTAAAACTCTTCATCGGTGTCATCGAACTCATCGTCGGAGCTACGTCCACTAAGAGGGAACAAAACAGGCAAACAGAGAAAGAACACAATCAATGCAATGCGACAATATGATGCATGATCATGACATGGCAATATGCTGTTGATTGAGCTAATGCAACTAGCAACCATATTAAATGAATTTGGTTTGAACCAAAGATTCAAATTCAAACTCCATATGTGATTATTTAAAAGTCATTTAATTGATTTGACCTGAACAACAGGTTTAACTTGTTCAAACATGCATGAAAATGCCATAAACTGATTCCTTGATTTTTTCTGATCATTTTTCATATATAACTTATTTTCATTGGAGTTATAGATTATTTTCTGTGATTTTTAGAAGTTTTAGCTATTTTCTGAAATAAATAAATCATTTAAGATTAATTTTAAATTCCAGAAAACATTACTGCATCAGCATGACATTTGTGTGATGTCAGCAAGTCAACAGAGTGGTCAGGTCAAACCTGACGTGTGGGGTCCACACGTCAGTGACACAACTAACTAACAGAGTTAGTTAGCTTTAAGTTAACACTAACTAAACTGTCAGTGGGGCCAGGGCCCACCAGTCAGCGACCCATTTACTTAAACAGACAAGTTAGTATTAATTTTGGCACTAATCCAAAATTAACTAGAAGCTGGCCCCACATGTCATTGACCCAGGCGAGTCAAACCCCAGGTCAAACGGGTTAATCCCGCCGATTATTCGACACCGGCGAGGCCAAACGCGGCGGCGGTGCTCGGAAAACCGCCTCCGGCGACCAAAAGAGCGGCGGAGGGGCTCTACGTGGAGCTGGGACTTGCCCGCATCCATCTGGGCAGGCGACAGGGGTTGAGGTGGCCCGAGCTCACCGGAAACGAGCACGCGGCGGCGGCCGGAGTTGGGGCATGTGCGGGAAAGCGGTTGTGGTGGCCTAGGCGATGCAGGGTTGGCACGTGCGGCATCTACGCATTGCGGCGAGCACGCTGGACGCATGCCCGGGACCAAATGGTCACCGGAGCATCATCGCCGGTGAGCTCAGGCGGCGGCGCAGTCGAGCACGAGTGGAGCGGCAGCTACGGCGTGCAAATGAAGCGGGGAAGAGGGGGGTTTGACGCAGGGACTCACGGCGGACACACAGAGTAGAATGGCGGGCTCGAGGAGGTGCTGCCGACGATGAATCGATGACGAGGATCGCCGGCAGCCGACGAGGGGAACGGCGGTGGAGACGGTGTCCAGGGGCTTCCGGCGTCGGGCGGCTCGTCGAGGAGGAAGAGAGGGACGAGGCGGAGCTTCTGGGCGCGTCGGCGAGGCGTAGGGTGGCCGGTGGCGGCGGCGCCGGTGGCGTTCGGGCGCGTGTGAGGGAGAGAGCAGGGGAAGGAGATGAGGACGAGGGAGAGTGAGAGAGGGGTCGGGGGGGGG
>LR738712.1:262797145-262867027 GCA_902687465.1 Secale cereale | reverse complement strand
GGGGGGGGGGGGGGGGGGGGCTGCGTGGCGCTCGTGGAGGAGTCCAGTCGCGTCGGGCAGTCGGCGGGAAGCAGGAGGTGGCCGGGCGCGTACCAGCGCACATGGGCCACGTGCGCTGTCCTCCTGGCGCGGTGGAGACGACGACTGGCAGGTGCCAATGGGCTGGGCCGGCACAGTGCTAGGCTAGTAAGTGGCCCAGGTAAACTCTCTCTGCTTTCTGTTTTTCTTTTTCTAATTATTTCTGCTCTGTTCTCAATTAGTGAAAATACTAATTCATTTGGTAAAATCCTGAAAATAATTGTGGGCACTTTTGAAAATATTTCAACAGCCATCAAATTGCTTTCAGAATTATTTGGAGATTTAAAAATATTTATAGCATTTTAAATGTCCAAATGCAAATAGTTATGACTTAATTCAATGATCCAAAATGGTTCCCAAAATTATGAAACCATTTTTGGCAGAGGTTTTAGCCAAGACCAAAAATGATGAACATTTTGTGAAGGGCATTTTGGGTACATTGAAAAGTATTTAAGTAACCCTAGTTGGATTAAAAGGGGGGGGGGGTGCTGGGGGTTTCTGTCATCCCCATTTAAACTTTCTTTCAAGATTAAACATGATGCACACACTAGGCAGTACCAGAAGCTAGGGATGTGACAAAACCGCCTTCCTGTCACCTTCGGCGACCGCAAGAACAACCACATCAAGCTCATAGACTTCAACATCGCCCCCATCCGTCTCCCGTACAATGCCATCCTCGGGTACCCGGCCCTGTCCAAGTTCATGGTGGAGACCCACCACGGCTACAACGTCCTCAAGATGCCAGAAAGCGGTGGCATCATCACAGTCGCGTGCATTGAGAAGGATACGGTGTGCTCCCTCGAGCACGCCTACAGAAAGTGCAACTAATCCCCGGGTGGTTTTGGTAATTAATAACAACATATAGCTCATTGAACTAATATCATTTCAAGATAAATATTTCAGGAAGTTCAATGGTTGGCATGGCATGGATTTGAAATGTGGACCCCTAAAAAAGCTAAGGACAAAGATTGGCAAAAGCTCAAGACTCTACATTTTCATTTTAGTGAACAAGATCACATGGAGTCCATAGGAAAAGCCAATACTATTAAAAGGGGACGAGGTGTTTCTTAATGGTCTACTTTCTCAAGTGCTTAGTAATATGCTCCAGAATCCCTCAACCACTTTCTCATTTCCACATATGTCCCAAACCTAAAAGTCAAACTCGGCCCCACCGATTTGATCTACCCGGCGCCACCGAATTCACATGACATAGCCACTGCCACAAACCCTAACCAGTTTGGTATCACCGATAGGGATCTCGGTCTCACCGAGATGGGAATGCAAACTCTCTGTTTTCTCTTCGTAATGTTTTGGTCTCACCGAGATGAGCGAATCGGTTCCATCGAGTTTGCCTGACCAACACTCTGTTAGCCTATTACCAAAATTGGTCTCACCGAGTTTGTGTAATCGGTCAAACTGAGTTGTGGTTTTGCCCTGACCCTAACGCATCAGTCTCACCGAGTTGATACTGTCGGTCCCACCGAAATGTCTAACATTCACATTTTGAAATGCTTTGGTCTCACTGAGTTCGTTTATTCGGTCTGACTGAGTTGGGTCGAATGTGTGTAACGACTAGATTTTGTGTGGAGGCTATATATACCCCTCCACCCCTTCTCCGTCAGTGAGAGAGCCATAAAACGTGCCTACACTTCCACTATTCATTTTCTGAGAGAGAACCACCTGCTCTTGTGTTGAGACCAAGATATTCCAATCCAACCACAAGAATCTTGATCTCTAGCCTTCCTCAAGTTGCTTTCCACTCAAATCTTCTTTCCACCATATCCAAATCTATGAGAGAGAGTTGAGTGTTGGGGAGACTATCACTTGAAGCACAAGAGCAATGAGTTCATCATCAACACACAATTTATTACCTTTTGGAGAGTGGTGTCTCCTAGATTGGTTAGGTGTTGTTGCTTCTCGAGATTGCGTTGTATTCCCTCGAAGAGGAAAGGGTGATGCAACACAATAGCGTAAGTATTTCCCTCGGTTTTTGAGAACCAAGGTATCAATCCAGTAGGAGACCACGCGCGAGTCCCTTGCACCTGCACAAAGAAATAAGAACTTCGCAGCCAACGCAATAAGGGGTTGTCAATCCCTTTACGGTCACTTACGAAAGTGAGATCTGATAGAGATGATAGTTTGATATTTTTGGTATTTTTTGGATATAAGAACGGAAAGTAAAAACGGAAAAGTAAAGTATATTGTAGATTGATATGTTGAGAATAGACCCGGGGGCCATAGGTTTCTCTAGTGGTTTCTCTCATGACAGCATAATTCTATGGTGGGTGAACGAATTACTGTCGAGCAATTGATAGAAAAGCGAATAATTATGAGACTATCTAGGTATGATCATTGTATATAGGCATCACGTCCGAGACAAGTAGACAGAAACGATCCTGCATCTACTACTATTACTCCACACATCGACCGCTATCCAACATGCATCTAGAGTATTAAGTTCATAAGAACAGAGTAACGCCTTAAGCAAGATGACATGATGTAGAGGGATAAACTCAAATAACATGATATAAACCCCATCTTTTATCCTTGATGACAACAATACAATACGTGCCTTGCTTCCCCTACTGTCACTGGGAAAGGACACTGCAAGATTGAGCCCAAAGCCAAGCACTTCTCCCATTGCAAGAACTATAGATCTAGTAGGCCAAACCAATAATTCGAAGAGACTTGCAAGGATATTATAATCATACATAAAAGAGTTCAGAAAAGAACCAAATATTTCTCATAGATAATCTTGATCATAAACCCACAATTCATCGGATCTCGACAAACACACCACAAAAAGAGATTACATCAAATAGATCTCCTCGAAGACCGAGGAGAACTTGGTATTGAGATCCAAAGAGAGAGAAGAAGCCATCTAGATACTAGCTATGGACCCGAAGGTCTGTGGTAAACTACTCACAATTCATGGTGAGGCGATGATGATGATGTAGAAGCACTCTGTGGTAGACCCCCCTCCGGCGGAGCTCCGAAACAGGCCCCAAGATGGGATCTCACGGGAACAGAAGGTTGCGGCGGTGGAACTAGGGTTTTCTCTGTTGTTCTGATGGTTTCGGGGTACATAGGTATATATAAGAGGAAGGAGGGCACCTGGGGCCAGACGTGGGGCCCACTAGGCAGGGGGCGCGCCCTGTAGGGGGGGGGGCACCCTCGTGAATGCCATGTCAGCCCTACTCTGTGGTTCTCAAGTCTGCCGTGCGTATTTTGCTCCAAAAATATCTCTCCCCAAGTTTCATTCCGTTTGGACTCCGTTTGATATTCCTTTTCTGTAAAACCCTGAAATAGGAAAAAAACAACAATCTGGATTGGGCCTCTGGGTTAATAGGTTAGTCCCAAAAATAATATAAAAGTGTATAACAAAGCCCATTAAACATCCAAAACATCATAAATAATAGCATGGAACAATAAAAAATTGTAGATACGTTGGAGACGTATCAGGTGTCACTTGGGAGCCCCTGACAAGATTGTGGAGTTGAACCAAGGAGTTTGTAAGGGCAAGGAGATCGCCTACTTCGTGAAGATCTACCCTAGTGAGGCAAGTCCTTCATGGGCGATGGCATGGTGGGATAGACAAGGTTGCTTCTTCGCGGACCCTTTGTGGGTGGAGCCCTCCGTGCACTCGCGTAGCCGTTACCCTTCGTGGGTTGAAGTCTCCATCAACGTGGATGTACGATAGCTCCACCTATTGGAACCAAGCCAAAAATAACCGTGTCTCCAATTGCGTTTGCACTCTCCAACCCCTCCCTTTACCTTCATATGCAATGCTTTACTTTCCGCTGCCACAACTCTAGAATTGCATGTGTAGGGAGATTGCTTGACTTATGCTAGATTGCTAAAATCTGCCAAAACTTAAAATTGGGAAAATGCTAAGTTTTTATTTGGTCAAGTAGTCTAATCACCCCCCTCTAGACAAACTTTCGATCCTACAAGTGGTATCAAAGCTTTGGTCTCCATTTGCCTTGATTTCCATAGCTTTGGTGATCATAGCCTTGGTTTCACAACCTAGGAGAGTATGGCATCTAGCGAGGGAAGTTACCACCATAGAGGTCCTTACTTTGATGGTACCAATTTTGCTAGTTGGAAACATAAGATGAAAATGCATATTCCTCGACATAACCTCACCGTTTGGGCTATTGTTTGTATTGGTTTGCAAGTTGAATTCTTCGATGTGAAGGAACCAAATCGTGAAGCCACCGCTCAAGAATTGAAGATGTTGCAATACAATGCTCAAGCTTGCGATATCCTCTTCAATGGATTGTGTCCTGAAGAATCCAACAAAATCAGCCGTCTTGAGAATGCAAAGGAAGTTTGGGATACTTTGATTGATATGCACGAAGGTACCAACTCAGTCAAGGAATCCAAGTTGGATGTGCTCCAAAGTCAACTTGACAAGTTCAAAATGAAGGATGGTGAAGGTGTCGCTGAAATGTACTCTATGCTTGCTCTCATCACAAATGAGATTGCCGGCTTAGGAAGTAAAGAAATGACCGATAGATTCATCATCAAGAAAAATCCTAAGAGCCTTGGATGGAAAATATGACACCGTGTGCACATTGATCCAAATGATGCCCAATTACAAACATTTTAAGCCAATGGAAGTCATTGGTAGAATTTTTGCTCATGAGATGTCACTTAAGGATAAAGAAGAGCTTCACAACAAGTCTAGTGGCGCTTACAAAGCTTCATGCGATGCTCCTACATCATCAAGTGAGAAACAAGTCTTCGATGAAGAATTGAGCTTAATGGCGAAGAACTTCAACAAATTCTACAAGAGTAGAAGCAAATATAGAAACTCCAAATTAAGGTCCTACAATGACAAAAGCTCTTCTAGTCGTGATCGGAATATCTACAATTGTGGGAATCCTGGACACTACCCAAGTGAGTGTACGGATCCTCACAAGAGAAGAGAAGACTCACCGAAAAGGAGAAGTAGAAGAGAAGATTCACCACCAAGAGAGAGAAGGAGTAGAGATGATCATTATGAACGAAGACCCTCTCGTAGAAGCCAACATTTAGAAAGGAAGGACAAATCTTCAAGGAGCTATACAAGATGAAGACATCAAGCTCATGTTGGTGAATGGGTATCTGGTTCCGACTCTGATAACCACTCTGAGAGAAGCTATTACTCCGACTCCGATGATACTCAAGATGAAGGTGTTGCCGTAATTGCTCTTGTGTCATCCAGCTCCTACGACATATTTGTCTCACCAAATGAAGGAATTGGAAGATGCTTCATGGCTAAAGGCCCTAAGGTATCACACCCCGAATATCTTGATTTCAATAGTGATGAAGATGATTTGCTAGGAGATGATGATTTACTTGTTGGTAGCAATAGTGATGAAAACTATGAGGAAAACTATGATGAAATTGCTATTAATCATGCTAACCAAGATAAAATGAATGACGATGATAAGGAGAAGATTGAGCGTCTAACTAAAGAACTAAACATTCTTAAGTTAGCTCAGGAAACTACCTTAGAGGATCATCGAGAGCTTTTGAAGACTCATGAGAAGCTACGCTTTGAAAAGCTCAATCTAGAGCAAGAGTATGAGTTCTTAAAAGCAATCAATGATGATCTTCATAAGAAACGTTCTTCTTACATTGCCAAGCGTTTACTCTTGTCTACGTATATGCCACAAGTAAAATCTAGCAATAAGAACAAGAAAGATTCTTCCTCTAGTAGTAACAATAATCATGAAAAATCCAATGTTGTTGCTTCTAGTAGTTCTCTTGATTCCACTAATGATTCTCTTAGCCAAGTTACACTTGAGCAAGAAAATAGGTTATTGAAGGGAATTATAGAGAAAGGTGTTTCTAATAGCCTTGCCGGGAGTAAGCAATTCGAGGAAATTGTACATAAGTAAGGAAGGCACCGGAAGAATCAAGGTGTTGGTCTTGAATGAAAGTTCAATGCCAATGGAGTTGAGTGGGAAGAAGATCAATACCCCAAGACTAAGTTTGTTCCTCAACAAGAGAAGTATGATCCTACTTCCTTCAAGGGGACACAAGCACAAGATGATCTTCCACCATAAGAGCACAAGCTAAAAGGCAAGGACAATCTTCAAGAAGAGATTGATGCATTTGAAGAAGCTCCTAAGGCCTTGGTCAAGACTACGTCAAGTTCTACTTCATCAAGTACATCTACAACTCCAAGGATTCCCATCAAGATGATGTGGATCCCAAAGAAGAAGAACTAGAGTGTTCTTTAGGGTGACTCCGCCAACATACGTCACTCATATTCATATTGGCAAGGACAAGTGCAGTCAACTTTCACATCTTGCACTAGTTAAGGAGTCACAAACCCTCTTGTTGGTAAGACAGGGGACAAGGTAATCTAATGCTTTCATGGACATCATCTTGTGTGCAATTCACTCTATGTCCATGGATATCTTTGTATGTTCCTTTTGGGACTAACCCATGTAGGTGTTGAAAGTGCAACTCACTCTAATGAATTACTCCAAATAATCTCCATCAAAATTGAGCATCTACATCCTCAACACCTACATGAAGTCATCGTCGACAAAACCCAAGGTTAGTTCATCCCTCTTAGGGGGGATATCACATCTAGGGGGAGCTTTACTCTAAGAATTGAGCTAAAGCAACTCTAATGGTGTGAACACAACAATGCTTTATGTAAAAGTGGTAATTCCACTTGAGCTTAAACGATGAGTATGACCTATGATCAAATGTTTTCATTTGACTCCTAAGTCAATATACTCATATATAGATGACCTAGTCATCACCAATTGCTTGATAGATGCTAGAATGTTTGTGCATGATTTGCCACATATTTCATTTGCTATCTTATTGTGTGAGCATGTTGAGTGAATATTTTTCTCATTTGAGGACATCCATTTGTTGCTTTGATTTTATGGCTTTCTTCTTTTGCCAAATGGATGGACAAGAATGCCTAAGTACCCCCTCTAGCTATCTATGCTTTTCTTGTCTCAAACTCTTTTCATGCTACATCACAAAGTTTGATCAAGTTAGATTCGAACCCTCTCAGTGAGGAGCACTCGGAGTCACCGATTCATCATAGACTTAAACTTCCAAAACCTCTTAGTGCATTTCAGTCTGACCGATTCTTTCCTTTGGTCATGCTGAGTCCATTAAGTTGATCTAGGTTTTCAATCTTGGTGCAACTTATTAGAACCATTTGGTCACACCGAGTTGTAGTAACTGCTAGCAGTTTTGCATCTCGGTGCCTCCGAGTCATTCCACTCGGTCACACCGACAGGGTCTGGATATATATACCCACGGGCCGAACCTTGGAAAATTTTCTGAATCTTTTCACCTGCGCCTATCCAGCTCTGCTGACTCGAGGTCTCCGGATCATCCTCTCATCGCCTGCGACCTCCTGCCACTGGTCTCCGCTGCCGTGAACGGAAATCTCCGCCGCCGTTGTCGCAGTAGCGAACTCATCACCGAGTTAGGGTATGAGTTCAACCCTTTGTGTTTTCTCAATCTTTTTCTTAGCACGAAGTCAATGCCATGATTCTGCCACATTTGAGATCATCCTGTCCAGCAAAATCTCCGTTTAGATTAGTTTTGATTCAAAATTTTAGGGTTAGGTTTGCGCCGAACTCATCTCGGACCGTCCGAGTTGTGGAAATCGGTCTCACCGACTTGGCTTAGGCCATTGCACTTGTAATGTTCAGTCCGACCGAAACATACAAATCGGTGTGAGCAAGTTCAACTCTTAGTGAAACCCTAGCAATCTCGGAGTCACCAAACTGTGTCTCGGTCTGACCGATTTCACCAGTTTAGAATTTCAAAGTTGCTTCAGTGTCACCGAGTTTAACAAATCAATAGCTCCGAAATGCTTTCTATAGAAACCTAAAACTAAGTTTTTGACTCAATTGTTTTGCAAAAGCTCCGCACTTTGTGATGCTCATCCACTCTACCTCAACTATATCTATTCACAGGGTCAGCTTGCGGTTTTAGATATGTCAGAGGGCAGCGATAGTCAGAACAGGTTTGAGGAGTAGGCACAACTGAGCGAGGGCTCTAGTCCCTCCAACAACAGCTACTATGAGAGCAGCAGAAGCACTCTAAGCAATCTGCCAAAGGCTGCCACCAAGACAAGGAAGAAGAGAACTCCGGACAGTGAGGATGAAGATTTTGTGGCTGAAGATGTCACTTCAAAGAAGAAAGTTGTCAACAAGGAATATGGCACTACAGCTGCAACCAAGCATGGGTTGCAAAAGAAAGCTCCAGCCAAGAGAGTGCCTATGTCAAAAGCAAGATCCTCCACTCAAGAAACCATGGTGTTTACTCTTGAAACAAGAGATGATGAGCCTGTAGGATTCAAGAAGAGAGCTAGGAAGACCACAACCAGAGTGGTTGGCAAGCCATCCATGAGAGATGCTGATGATGATGCAGATGAGCCTATTGCACCTGCTGCAAAGACTCAGAAGCTCATGGGGGATACCATCAGAGCCAAGGCTGCTCCATCCAAGCCCAAAGATGCCCCCAAAGCTTCAGCACCCAAGAGATCCACTAGAGACATTCCTGCAGCTGAAAAGAACAAGGCCCCAGTGCCAGATGTTCCAGAGGAAGAGGAAGATCAAGATCAAGAATCCTCAGATGATGATGAGTCGATGATGCTAAGGAAACTTAAGCCAAAAATTCCAGATCATAATGATGCCCATCTTCTTGCTGAAAACATGAAACTGAGAAAGGATGCAGGTCTGAGACTTTGGAGACAGACTAATCCATATGCTACCAGGAGAAGAACTGTTGTGGAATATAGATTTCACACCAAGGAACATCAGTACTTCTATGAGACAGTGTTGTTGGAAAAGAAGCCCATTGTTTGTGACATGAAGTGGGTTGACTGGAAATACATCGACAAGCATGCTGATTTCTTTCAGGTTGTGCATGAAAGCTTCAGGCAGAATGAGGTTGACAAGTTTGTGGGGAAGAAACTGACTAGATGGAACGATGAGATGATAATGCAATTCTACTCCACTGCTCACTTCTATCCAGATGGTAGAATTGTATGGATGACTGAAGGAACCAGGTACCAATCAATTGTTGCCGAATGAGCAAGTTTGATCAATGCCCCCAAGGAGGATGAAAATGACACAAATGTGTATGCCAAGCCCAGGAAGGATCATGACTCCATGGCAAACATGTACAAGCCAATTCCTGACAAACATTTGAAGACTCACAGGTTTGGCTCCATATATCATCTGTTGTCTGGACTGACCACTATCAACACTATACTAAGGCACACTTTGTTGCCCAAGTCATGAGATCATCGAATGATCCGAGGTCACTCCATCAACTTGCTCCACATGTTTGATGTTCCCGAGAAGTTCAAGGTCATGAGCCTGATTGTGGAGACAATCAAGAGAATAGCAGCAGACCAGAAAAGGTCTTGTGGATATGCCCCTCACATTCAAATGCTTATCAACTCCAAGTTGGAGAAATGGACATATCTGCTTAACAAGAGGCATCTACCTCTTAGGCCAGATTTCAAGGACAATGAAGTTGTCATGGATGCATCCCATTGTACTTCAGTTGAAGGCCAAGAGAAGATTGGTCAGGCAAAGGCAGCAAAGCAGGCAAGTGGATCTGGAGCTCCAAAGACCAAGCAAGATCAGCTCAGTTATCTGCTTGAGGCCACTCTGAGGATTGAGAAGAGTTTGACCAACTTGACTCAGAATCAAGCAAGACTTGAGAGGATCATTGAGACTAAGTTTTATGATCAAGATGTGAAGGTCACAGAAATCCAGACTACTCTGGAGAAGCTTAAGGAAGATGCCGAGGATAGAGATACGACATATGCTTTTCAGAGGACCAAGATCTTCAGCTGTGCCAGTTGCCGAGCCCAGGCCTACACTTTCAGCTCCTGCACCCACTGCCACAATTGTTCCTCCAGTATCAACACCTCCAATTCCACAGACTTCATCGGAAGTGTTTTCATATGCTCTTATCTCCACGCCATCTACATACACCGAAGGCACCTGTGAGAAGACTTCTTCTGCAGCTCCCGGAGATCATGCCTAGAGTGCCGCATAGCACTATGCATTTTCGAGCTTTTTGGTAACTTGTTTCCAAAAGGGGAGAAAGTGTATAGATCATTAGGCTTCGAGAGAGAGTGTTTTTCTTCTCTTTATTGGTTTTTGCTTGCTACTTCGTTTGGTTTTTTTGGTTATTGCTACAATTTGCTTATGTGTGTGAGATACTACTTGATGCGGAGCATCCCAAGGTCATCCCCATGGACCTACCATCGCCTCACCAAGTGCCTCAAGGACCAATGACAAGAGCTCGTGCAAGGGCTAACGAAGATAAGGTGAACTCGCTCCTCTCGGAAATACCATTTTCACAACACAAGACATGGCTAATACCTAAGACGAAAACTCTATGCGTAATCAGATGCTTGGATGAAGGCCACAGTGCAGCTACACCCGCTGGACGAGGTGGCAAGGATGGCAAGTTCAACGACCAAGAGGAGCTGTCCGAAGAGCTACAAGCTCCAGACGACCGGCCCGCACCGGACGTCCGATGCTTCCCAGGCTCCGGACGACCGACGACCACTGGACGACCGGCCTCCTCCGGACGTCCGTAATCCCACGACAGAACAAATTCACGGACATCCGAGGACTTCCGGACGTCCGGTCCCTCCCGAGCCACCGGACATCCGGTGCCCAACGAACGTTGCTACTTATCGAGCTTGCGTTGTATTCCCTCGAAGAGGAAAGGGTGATGCAACACAGTAGCGTAAGTATTTCCCTCAGTTTTTGAGTACCAAGGTATCAATCCAGTAGGAGACCACGCGCGAGTCCCTCGCACCTGCACAAACAAATAAGAACTTCACAGCCAACGCGATAAGGGGTAGTCAATCCCTTTACGGTCACTTACGAAAGTGAGATATGATAGATAGGATAGTTTGATATTTTTGGTATTTTTTTGGATATAAGAACAGAAAGTAAAAACAGCAAAGTAAAGTAGATTATAAATTGATATGTTGAGAATAGACCCAAGGGCCATAGGTTTCACTAGTGGCTTCTCTCATGATAGCAGAATTATACGGTGGGTGAACAAATTACTGTCAAGCAATTGATAGAAAAGCGAATAATTATGAGAATATCTAGGCATGATCATTATATATAGGCATCACGTCCGAGATAAGTAGACCGAAACGATTCTACATCTACTACTATTACTCCACACATCGACCACTATCCAGCATGCATCTAGAGTATTAAGTTCATAAGAACAGAGTAATGCTTTGAGCAAGATGACATGATGTAGAGGGATAAACTCAAGCAATATGATATAAACCCCATCTTTTTATGCTCGATGGCAACAATACAATACGTGCCTGGCTGCCCCTACTGTCACTGGGAAAGGACACTGCAAGATTGAACCGAAAGCCAAGCACTTCTCCCATTGTAAGAACTATAGATCTAGTAGGCCAAACCAAACCAATAATTCGAAGAGACTTGCAAGGATATTATAATCATACATAAAAGAGTTCAGAAAAGAACCAAATATTTCTCATAGATAATCTTGATCATAAACCCACAATTCATCGGAACTTGACAAATACACTGCAAAATGATTACATTGAATAGATCTCCTCGAAGACCGAGGAGAACTTGGTATTGAGATCCAAAGAGAGAGAAGAAGCCATCTAGGTACTAACTATGGACCCGAAGGTCTGTGGTAAACTACTCACAACTCATGGTGAGGCGATGGTGTTGATGTAGAAGCACTGCGTGGAAGATCCCCCCTCCGGCGGAGCTCCGGAACAGGCCCCAAGATGAGATATCACGGGAACAGAAGGTTGCGGCGGTGGAATTAGGGTTTTCTGTGTTGCCTCTATGTTTTCAGGGTACATGGGTATATATAGGAGGAAGGAGTACGTCGGTGGAGCAACGTGGGGCCCACGAGGGTGGGGGCGCACCCAGGGGGAGGGGGCGCGCCCTGGACCCTCGTGGGCACCACATTTCTCCTCTGCCTTGGTGCTCAAGTCTCTCGTGAAGATATCGTTCAAAAATAACTCTCCCGAAGGTTTCATTCCGTTTGGACTCTGTTTGATATTTCTTTTCTGCGAAACCCTGATATAGGCAAAAAACAACAATCTGCACTGGGCCTTTCGGTTAATAGGTTAGTCCCAAAAATAATATAAAAGTGTATGATAAAGCCCATTAAACATCCAAAACATCATATATAATAGCATGGAACAATAAAAAATTATAGATACGTTGGAGACGTATCAGACGTCCGCTCCCTGTGCGCGTCGTTTACTTCTGGGCCGAGGCCCATGTACCCCTTCGCCCCTCTAGACTATATATACTCTTCCACCTACCCCTTTTTAGGGTTAGCATTGTGATAGCTCAAAAATCTAGAGCCTTGCTCACCCACTAGTGGTTCATCTCCTTGAGAGTGACTGCGGCCCCTCTATCGAGAAGATCCACACAGATTCAAGACCTCTACAGAGAAGATCCTACGGGATACCAAGACGTCCTCACGGAGAAGACTACCATTACTTGTATCGTCCATTGTTGACCTTGGATCGTGTATCTCTTTATGTATTCGGATCTAGCACTTGTGTGATTACTTTCTTGTTGATTTAAGTGTACCTCTTCCGCTTCCCTCGTGTTTTCCCTTTGTGTTCTTTGTGTTCATCATGGGATTTCCTCCTCTTCGTGAAAGATCGGCCTAGATCGGGTTAGCCCCGCATCAACATGGTATCTAGAGGCACGGTTTCTGACGAAATTGGAGCCCCTACCCTTGTTTTCTAGCCTTGTTATGTTGATTTTGTCCCAATTTCGAAAAATTGCCCACAAAAATAGCCCCAAATTTTCTGTGATTTGTTGATTTGACGAAGTTTTGTTGGATTTGATCCGTGAATTTTCTTTGCCACGAGTGGATGTAGCTTTTTCCCACCTTTTCCCCAATTTTCCACCACAAATTTGGCCAATTTTGACCAATCTGGCCACCCTTTCCACGAACCCTACCAGTTTTGCCCGAGCACAAAATTTCCTAGGCACCGGTCATCCGCCAGAGTACCGGACATCCGACAGCCAACCGGACGTCCGCTAAACCCTGACGAAACTGAACTTCATCAGTTTTCGTTCAACCTTCCGCACCCGCTTACCCATTCATACGTCCACATATACCCTACCACTACCACCATTGCCTAACCGCCATCAATGCGATCTTACCTCATTTTGTCTTGGATCATTTGAGTTGTGGTTTACCTGTTTCCATGTGTGTTTCGGCTATCTTGGAATGGAACGACATCGACAAAACCGCTTCTCAACCTCGACAAGACGGTAACATCGATGACACCTTGTTCATACTACCTTGCAATTGCATTGTCACCCCATATACCATTTTGCGTAGCTTTCCCATCAAGACTAGCCATTTAAGTATTGCAGGGCCACGACACTTGTGCACATTAGTGATAGTCATAGAGATTGCATACTACATAATCATATCTCCGTGTGACACAAGAGTGTTCCGCATACACAATAGCTACCTTGATACGAGAAGCATGCATAAGTGGCCAAAGAAAGAGCTCACAAACTTTTAAGCAAAAGAGCCATCAAAAGCTTATAAGCAAAAGGACAATAGCATCACACGCCTTGCATCAAAAGAGATCATATGAAATAGCAATACATCATCTTGTGCTCAAGCATCGACATATCATACACTTATAGTATACTTGTGATAGGAAGTCTTTACATTTTGCCTCTTATAGGTCGTGCACAAGTGTATATCCACCTATTAAGCAATCGGTTAGCGTCTCTCTAGCGTTGTGCAACAAGAGAATTTTCCGTGGATTCCACATTTTCGCTCACCCTTGGTTGCACAACGACATTTATCTATTCGTGCATGTGTTCCGTGTGCTACCTATTGTTTGTGATCTACTTGTTGCATGAGCAAATTGTGAATCATTTCCAACATCATTGAGTCTTATTAACGATTGCATACTTCGGTCCACCATCCTAACCAAGCTCCACTCAAAGCTTTACTTGTGTAGGTGTGAGAATCGAGAAGAAGTGGTACCAATAGTGCTATTTACGGGTTACATTATTGAGTGATCATTGATCCATCTTCAACTTCGGTCAAGGTACATTTGGTATTGTCTTCTCCTTTCTCCCACTCACATTCTTTCTTGCAATGATGGATAGGCCAAGTACATCTATGAGCCCGCTCTTTGATGATCCTCAAGAATCAAACAACTACGTCACCAAACTACATCTATTCGGTGTCCAACGACCTCTACATCAAGAGAGTTAAGCTATGCAAGAGCGAATCGAGCAAGTCGCCGCCGACACATGACAATTCGAAGCACACACACGAGAGCAATTCAATATAATCAACACCAACATGTCTACTCAATTCGACGAGCTACAGACTTTGATAGTCAATCGACGCTCCTCATCCACGTCTTCTCAAAGACGGAGCCGCTCAAGTCGTCATACCAACTACTCTTCCGGCTCAAGTACACCTACATCAAACACTCTTCGTCAAGCCGCACGTCAAGATCGACATGACAACCGGAACCCACTTCATGACAAGAGTTCACAAGAGCTATTTGAAGAGCAAGAAAGTCGACATCGTCAAAACCAAGCTACACTTGAGCAAGCACAAGAACGACAACGACTACGCCAACAAGAACAAGAACGAACACGTCAACGTCAAGAAGAACACGATGACGAGGATCAACATCAAGCACAGCAATAACGAGAAGCTCAATCTCTTGGGGCGCAATGTGCCCTCTGTGACTCACATCGCAATGTTGCAACTCGCAATCGACATATTCGTAAAGAAGATGAAGTACTTCGAGATGAGATGCAAGAAAGGCGTTACCAAGCACGAATGCAAGAAGAAGCTCCTCCTCAAGCATGACAATAGCAACAAGCTCAACAAGAACCACAAGCTCGGCAAGAACAACATGAGGTTGTCAATCCTGCAAATCAAGAATGCCCTCACAATAGGTAAGCAAACAATGAAGAGCATCGCTATGGCAAGCTAAAGTTCACCATGCCAAAGTTCTCCGGAAGCATTGATCCCGAAGAATACCCCTCTTGGGCATTGAAAGTTGACAAGATCTTTCACCTCCACAACTTTGATGAAGACAATAAGATTGCAATGGCGTCTCTTGAGTTCCAAGACTATGTTCTCATTTGGTGGGAGCATATCATCGAGAGAAGAGAAGCAAAAGGTGAACCTCCTATAACAACTTGGAGTCAAATTAAGGAAGTCATGAGAGCATGCTTCGTGCCAACACACTATAGCCGTGACTTGTTCAAAAAGTTGCAACTCCTGAAGCAAGGAACTAAGTCGGTTGAAGAGTACTACAAGGAAATGGAGATTGCCATGATAAGAGCCAACATCACGGAAGATGAAGAGCAAACTATGGAGAGATTCTTGAATGGACTCAACTATCCTATCAAGAAGATTGCGGACTTCCAACCATACAAGAATCTCCTCGAGCTAGTACAACAAGAAACCAAAGCGGAGCGACAAGTTCAAGAAGATTACAAGTACTCAAAGTTCACCTCCAAGAACTACGGATCCTACAACCAAGCTTCAACGACTTCGGCATCTCCTACCTCTACCAAGACATCTACAAGCTTTGGTGACAAGTCAAGCTACAAGAATTCAACTACTTCAATTCGTCTTCCTTCTACAAACAACTTCAAGCCAATAGCTTCATCATCTACAACTCCAACCGAGGACAACTCCAAGACGAGTTCCATCAAGTGTTTCAAATGCCAAGGACGAGGCCACAAGTCATTTGAGTGCAAGACCGTTCGCACCATGATCATCAATGATGACAGATCCTATTACTCAATGAGCGACGATGAGATGGAATCCCTTGAACATGTAGCTATGCATCGCCAAGTGAATGAAGATGAAGACCATCAAGTGTTTTGCGACAATGAATCGAGTCACAATCTCATTGTTTCCAAGGTCTTGACACTTCAACATCATCAAGATGAAGATCAACGATGTCACATCTTCCATACCAAGGCTGGCATCAATGGACGTTCCGTCAAGGTTATCATCGATGGAGGAAGTTGTCATAACTTGATAAGTGAAGAGCTTTGCGACAAGCTACAATTGATCAATACAAAGCACCCTCATCCCTACAAGGTCCAATGGCTTAGCGACGCCGGAACTCTTCGAGTCGAGCACACCGTGCAAGTATCCTTCAAGATAGGCGCCTACGAGGACACACTTGAGTGTGATGTGGTCCCTATCTCCGTGTGCCACCTTCTTCTTGGACGACCATGGCAATACGATCGTGGAGTCCCACAACGGATGGACCAACCATTATAGCTTCAAGATGAAGCGCAAAGAGTTCGTGCTACGCCCAATGTCACCAAGTCAAGTAGCCGCCGACAAACAAATACCTACCAACCATCATGGAGAGAATGGTGAGAGAGTAAACCACCAAAAGGAGAGTGAGAGCCCAAGCCAAATATGAGCGACTCCACGATGAGCGAAAAGAAACAACTAGTATTATTCGCCACCAAAAGTGAGATGAGAGAAGTGTGTGAGAACCCTTTGAGCGTCTTTCACCTTGTGCTTCTATGCAAAGGGGAAGCGAAACCTACTAACACTTCACCACCTTTACCTTTAGTGTTGTCTCAATTGTTGCAGGAATTCTTGGACGTCTTTCCCGATGAGCTACCACCGGGTCTACCTCCACTTCGCGGCATCGAACACCGCATTGACCTCATACTTGGTGCACCACTTCCAAACAAGGCTCCTTACCACGTCAACCCCGAGGAAACCAAGGAGATACAACGGCAAGTGCAACAACTCATCGACAAAGGTCATGTACGTGAAAGCTTAAGCCCTTGTGCCGTTCCGGTTATTCTTGTGCCTAAGGAAGATGGAAGTTTTCTCATGTGCTCCGATTGTCATCCGATAAATTCTATCACCATTTGATACCGTCACCCTATTCCACGCCTAGACGATATGCTTGATGAATTATGTGATGCTACCATCTTTTCAAAAATTGATCTTAAAAGTGGTTATTACCAAATTCGCACCCAAGAGGGTGATGAATGGAAAACAGCTTTCAAAACCAAGTTTGGGTTATATGAGTGGTTGGTCATGCTGATGGGTTCATCGGAAGCGCCCGGCTCTTTCATGCGTCTTATGCATTTCGCTCTCCGACCTTATATAGGCGTCTTTGTAGTGGTTTACTTTGATGACATCCTTGTCTTTAGCAAATCAATTGAGGATCACATGACACACATCCGTATGGTTTTTCAAACCCTTCGGAAAGAACACTTATATGCTAACATGGATAAATGCACTTTTGGCGTTGATAAGGTTGTTTTCATAGGGTTTGTCGTTTCTTCACAAGGTGTTCATGTTGATCAAACTAAAATTGAATCAATTAAAACTTGGCCACAACCAACGAATCTCCAACAAATTCGTAGCTTTCTTGGTTTATCCGGTTTCTATCGACGTTTTGTGAAGTACTTTAGCACAATTGATATGCCTCTTCACGCCTTGAGCAAGAAGAACGCACCCTTTATTTGGGGTCCTTCGCAAGACACCGCGTTCAATGAACTAAAAACGTTGCTTACTCACGCACCACTTCTTGCCCTACCAAACTTTGACAAACCGTTTGAGATTCATTGTGACGCTAGTGGTATCGACTTAGGAGGCGTGCTAATGCAAGAAAAGCGCCCAACTACGTATTTTAGTGAAAAACTTTCCAGGGCGCAACTTAACTACCCCATTTATGATAAAGAGCTCTATGCCTTGGTGAGAGTTTTGCGTGTTTGGGAACACTATCTTCGACCTCATGAATTCATTCTTCACACGGACCATGAGACGCTCAAGTATCTCAAGGGTCAAACTAAGTTGAACAAGTGTCATGCTAAGTGGAGTGAGTTCATAGAGTCTTTTCCTTATGTCATCAAGTACATCAAAGGCAAAGAGAATGTTGTGGCGGATGCTCTTTCCCGCAAATGCATGCTTGTCACTCAACTTGAGTTGAATGTTATTGGCTTTGAGCATATCAGAGATTTGTATGAGCATGATCCCTTCTTTGCAAATCCTTATGCCAAAAGTGTGACGCACACTTCTTGGGAATGATACTATATCAAGGATGGATATCTCATGGGAGCTAACAAACTTTGCATTCCAGAGTCGTCTCTTCGTTTGCTTCTCTTGCAGGAATCTCACGGAGGAGGACTTATGGGACACTTTGGACGCGACAATACATTTGCTACGCTCTCCAAAAACTATTATTGGCCCAAGATGTTCCGTGACGTTTCACGTTTCACAAACCGGTGCTCTACATGCGACAAAGCTAAGTCCAAAGCTCAATCACATGCTCTTTACATGCCACTTCCTATTCCATACCAAACCTTGGGTGGACATTAGCATAGAATTTGTACTTGGATTGCCTACAACTCAAAACGGAAAGGATTCCATGTTTTTTGTTGTGGATCGATTTTCCAAAATGGCTCATTTCATTCCTTGTAACAAGATCGACGATGCTTCACATTAGACAAATCTCTTTTGTAGGGAAATCTTGCGCCTACATGGTGTACCCAAGACGATCGTATCGGACCGTGACGTCAAGTTCTTGAGCTACTTTTGGAAGACTCTATGCGCCAAACTTGGCATCAAGCTCCTATTCTCTTCGGCATATCATCCACAAACAGACGACCAAATGGAGGTGACGAACCGGACGCTATCGATGCTTCTTCGCGTGTTGATAAAGAAGAACATCAAGGAATGGGAGCAATGCTTGCCCATCGCCGAGTACACCTACAACCGCGCAAGACACTCCACAACAGGCAAGTCCCCCTTCGAGATCGTCTACGGCTTCAACCCATTGTCCCCATTGGACATTATTCCTCTACCTATACAAGAGCGTATCAACATGGACGCAAGTGCACGAGCAAGTTATCTCAAGTAGATGCACAAAGATACAAGGGCAACGATCGAGCGACAAGTAAATCGCCTAGCTACCAAGCTCAACATCAACAAGGCACCAATGGTGTTCCAACCGGGTGACCTTGTATGGCTTCATCTTCGCAAGGACCGCTTCCCCAGCAAACGCAAGTCCAAACTACTACCTCGCGCCGACGGACCCTTCAAGGTGTTAGCATGTTACAACAACAGTGCCTACAAGATCGACATTCCACGTGGCAAGTACAATGTGAGCGATACATTCAACGTCAAGGATCTCTCTCCTTTCCATGGTGATGAAGATTTTGATCCGAGGACGGATCTTTCCCAAGGGAGGGGAGATGATGCGGAGCATCCCAAGGTCATCACCATGGACCTACCATCGCCTCACCAAGTGCCTCAAGGACCAATGACAAGAGCTCATGCAAGGGCTATCGAAGATAAGGTGAACTCGCTCCTCTCCGAAATACAATTTTCACAACACGAGACATGGCTACTACCTAAGAAGGAAACTCTATGCATTATGAGGTGCTTGGATGAAGGCTACGGTGCAGCTACACCCGCTGGATGAGGTGGCAAGGACGACAAGTTCAACAACCAAGAGGAGCTGTCCGAAGAGCTACACGCTCCGGACGACCGGCCCGCACCAGACGTCCGACGCTTCCCAGGCTCCGGACGACCGACGACCACCGGACGACCGGCGACCGGATGACCGGCCTCCTCCAGACGTCCGTAATCCCATGACAGAACAAATTCACAGACATCCGAGGACTTCCGGACGTCCGGCCCCTCCCGAGCCACCGGACGTCCGGTGCCCAGGCGGACGTCCGCTCCCTGTGCGCGCCGTTTACTTATGGGCCAAGGCCCATGTACCCCTTCACCCCTCTAGACTATGTATACTCGTTCACCTACCTCTTTTTAGGGTTAGCATTATGATAGCTCAAAAACCTAGAGCCTTACTCACCCACTAGTGGTTCATCTCCTCGAGAGTGACTGCGGTCCCTCTACGGAGAAGATCCACGCAGATTCAAGACCTCTACAGAGAAGATCCTACGGGATACCAAGACCTCCTCACAGAGAAGACTACCGTTACTTGTATTGTCCATTGTTGACCTTGGATCGTGTATCTCTTTATCTATCCGAATCTAGCACTTGTGTGATTACTTTCTTGTTGATTTGAGTGTTCCTCTTCCGCTTCCCTCGTGTTTTCCCGTTGTGTTCTTCGTGTTCATCGTGGGACTTCCTCCTCTTCGTGAAAGATCAGCCTACATCGGGTTAGCCCCGCATCACTACTTGTGCTTGATCATATCATACTATGCTTAATGTGTGCTTATTCCATTGTGTATGATCATTCACTTGTTATTTTTGGTGATGAGTGCTTATTGCTTAAATCTTATCATTCTGAGCGCTCCACCAAGATGTATCTGACATGGAAGAGTAACCCATGATCCTAATCGATTGTGCATTTGCATTCAAAAGAAAATCTCAAATAATGCACAAATTTAGGGGAGCCCTTGATTATCACATACTTTTCAAAGCAACGATCTATTTCATTCCTATTATCTGTTTGTAGAAGCTTTGATCTATATGTTGTCACCACTTACCAAAAAGGGGGAGATTGAAAGTGCAACTAATCCCCGAGTGGTTTTGGTAATTAATAACACCATATAGCTCATTGAACTAATATCCTTTCAAGATAAATATTTCAGGAAGTTCAATGGTTGGCATGGCATGGATTAGAAATGTGGATCCCAAAAAAAGCTAAGGACGAAGATTGGCAAAATCTCAAGACTCTACATTTCCAATTTAGTGATCCAAGATCACATTGAGTCCATAGGAAAAGCCAATACTATTAAAAGGGGATGATGTGTTGCTTAATGGTCTACTTGCTCAAGTGCTTAGTAATATGCTCCAAAATCCCTCAACCACTTTCTCATTTCCACATATGTCCCAAACCTACAAGTCAAACTCGGCCCCAATGATTTGATCTACCCGGCGCCACCGAGTTCACATGACATAGCCACTGCCA
Organism: Secale cereale; assembly: GCA_902687465.1. Taxonomy (NCBI): domain Eukaryota; kingdom Viridiplantae; phylum Streptophyta; class Magnoliopsida; order Poales; family Poaceae; genus Secale; species Secale cereale. The sequence continues at coordinate 262,845,981 of LR738712.1, read as the reverse complement.
CAAACCCTAATCAGTTCGGTCTCACCGATAGGGATCTCGGTCTCACCGAGATGGTAATGCAAACTCTCTGTTTCCTCTTCGTAATGTTTCGGTCTCACCGAGATGAGCGAATTGGTCCCATCGAATTTGCCTGACCAACACTCTGTTAGCCTATTACCAAAATCGGTCTCACCGAGTTTGTGTAATCGGTCAAACCGAGTGGAGGTTTTGCCCTAACCCTAACGCATCAGTCTCACCGAGTTGATACTGTCGGTCCCACCGAAATGTCTAACGTTCACATCTTGAAATGCTTTGGTCTTACTGAGTTCGTTATTCGGTCTGACTAAGTTGGGTCAAATGTGTGTAATGGCTAGATTTTGTGTGGAGGCTATATATACCCCTCCACCCCTTCTCCATCAGTGAGAGAGCCATCAGAACGTGCCTACACTTCCACAATTCATTTTCTGAGAGAGAACCACCTGCTCATGTGTTTAGACAAAGATATTCCAATCCAACCACAAGAATCTTGATCTCTAGCCTTCCCCAAGTTGCTTTCCACTCAAATCTTTTATCCACCATATCCAAATCTGTGGGAGAGAGTTGAGTGTTGGGGAGACTATCACTTGAAGCACAAGAGCAAGGAGTTCATCATCAACAAACCATTTATTACCTTTTGGAGAGTGGTGTCTCCTAGATTGGTTAGGTGTCACTTGGGAGCCTCCAACAAGATTGTGGAGTTGAACCAAGGAGTTTGTAAGGGCAAGGAGATCGCCTACTTTGTGAAGATCTACCCTAGTGAGGCAAGTCCTTCGTGGGCGATGGCCAGGGTGGGATAGACAAGGTTGCTTCTTCGTGGACCCTTCGTGGGTGGAGCCCTCCGTGGACTCGCGCAACCGTTACCCTTCGTGGGTTGAAGTCTCCATCAATGTGGATGCACGATAGCACCACCTATCAGAACCAAGCCAAAAACATCTGTGTCTCCAATTGCATTTGCACTCTCCAACTCCCCCTTTACCTTCATATGCAATGCTTTACTTTCCACCGCCACAACTCTAGAATTGCATGTGTAGGGAGATTGCTTGACTTGTGCTAAATTGCTAAAATCTGCCAAAACTTAAAATTGGGAAAAGGCTAAGTTTTTATTTGGTCAAGTAGTCTAATCACCCCCCCTCTAGACATACTTTCGATCCTACACCTACCAAGCTGTGGCGGTCGAGAACCCAGATGACAAGGGCTTTGCCTACCCTCCTGAGGCCGTCCCAAACAAGAAGGAGCAGCTTCTTAGCCTGGGGCCTTAGGAGGGCGGGACGACCGACGGTCATGCCTCAGGACCTACGCCCATGGACGGGGCGCCTTGCCTCTTGCATAGGAAGGTGCGCCCAGTGCCCCTCTGAGGGTAGACTCGGGGGCTCTCCTCTGGAGGGCCCCTGACCTAGCCAATGTCACAAGGGAGGCGCTCGGGCACCATGTGGAGGCGTGCTTCAGTGCGTGCTTCTGCAAGAAAAGCATAGGGCACGACGTGCCAGGAGCTCAGGAGTTCATCACCAAGGCGATCAAGGATTTTTAGGAGGGAAGGGCGATGCGAGGTGAGCATCGCCCCACACCACCAAGCACCGCTCCCTCTACCGATGAGGTGTAGGATCGAAAGTAGGTCTAGAGGGGGGGGTGATTAGACTACTTGACAATAAAAAAATATGCCTTTAGATCATGCAATGATTTTGGCAGTTTCACAATTAAGATCAATTCAAGTAACACCCTACACATGCAATTCTAGAGTATATGCAGCGGAAAGTAAATTGCACATGTAAAAGAGAGGTGGAGAAGATCAAACGCAGTTTGGTGACACGGAGATTTTTGTCGTGGTTCCGATAGGTGGTGCTATCGTACATCCACGTTGATGGAGACTTCAACCCACGGAGGGTAACGGCTGCGCGAGTCCACGGAGGGCTCCACCCACGAAGGGTCCACGAAGAAGCAACCTTGTCTATTCCATCACGGCCTACGCCCACGGAGGACTAGCCTTACTCGGGGTAGATCTTCACGAAGTAGGCGATCTCCTTGCCCTTACAAACTTCTTGGTTCAACTCCACATCATCAAGACGGAGGCTCCCAAGCGACACCTAACCAATCTAGGAGGCACCACCCCCCAAAAGGTAATAGACGGTGTTGATGATGATGAACTCCTTGCTCTTGTGCTTCAAGTGATAATCTCCCCAACACTCAACTCTCCTCACTGATATGGCTGTGGTGGAAGAAAGATTTGAGTGGAAAGCAACTTGGGAAGGCTAGAGATCAAGTTTCATATGATAGGAATGGAATGGCTTGATCTCAACACAAGGGTAGGTAGTTCACTTCTCAGGAAGTGTGTGATAGAAGTGGTGGTACTTTCTGATGGCTCTCCTCACGAATGAGGAGGGGGTGGAGGGGTATATATAGCCTCCACACAAAATCCAACCGTTACACACACATTTGACCAATCTCGGTGAGACCGAAGTTAAACTCGGTCAGACCGAAAGTTCAAATATAGTGAACGTTGGGATTTTCGGTGGGACCGAAAATACCATCTCGGTTTGTCCGAAGTGAGTCAAAGGTTAGGGTTTGCCATCTCGGTGTGACCGAAAACAACAACTCGGATATTCCGAAATGCTGTCAATTGGTTACAGAAGGTTGGCAGAACATTTTCGGTGAGACCGAGACTCAGAATCGGATGGACCGAAAAGTTAGGGTTTAGGGAAAGAACTGAAGTGGTTCATCTCGGTGGGACTGAGTTTGCAGAATCGGTTTGTCCGAGATTACTTATGAGTGTGTTGTAAAGTGAAGAGTGTTGATAGTTGAGGGAGCTAGATCACCAAGCACTTGAGCAACAAGAACATTAACACAACCTCATCCCCTTTTAATAGTATTGGCTTTTCCTATGGACTCAATGTGATCTTTGATCACTAAACCAAAAAAGGAGTCTTGAGCTTTTGCCAATGCTTGTCTTAGCATTTTGAGGGGTCCACTTCTTCAGACATTTCCATACCCATATCATCGAACTTTTCTGAAATGATTCTCAAGAGAATATTAGTTCAATGATATATATGTTGTTATTAATTACCAAAACCACCCGGGGATTAGTTGCACTTTCAATCTCCCCCTTTTTGGTAATTGATGACAACATATAGATCAAAGCTTCGACAAAGGATATAATCAAGGAATAATATCGTCGCTTTGAGAAGTATGTGATAAACAAGAGCTCCCCCTAAATTTGTGCATTATTTGAAATTTGCGTTTGAATGCAAATGCACAATCGATTAGGATTATGGGTCACTCTTCCATGTCACATACATCTTGGTGGAGCGCACAAAATGATAAGAATGAATAACATGCACTTAATCACCAAGACAAGAGTAACTAGCCATACAATAAGGAATAGCATATGATAAGCAATAAGCACACATTAAAGCATAGTATGACTAAGCACTCATTAAGGTAGCATCAAACGTAGTAGCAAGCACACATAAAGTATCTGGAACCAAAAGAAACCAATGTATCTCAAGGAAAACCGGCAAAAGAACGAAAAGACGAAAGAGCACTCTCTCTCTCGAAGCCCTATGATCTATAACAATTTCTCCCCCTTTGGCAACAAGTTACCAAAAAGTTCGAAAGGGTATAGAGCTAAACGTCACTGCGGGCTCGGCTGGCTGCTCCCGTCTGGGTCGATGTCGGTGTAGAGATAGCTGCATCTGCGAAGACCTCTGCTGATGTCTGCGGTGGAGGAGTGGATGCTGGAGCTGTAGGAACTGCTGGAGCTGTAGCTGGTGCTGAAGTGGTAGCCCTGGAGTCTGTCACTGGGATAGCTGCAGATCTGGATCCTCTGGGAACCTGAGCAGCCTGGCGATGAGAGTCCTGGACTAGATCATCCTGCATAAGCTCTGCTCTCTCCTGCCTAGTCTCCTCCATGTCTGCCTCAAGCTTGTTGACAGGCACCTGAATCTCAGTCAGCTTCACGTCCAGAGCGTGGATCTTGTCCTCGACAATCCTCTCAAGGCTCTCCTGAGATTGCTCAATGCTGGCCAGGCGTTGTTCAATTCTCTGGGTTGCTTCAAGAATCTGTTCTCCAAAGCTCTTTGGCTTAGCTGCTGCTGCTGCTGCCTCTTTGTCAGCTTTGGCTTTCTTTGCAGCTTCAATTTTGGCTTGCCCTTCAACTGAGGTGGGATCCTCTTCATCCATCACAACTACGTTGTCCTCATGCTCTGGCTGCAGTGGCAAGTGCTTCCTATCCAACATGAATTTGCCCGTGCCAAACTTGGCGTTGATGAGCATCTGTATCTGCGGTGCAAACCCCATGACCTCTTTTGGTCAGCTGCAGTCCTCTTAATGGTTTCTACCATCAAGTCCATCACCTTAAAAGGTGCCTTCTCATCGAGAATGTGCAGCATGTTGATATAATAGCCTCGTATCATCCGGTGGTCACCTGACTTAGGCATCAAAGTATGCCTCAGAATAGTGTTAGTGGTGGTCAGACCTGCCTGGAGATAATACACTGAGCCGAGCTTCCATCCCTCCAAATCAGCAGCTGGGATCTCCTTGTACATATTCTTCATGGAATCATGACTCTTCTTAGGAATCCCATAGACATCAATGTCGTCCTCTCTCTGCACAGGAGCGTTCAGAAGTTCTGCCCATTCTTCAACAGTTGAAGAAAACCTTTGACCTTCAGTCATCCAGGTGATCTTGCCATCAGGATAGAAATGGGCTGTGGCATAGAACTGCATGATCATCTCGTCATTCCATGCTGTCAGTTCTTGACCCACAAAATCAGCAACTCCACATGCAGTAAAGCTCTCATGCACATGGGGAAAGAAGTCCCGGTGCTCTTCACTGTCAATGTACTTCCAGTCAACATACCTGGTGTCAGCAACAATGGGCTTCTTATCCATTAGCACGGTCTCATAGAAATCCTGCTGCTCTCTGGTGTGGAATCTGGGGTCCACAGCAGTCCTTCTCCTTACGGCATATGGATCAGACTGTCTCCATAGCCTGAGACCTTTGTCCTTCCTTGCCTTCATGTCCTCAGCTTGAGGATGAGCATCATTGTGGAGTGGCAACTTGGGACGGAGCTTGAGCAACACATGCTCTTCATCTGACTCAGAAGGTGGCATCTCACCTTTGTTCTTCTCAGAAGCTGGAATGCTTCTGGTTGTTCTCTTGGGCTTCGCTGGAGCTGCCTTAGCTTGAGCAGGCTTCTTGGGCTTGGAGGAGGCTTGAGCCCGAATGGCATCACCCATGAACTTAGCTTTCTGAGGAGGAGGCTGGGGTGCTTCTTCTTCTTCTTCAGCAACATCTTGAGGTTCACCATATACAACTCTCTTCCTCTTGGAAGTCTTCTTCACCTTGCTTGGAGCTGGCTCTTCCAAGATGAGCTTCTTGGCAACTGCTGATTGTTTTACTTTGCTTGTGCCTTTCCTTGGCTGCTGCCCTTGGTGCTCTTTGGCAACCACATTCCTCTTGGGCTTGGAGGTAACTTCCTCAGCAACAAAGTCGGAATCCTCATCATCAGAAGTTCTCTTCTTCCTGGTTCTCGTAGCTGCGGGAGGCAAACCACTAGGGGTGCTCCTCTCACCATCATCACTAGAGCTGCTAGCAGGACTTGTATCTGCCTCTGGAATTTCAGCAAATGGTGATTCAGACCTGTTTTGGCTGTCACTGACATCTGACATGGCTGAAAAACCTGTGAAAAGATAAGGTGTAGGCAGAGTAGAAGAGTTATCACAACTGCAGAAGTTTTTGCAAAGAAAAAATGAGTTTAAAAACTTAGTTTTGAGTTTTCACAGAATGTATTTCGGTCAAACCGATTTCAAGTTTCGGTGTAACCGAAGTGTTCAACAGAACCTACACACCACTTTCGGTCAGACCGAAGTGGGTTTCGGTCCTACCGAAAACTTAGGGTTTCACTGAAACTTCTTTTCGGTCGTTCCGATTGGCACAACTCGGTTAAACCGAACTATGCAGTGCAATGGCCAGAGGCCAAATCGGTCATTCCGATTTTCAAAAATCGGCTTCACCGAGATGCATTCCGTGGAAACCTAAACCTAAGAATTTTCCTCGAAACTAGACGATCTGAACTATTGTGTGGGGAACATATCAAACATGGATTGAATCATGGCAGCCTATCGTGCAAGAATCAGCAGTGGAGCACGAAAAGGGATCGGGACACACCCTAACTTGGTGGTGTCCCTCTACGGCGGCAACGGTGGAGATGATTACCGTTGACGGCGGCGGAGACCTGCGGCGAGGGCGCACAGGCGATGAAGGCGACGATCCGTAGACCAGGGCGGCGGCAGCAGGGGTCTTGGGGGCGAACGGTTTGAAGAAAGAAATCGCGCGCAGCCCCTCAGGTATATATAACCCCGTGCTGTCGGTGGGACCGAGTTGAAAAACTCGGTGTCACCGAGATGTATATCTGTTGTGCAGTTACACATATCGGTCAGACCGAGAGTTTGAACTCGGTTTCACCGAGATGAAACCTAGATCAGTCTAAGCGTTTTGGTTGGACCGATATTGAGAAACCGGTCAGACCGAAATGGACTTAGAAGGTTTTGGAAGTCAGCCTTAGACGAATCGGTGGTTCCGAGTGCTCCTCACTCGGACTGTCCGAAAAAGACTTGTTCAAAGTTGTGATATAAGCATGAATAGAATTTGAGACAAGATAGCATAGATAGCTAGGGAAGGTGCTTAGGCATTCTTGTCCATCCATTTGGCCAGAAAAAGAAACCAAAACAATCAAAACCACAAATGGATGTCCTTGAATGAATGGAATCATGCATTCAACATGCTCACACAATAAGATAGCAACTGAAATATGTGTCAAACATGCACAACCAAAACTCTAGCTACTAGCACACAAATTGTCGATGACTAGGTCATCTATATATGAGTATATTGACTTAGGAGCCAAATGAAAACATTTGATCATAGGTCATACTCATCGTTTAAGCACAAGTGGGGTTACCACTTTTACATAAAGCATTTATGTGTTCACATCATTTGGAGATGCTTTAGCTCAATTTTTAGAGCAAAGCTCCCCCTAGATGTGAGAACCCCTTTTAAAGGGTCAAACTAACCTTGGGTTGTCGTAGAAGACTTCATGTAGATGTTGAAGATGTGGATGCTCAATGTTGATGTAGATCATCAAGAGTTGAGAGCTATCCTTGGATTAGGGCACTTTCAATACCTACATGGGTTAGTCCCACAAGGAACAAACAAGAATATCCATGGACATAGAGTGAAGTACACAAGAGATGATGTCCATGAAAGCAATGATTACCTTGTCCCTTGACTTACCAACAAGAGGGTTTGTGACTCCATGAACTAGTGCATGATGTGGAAGTTGATTGCACAAGTTCTTGCCAAAACGAATATGAGTGAAGTTTGTTGGCGGAGTCACCGTCAAGAACCTACTAGTTCTTCTTCTTTGGGATCCACATCATATTGATGGGAATCCTTGGTGTTGTAGTTGAGCTTGACGAAGTAGAACTTGATGTGTCCTTGGGAACCCACTTGACCATGGCTTGAGGTGCTTCAATGAATGCATCAATCTCCTCTTGAAGCTTGTCCTTGGCCTTTAGCTTGTGGTCTTGTGGTGGAAGGTCATCTTGAGCTTGTTCCACATTGGAAGAAGTAGGATCATACTTCTCCTTTTGTGAGACAAACTGTGGAGTAGGGTATTGACCTTCTTCCCACTCAACACCTTCGGCGTTGAACTTTCGCTCAAAACCAATCCCTTGATTCTTCCGGTGTCTTCCTTGTTTGCGAACGATCTCCTCAAAGTTCTTGCTTCCGGCAAGACTCTTGTAGACACCTTTCTCTATGATTTCCTTCAATAAGCTATTTTCTTGCTCAAGTGTAACTTGGCTTGAAACATTGTTAGTGGAATCAAGAGAACTACTAGAAGCAACAATATTGGATTTAACATTGTTATTGTTACTACTAGAGGAAGAATTTTTCTTATGCTTGTCATGCTTAGTCTTAATAGGTGGCAAGAAATTAGACAAGAGAAGTCATTTGGCAAGATATGAAGAACTCTTCTTTCGAAGATCGTCATTGATCGCTTTTAGAAACTCATGTTCTTGCTCTAGAGTGAGCTTCTCGAAGCGTAGCTTCTCATGAGATCTTAGGAGCTCTCTATGATCTTCTTGAGTTGTTTCATGAGCTAACTTAAGAGTGTTTAGTTCTTTAGTTAGACGCTCAATCTCCTTCATAGCATTGTCATTCGACTCTTCTCGACTATAAAGACTACTAGCATTTTCATCATTACTAAGCTCACTAGATTTATCATGCAAGAGCTCATCTTCACCAAGTAAGTCATCCTCATCACTATCAAAGTCAATGAATTCAGGGTGTGTTACCTTGGGGCCTTTAGCCATGAAGCATCTTCCAATTCCCTCATTTGGTGAATCAAATAAGTCGTAGGAGTTGGAGTTGGAAGATACTAGTGCAAGTCCGGCAACACCTTCATCTTGACTATAGTCGGAGTCGGAGTGATAGCTTCCATCGGATTGACTGTCAGAGTCGGAGCCGGAGACCCATTCACCAACATGAGCTTGATGTCTTCTTCTTGTGTAGCTCCTTGATGACTTGTCTTTCCTCTCCGAATCCTTGCTTCTCCGAGAGGGTCTTCGTTCATAACGATCATCTCTACTCCTTCTCTCTCTCCGAGGTGACTCATCTCTTGCTCTTCTTCTTGGAGATTCTTCTCTTCTCTTGTGGGGAGCCGTACACTCATTTGAGAAGTGTCCGGGTCTTCCACAATTGTAGCAGTTTCGATCACGACTAGAAGATCTCTTTCCATCATATGATCTAGACTTTGAGCTTCTTTCTTTGCCTCTATTCTTGTAGAACTTGTTGAAGTTCCTGACCATTAGGCTTATCTCTTCATTGGAAATTAGCTTGTCACTTGAGGTAGTAGGAGCATCACTTAAACTTTGTAAGCACCACTTGACTTGTTGTGAAGCTCTTCCTTATCCTTAAGTGTCATTTCATGGGCAACAATTCTTCCAATGACTTCAGTTGGCTTGAGAGTCTTGTAGTTTGGCATCATTTGGATCAAAGTGCACACGGTGTCATACTTTCCATCCAAAGCTCTGAGAATCTTCTTAATGATGAATCGGTCGGTCATTTCTTCGCTTCCTAAGCCTGCAATCTCATTTGTGATGAGAGCAAGCCTAGAGTACATTTCAGCGACTCCTTCACCATCCTTCATCTTGAACTTGTCAAGTTGACCTTGAAGAATATCTAGCTTTGATTCCTTCACAGATTCAGTACCTTCGTGCATTTCAACCAAAGTATCCCAAATCTCTTTAGCATTCTCAAGACGGCTGATTTTGTTGAACTCTTCGGGACACAAAGCATTGAAGAGAATGTCACAAGCTTGAGCATTGTTTTGCAACATCCGCAACTCTTCGGGTGTAGCTTCGCGATCCGGAACTTTTCCTTCTTTAAAGAAATCACCTTGCATGCCAACACAAATAATGCCCCATGCGGCAGGGTTATGACCAAGAATATGCATTTTCATTTTATGCTTCCAACTAGCAAAATTTGTACCATCAAAGTAAGGACCTCTACGATAATTACCCTCACTAGACGCCATACTCTCCTAGGTTGTGAAACCAAGCTTATGGAGTCCAATGCAATGGAAACCAAGGCAATGGAGACCAAAGCTCTGATACCACTTGTAGGATCGAAAGTAGGTCTAGAGGGGGGGTGATTAGACTACTTGACAATAAAAAAATCTGCCTTTAGATCATGCAATGATTTTGGCAGTTTCACAATTAAGATCAATTCAAGTAACACCCTACACATGCAATTCTAGAGTATATGCAGCGGAAAGTAAATTGCACATGTAAAAGAGAGGTGGAGAAGATCAAACGCAGTTTGGTGACACGGAGATTTTTGTCGTGGTTCCGATAGGTGGTGCTATCGTACATCCACGTTGATGGAGACTTCAACCCACGGAGGGTAACGGCTGCGCGAGTCCACGGAGGGCTCCACCCACGAAGGGTCCACGAAGAAGCAACCTTGTCTATTCCATCACGGCCTACGCCCACGGAGGACTAGCCTTACTCGGGGTAGATCTTCACGAAGTAGGCGATCTCCTTGCCCTTACAAACTTCTTGGTTCAACTCCACATCATCAAGACGGAGGCTCCCAAGCGACACCTAACCAATCTAGGAGGCACCACCCCCCAAAAGGTAATAGACGGTGTTGATGATGATGAACTCCTTGCTCTTGAGCTTCAAGTGATAATCTCCCCAACACTCAACTCTCCTCACTGATATGGCTGTGGTGGAAGAAAGATTTGAGTGGAAAGCAACTTGGGAAGGCTAGAGATCAAGTTTCATATGATAGGAATGGAATGGCTTGATCTCAACACAAGGGTAGGTAGTTCACTTCTCAGAAAGTGTGTGATAGAAGTGGTGGTACTTTCTGATGGCTCTCCTCACGAATGAGGAGGGGGTGGAGGGGTATATATAGCCTCCACACAAAATCCAACCGTTACACACACATTTGACCAATCTCGGTGAGACCGAAGTTAAACTCGGTCAGACCGAAAGTTCAAATATAGTGAACGTTGGGATTTTCGGTGGGACCGAAAATACCATCTCGGTTTGTCCGAAGTGAGTCAAAGGTTAGGGTTTGCCATCTCGGTGTGACCGAAAACAACAACTCGGATATTCCGAAATGCTGTCAATTGTTTACAGAAGGTTGGCAGAACATTTTCGGTGAGACCGAGACTCAGAATCGGATGGACCGAAAAGTTAGGGTTTAGGGAAAGAACTGAAGTGGTTCATCTCGGTGGGACTGAGTTTGCAGAATCGGTTTGTCCGAGATTACTTATGAGTGTGTTGTAAAGTGAAGAGTGCTGATAGTTGAGGGAGCTAGATCACCAAGCACTTGAGCAACAAGAACATTAACACAACCTCATCCCCTTTTAATAGTATTGGCTTTTCCTATGGACTCAATGTGATCTTTGATCACTAAACCAAAAAAGGAGTCTTGAGCTTTTGCCAATGCTTGTCTTAGCATTTTGAGGGGTCCACTTCTTCAGACATTTCCATACCCATATCATCGAACTTTTCTGAAATGATTCTCAAGAGAATATTAGTTCAATGATATATATGTTGTTATTAATTACCAAAACCACCCGGGGATTAGTTGCACTTTCATGAGGGCAGGGACTGCACGTCTGCGTCAACATCCCATGGCTCAACAGAGCCGCATCTCAGGAGCTTTTCTGGCTATCCCATGTGGGCTGGTGCGAGGGCCCCCTCACAGCTATGTTCGCATGCCTTTCGGCTTGCTAAACAGCGTTGCCCTACACCAGCGCCACATGCGAAGCATCCTGGCAGCTCGAAGCCATACAATAGGAGATCCTGGTGGAGGAAGCGCCGATCCTTCGCGAGCCTCCTGGACCTCAGGAGCCTCGCAAGACCCCGAGGCCAGGCGGCACATGAGGAACGACTTCCGCAGCACGCGTCTTCAGCTACCCCAACACTTCTTCCGCAATGGTGCCAGGTGACACTTTTTGGTTTGTTCAGTTGGGGGCGCCCCTCGGACTGCATCATCCGCAAGCCGTGTGGGTCTGTCCCTACGGCATGTATCGTTTTTGCATCTATCAGAACTCACCTTACCTTGAGCTGCTTTATGATTATCACATGTCTGTCCAGTGCTTCATCGCCATGAACATTGTGCGCTCTTGCAAACCCGCCCTCGACCGCCTCATGATTAAGGACTAGCACGACATCTGTGCTCAGTTCCGTCCCTGCAGTGTCGCTAAATCCAAGTGGCTGAGCTCTGGCTTGCGGGCCAACTCCCGTGCACGTCACCTCCCATGGTCCTTGGTGCCTTGTTCTTGCATGAGCTAACCGGGAGCGGATGAGTTAGGGTGCATGACCCGGTGCCTCACCACCACGGGAGCCGCGCGCCGGTTGTCTTTCTTCAGGACCTTCGCATGAGAAGTCTGGGAACGGTGTTTGTGCTCGGGCCCGTCCCTGCAGCATCGACAAACCCAACGACCGAGCTTTGTCTGGCGGGCCGGTCCCGTTCACGTCACCTCATGGGGTCGTTGGTATTTGGCCTTCTCATGCGATATCCTTAGGGGTTTCACTCGGTGCAGGTTGCCTAACCATCTCGCAGAGCCATCACAACCGCTCCAAACCAAATTCAGGCACAACCCGCCTTGAGGTAGGGCCTCATGAGTCCTGCGCTGACTCACGAGTGCCCAGACACACCTCCTCTAGTCCTGTCATGCAAGCCACATGTCAGGACGGGGCTGTACATGCCCAGGGGGCCTCCCCCTAGAGGGAGATCCCACCCACGCACCAGTGGAAGCCCCATGCTCCGCTCTGGCAGACGACACTGCTGAGGAGCGGCTATGGCCGTGCAAGAGCGGAAGCACCATGCTCTGCGCTGGTGAATAAACAACTGAGGGCGGCCTCACGGCCACAACAACCTCAGGAGAGCCACCAGGCTTGCTGCTTAGCCTCACTGCACTGCTTTCCCTCGAGAGGGTAGCGCGAGGCAGCTGGGCATGGAGGCTACACTCAGGTGTCACCTAGCGTATGCCACCTCGCCACGTCCCTCGGACCTGGTCTTCATGCGCCCCTCCCGAGCGAAAGCCCGGCGAGGGAAGGTATGGAGGCTCATTTGTACGTCAAGGGGGACCCCTGGGCATCGCGACCTAGGGGCCTAACTGGTCACACAGTCTCTCATCCCTTGGTCTCGTCCTGGTGATCCGGACGCCCCAACAGCAGCTGAGGTATGCGCGAGGCCAGGCCCTGCAGACGCAGATAATCAGAACCTACACCCGCATCTCCTTCCCGAGGGCTCTTTGTACGTCAAGGGGGACCCCTGGGCATCATGACCCAGGGGCCTAACTGGTCATGTAGCCCCTCACCCCTTGGTCTCGTTCTGGTGATCCGGACGCCCCAACAGCGATTGAGGTATGCGCGGGGCCGGGACCTACCAACATAGAACATTAAAGCAAACGGAAAGGAAATCGCGAAATCCTAGCAAATTATTACAAAGCATATTGTTCCTTAAAAATTCAAAGCATGAGTTCTCACGCCTCCACGAGGCACGAGAAATGTTGCAAGATAAAACTGGAAGGAGCAGCGCCTCTGTCCCCCTCTTCAGCCTTGGACGCCGCCATCGCCTACCTGGGGTGACCCGTCACCAACAACACCGTCGTCGCCTCCACCATTGGCTCGTGCTGCCGTAGCAGCGGGGTCGACGCAAAGGAACTATTGTAGCAGGGCTACCACCAGCTCCTTCACGGCCTCGGCGGAAGCACCTTGGAGCTCAGGGGGCACAGGCTCAAGCAGGGCACCAAATTCGAAGTTGCGGTCCCGAAGGTGGAGATGGTTGTGGATGCGCATCGGGGCCGAGGTGGAAAGCTCGCGAGCTTCTGCCTCCACCAGGTTGCCCAATCTGACGACGATGCCCTTGATTGTCGTGGCGAGCTTGGGGAGCAGTCCGGCAGGGCCCTCCTCCAGTGTCGCCAGCGGTTTCTCGTACCCTGCCCTGTAAAGGGATTGGAGGGAGGTACGGGACCTCTGCTCAAGGGAGACGAAGGCGTCGCATCCCGCAGTGGCTCCCTTCTCAGCCGCGGCGTAGGACACTTGGGCCGCCTCCTCCTCCTTCAGCTTCTACAGGCGGCTGCGCTCTTAGGCCTTCTCTTGGGCCGCCTGCTTCAGCATGGCATCACAGTTGGCGAGCGCAGCCTCCCAGGCCTTCAGCTCCTCCTCCTGCTTCTCAAGACGACGAACGCGGTCAGCGTGCTTGTCACGGAGGGTCTTCAGCTCGGCTTCTGCCGCGCGGCAGCGGTCTTTGGCGGCCGATGCATCGGCCAATGTGGTGTTGCGGGTAGCTGCGGCCACGCCGGCCACCTTCCGGCCCTTCTAGGCAGTGGCCTCAGCCTAGCTCCAGGCTGTCCTGACGGACAAATTGGCTTGGGCCACCCCGAGACCAGCCGCAGATGCCCTGTCGTCATGCGACGGTCGGCGTCACGAATTGGCCTGGAGCCGCTTCAGTGCGGCAAAGGCGTCCTCCAGAGTGCCGGGCATGGAATAGGAACCATGGTCCACCAGTGTGATGGCCTGAGGAGGAGGCGATATCGGCGTCTGCGCGAGAAAAGCAGCAACAGCTTGGGCGACAGGGGGCTCCGGGGCCCTGCACCACAGCAGGAGAACTAGGGACGGGCACCTTCGGAATCTACCTGGCCACGGGCACGGCCTTCTCCTATGGCCGAGCAGCTGAGCTTCATAAGGCGTCCTGGACGTGAGCGTACGTGAGGTGACCCCTTCCTCCCACACCGAGACCACCATTGCTGCAGCGAGAGGCGCAACTTTGGTGAGCTTGGCTTCCTCCTTCTTCTTCACCACCGGCTGCAGCCTGGCCATCGGAAGGGGGACACCTTGAGCATGGTACCCAAAACGGAAGCAGAAGCAAGGTAAAATACTTACTTGTTGATAGCAATGTATGTCCTCTTCTTGGATATAAGTGTTGGGGCCCCAAGCTTTCCGGCCACAGGCCTCGCCGCGCCCTCGGGAGCAGACGAGCGCGTGGTGGTGGTGCCTGTGGCGGCGACAGTCGAAGGCAACGAGGAGGCGTCGCATCGGAGGGGCGGAACCGGCCAGTCCATCTTCGCGGTCCCACGCTTCAGCCTCTTAAGGGGGGTGCCCCCGGACCTGGTGGACACCCTGGTGGAGCACGGCGATCCCTCGACCAGGTACTCGCCAGCGTCATCATCATTGGAGAGGTCGCGAAGGAGCTCGCTTTGTTGAGGAGGAGAGGTCTCTGCCACCCCTTCCAGGGTCGCTTCCGAGTCCTCCTTCCCCTCCTCCCCGGAGCTCTTGCCGGAGGACACCGACACCGAGAAAGGCGGGGCTTGGGGGAGCACCAGCGGCACGAGCCCTCGCTCGTTGAAGACGGGTCTGGCGGCGACCACATCCGCCAAGTCGTCATGATTGTATGGTGGGAGATATGCTTCTAGAAGGATGCCCGGGTCTCTCTCGAGCAGGACGCACAAGGCCTTGCCCAACTCATCATCAGTCAGGGCTTCCGGGCGCAACCAAAGGTCGTCGTCCACGCCCTGGAGACTCCACAAGGGGCGCGAGCGCGCCTGGAGCGGGGCCAGCCGCTGCGTCATGAACTCCTTGACAAGCACGGCCCCTGTCAGCTTCCCCTTCATCAGGTCCTCCGTCATATCCTCCAACAACTGCTCTGCCCGGGGGTCGGTGAGCTTCTCGTGATCCCACCGGGCCAGCTTCTCCGACAGCGCAGTCTGCAGCTCCAGCCAAGCGTGAGAGCGCTTGGCATCCATGAAGATCCACTTGTGCGGGAAATCATCTACCTTCTTCTTGGCCTTCGAGATCACATTGCCAGGATGGGTAGCAACAAAGCAGTCGCTCCCGGAGCACTGGTCGGAGCCTTTCATCCGGAGGCAACGCGACCGAGGGCATCACCCCAATGAACGCCTCATAGTAGAAGGCGAAGATCGACAAGAGGAAGATGTAGATGGGATGGAGATGAAGGGCATGGTTCTGTTAGTGGTTAAGGATGGCGAAGATGAAATTGGAGAAAGGGGGGACGAGCCCGACGTAGACACTGTGTAGAACGAAGGGGTAGAAGGTCTCACCCAAGGATTCTGGCTTGGCAGAGCCAACCTGGAGCACCGTCCCCCACCCCTTATTGTGGCTGCTTGCTGTCAGCGGGAGCACAGCGGTGAGATGCTTCCCCTCGGTGATGGTGGAAACGTTGAGAGCTGGCTCGAGCACGGGGGCTGGATGCGTGGGAGCGGGCTTCGCCTTCTCGGGGGCCATTAGCGTCGAGCTTGGGGAAAGGATTCAACAGATCTAAGGTGCTCACGGGGAGAAGGAAAAGGGGATTTGGACCAAGACGAAGGAAAGACAATGAAGGTTTGGAGGAAAGCGCCAGCCTTTTTGTCAGCCCAGGATGGTTGCCGAGGCAGCGCGGGGAAGCGAAGACGCCCATGTCCCATCAAGCGCCACGCGTCAACTAGGTTCGCAAACGGTTGGGGCCCACGGCACTTCGCCCTTGCGCTTTGGCTTCACCTCGAAGCCAAGTCCGAGCACGCCTTGGGCCCGGGGGCTACTGTCGGCATCCTGGGAACCGGGGAACCCAGACTTGCCTGCCTACGACCCACAGCGTGGCTCCTTCACCGGCCTGGTACGGCCCTTCTTTGGCATCAACACACAAGACCCTCGCGGGCGGCCAAGCCTCGTGAGGTGGACAACACCAAGGCTTCTGGCTCCTGAGGAGCGGAGATCTCTATGCAAGCCCCCACCTCATGAGGTTCAGATGACGCAAGCCATGACAACCAAGGCCTGGCGGGCGCCAGTGGGCGTAGAGTAGCAGGTTTCCTCTTTGGTGTTAAAGAAGCAAGCGCATACGCGGAGTCCCGAGGAATCAACCAAAGGTTTCCATTTCCGTGCAACAAGACCAAGATCGCCAAGATGACAGTACGGAGGTCATCACCGAGCCCTCCATGGCATCACGACCAGAAGCTTTTTAGGCGAAGACCACCATTCGTCAGGATAAGATGTTCTAGTTGTCTCCCTTCAAATTTGGCCGTTGTGGGATCCCTTCCCACCTTCATTTTGGGAAGAGGACCAAGGCCACTATAAACATAGCTTAGCCACCACCGTAGCATAGGACAGATCATTCAGACCACCTTCACCACCACAAGCAAGAACACACCTCCTAAGGTTGTTCCACCATTGTACTAGTTCATCCTCAGTCCACCTCGAGGAAATCCACCACCAAGTAGGAGTAGGGTATTACACCGCGAGGTGGCCCAAACCTGGGTAAACTGCCTTGTCCCATTTCCTCCCTGTTCACCGAGCTAGACCGTGGGAACGACGAGTAGGCAGACAGGCAAAGTTGAGTTCTTCGCATGCACCCCATTGTTCGAATCTAACAAGGGTCTGCGGAGCCCTGAATCCGATAGTCGGCATATGGATCGGTGGTGCGTCTTCGGCAGTTGTAGGCCTTGCCACTGGCTGCTCTGGGGCGGAGGATGACATGGCCTGTACGGCACAAAGTCAGGCCGGCTGATCATAGGTTGATGCATCAGCCGTCGGACTGCGAGTATTAGGTTATTTGGGGGAAGCATGCGAGAGCTGCTGTGGCAAGGAGAGCATCACCGATTGAGGGGCGACATTGGTTGCTCTTGGCGGGGCTTCAGGGATCTCATCGATGAACTCTATTTCCTTTCGTGGCCACTGCATGTGATGTAACCGTGTTTCTCCCAAGGTCCTTTGCTCATCAAAGTCTCCTAGGGCATTCTTTAGGGAAACTTCATTGAATCCAGGCTTTACTTCAGTCACGTAGCACTTCACACATCATGGCTTCAATGGCACATTGTCCAATAAGAGGCCCTCTTCCAAGAAGGGTGGGCAAACCCAGGCTATTGCACATTTTAATGTACCTTCATAATGTGTAAGCACACCCTTCAGTCTGTCTTTCCTTCCAGATAGATCAGATATAGCATCATCATGAGCAGCTGCAGTCTCAGTGTCGCTAGGGTCAGTTGATGCATAGCTACTCTTGTGTGGTGTTGTCGCACAATAAGGAGCATCCTCCATGCCCGCCTCCCCCCATCTACTGGCTATCTGTCAGTGTTAGAGTCTTCTGCATCATCATTGACTCCTCAATATCCTTTCGAACAGCTGGATACATGTCCTTCCTCAACCTATCATACAATTCATTCTGCTTCCTTTCACTCCTTGCTTTTTTCATGCTGAGCCTCTCTTCTTTGATGAGTGTGAAAGTCCTCTTGTGCTGGACTTTAACACCTATACCCCTTGCACGGCCAGGATGCTCTCTTGTTTCCAGAGCATCGTACAGAATGTCACATGGCCTTGAGTTCCTGTAGAACATTCCAGGGATCTTGGAAAACTTCAGCATCACTTGATACTGTTCTTTGTCACGTGAGTTTTCAAAGTAATATGTTTCGTCATCACACCTCCTTGCACGTGCCCGCAAGTAGTCTCTGGTGCGTTCGCCCCCGGTTTCTCTAAAGACCGGTTTCCCACCCACCGCTAATGCTTCTTTCTCCTCCTGGTCCCATATCGGTTTCAAGCCATAGTATCCTGCCACACCCATATGGTGTGTGTGTGTGTGTGTGTTCTTCTTCTGAAGTTCCGATTGCTTGGCACTCTTCTCAGCAAACTCTTTAGTTGCCCTGACCCTTTTGAATTCTGCCCAGCCCGCCTTTGTAATTTGGGGGTATGCGGTGATTGGGTCCTTGCCTTCACTTAATTACTTCTTGTACATCACGTGCTTCCAGTTTCTCCAAGCATCCCTAGCCTTCTTCAGTGTAGTGTGTTCCACCTGCATTCTCCACTGCTCTGGAATGTTGAAGTGATCCATGATCTCCCGGACCGTCCTTTGCCGTGTTTCTGTGTCAGCCTTCCGAAACCCCGGCACATTAATGTTGAGCCTTGCCCTACCAACAAATCCACACACACACTCTTAAACCTTGTGCATGCTTTATCTAGTTTAGTTGGAGCCCAAGACTTTAAATCGATCTTGGTTACTTCATATACACCTTTAGGCTGGTGTGTAGGCTTCCTTGGAGCGTTCCTCCATGTCCTGACCATAAGGGTAATTGCTACAGCTATCCCGTTCAAGATTACTTGATCCCTCACCATCTGCTGAAGACCTAGGGTTGCCGGAATCAGATGAAGATACATTGCCTGAAGCATGATAGTTGTCGCTGCTATTCATCATCTACAGAGAACACATGCGAAACTCAGGAAAGCAGTATAAGCATAAAACTAACAACTTGGTATCAAGTTGTCTAAACATGTCATGCAATAATTTAGAAAATGTACGACCTATTTGTTAAGTTTCTGTGACTCGGGCGCTTGCGATCTGTAAATCAACATTAACTTATTGGAACAAATACAACTTACATGTACTAGTTACGAAGGTAGATAATGAACATATATACGCTCTCCGTTATTTTATAGCCAAATTGGGAACATACCGAACGAAATATGAAGAGGGATTGCAAGGAAATATGCCTCACCGCAATTGAGAGCAGTAACTAACAGGTTTCTTAATGCAAACCTGGTCGGACCACAGGAGAGGCGAGGGTTACAGGATCGGTATGCTCGAGGGTGGCTGGCGAGCAAACGAAGATGGCGAGGTGCAGGCAGCCGCGTGTCGGGAATGGCAGTGGAGGTAGGCTTGATGCCGAAGAGCGGGCACATGGCCGGGGTGAGCATGCTGGTGCTGGAGATGGTTCTGTTGTGGATCCGGGGATGGGGAGCTGGCGATGGAGATTGGGTGTACTAGTTGAGTGAAACGCGAGCGGGCGGTGGGGGGTGTTGGCGGCCTAGGTGAAAAGGGTGAAAAATATCCCTGGTTGCCGCGCGGAAAGGCCTATGCAAACGGTTGCCGCTAAGCGCTCGTGTGCACAAAGAGAATAATTTCGTTTGAAATGATGACGTACTAATTTTGAAATGAAGACGTGAGTTCATTGTTTCGCCTCTAATTTTTTCCCACGTTAAGCAATCACCATTATACGACGGGGTTGATTTTTTGGGGCATTTCAGGTCTCGTGTGCTATATTTAAGACATTTTTTGGCATTTACTGTGCATTTTGGCATGTAAATCAAATTCTAGGCAGACTGCATTTTTTGTCGAAATGGATGAGGGTTGCCGTTCGATCTGGGAGCATCCAACGGTGCAGACGTACGATCCATGGGGTTTGGGCTTTGGCCAATCAGAACGCACGACTCAGATCGCCCGCGGAGCAAGGGGGAGCATCGGCCACGGTTTGGTAGACACATGCCTTTCGTGAGTGAACCGTGTGCTATTTGAAAACATTTACATGAACTAACAACATATTTTTGTTTGAATGAAAACAAGAGTTGATTGTTTCGCCTCCAAATTATTTTCCACGGTAAGAAATCACTATTGTACCCTATGGTTTGATTTTCGCGTGCATTTGAGGATTCGTTTGCTACATTTTAGTCGTTTGCTATAGTCGCAACTACACGTGGGTGCTATCTAGCAAGAACATTTGTGTGTCGCTTTCAGAGTTTTCATTCATTGTTCAAGAAACGGAAAACAATTCAAACAGTTTGGCCACAGGTTGCGGCGAGAGGCTTAAATCTTATTGGTATTCTAATTACAAGAAATGCATATAGAGTCCGGAAGTAACGAAAATTGCTGTGTCACCATGGCGTGCTCTCAAGGTCACATGGAACTTTTTTGGTAAAGATGGCACAAGTTTTGATGGTCACACCTTCCAAATTGGAGCATCTCACAAGAAGGATCATAGTTTCCAAAAGGAGACGCGACACTTCGGACTCCAATCGTCAGTGACTACATCGTTCTGCCTCAATTTTTCTCATGTTAAACAATCACGTATATACCCTAGGTTTGATTTTCTGGCCCATTTTAGGTCTTGTTGCTATATTTAAGTCATTTTTCTACACTTACCTTGTATTTAGTGCATATACTTAAATTCAAAACCGGTCTACAACGAGATCTGGGTGTTAGTTAGCAAAGAAGGTGTACAAATCATTTGTGTGTCGCTTTGCGAGTTTTCATCCATTGTCTGAGAAACGGGGAGAAGTTTCAAACATTTCGGCCGTGAGCTGCGGCCACCGGCGTAGGCCTAGTTGGTATTTTAATTACTAGGAATTCAGATGGAGTCCATACATCATCAAAATTGGTGTGCGCCTGTGGCGTGCTCTCACGACCTCGGGGATTTTTTTTGGTAAAGTTTGGCACAAGTTTTGATGATCGCTCCTTCCAAACTGAAGCATCTCACATTAAGGACCATGGCTTCCAAAAGGAGACGTGTCAATTCAAACTCTAGTGGCTGGTGACTTCATCGTTTGGCCTCATAAAAATTTCCATGGTACGCAATCACCATTATACCACGGGTTTGATTTTCTAACGCATTTCAGGTATCATTTGCTATATTTAAGACATTTTTTGAATTTTACGTGTAATTTGTGGATATAAATAAAATCACAACCAGAAATGCATGTGCTGTCGATAGGGATGAGGATCGGCTTTCGATCAAGGAGAATACAATGGTGCGGACGTATGATCCGTGGGGTTTAGGTTCTGGCCAATCAGAACGCATGACTCAGATCGCGCACATGGTGGGGAGGGGGGCATATGCCACAATTTAGTGGACACACGGCTTTCATGAGTGAACCGGGTGCCTTTTGAAAACATTTACACTAACTAACAACATATTTTCATTTGAATGAAAACATGGGTTCATCATTTCGCCTCCAATTTTTTTCCATGATAAGAAATCACGATTGTACCCTATGGTCCAATTTTCGGATAACTACACGTGGTTGTTAGCAAGATCATTTGTGTGAGGCTTTGCGAGTTTTCATTCGTTGTCCAAGAAATGGGAAAAAACTTCAAACAGTTCGGCCGCAGGGTGCAGCCAGAGGTGTAGTCCTTGTTGGTATTTTAATTTCAGGGAATGCATATAGAGTCTGGAAAATAACGAAAATCATTGTGTCATTGTGGCGTGCTCTGACGATCGCATGGAATTTTTTTGGTAAAGTTTGGCACAAGTTTTTGTGCTCGCACCTTCCATACCGGAGCTTCTCACAAGAAGGATCATAGTATCCAAAAGGAGACGCGGCACTTAGGACTTCAAATTGTCAGTTACTACATCGTTCTGCCTAAAAAAAATCATGGTAAACAATCGCGGATATACCCTGGGTTTGATTTTCCGACCCATTTCAGGTCTCGTCTGCTATGTTGAAGTCATTCGTTGCACTTACCTTGCATTTTAGTGCATATAAAGTCAAAAACCCAACTACAACTACATGTGGGTGTTTTAGTTAGGCTATACTTAGGCTACTCATAGTGGAGAGTATCATATACTAGTATCATGCATATATATGGTACTAGTGTATGATACTACCTTTGATTACAGTGCATAGTATAATAGAGTAGTATCATAGATGATCATATTTATTGCCATGCATGACACAAAGTAGTATAGCATCGCATTTAACATGATACGGCACCTACCTATATGTTACTCTAACCCTCTCTATCTTCTTTAATTCTTTGCCACATCAGCATACTTGCTATTTCCTAGTGCATGATATCAACTATGATACCACCACTATGGCCAACCTTATAGTGGGGAGTGTCATATACTATAGTACCATGAATATAATACTAGTGTATGATACTATGTACGTACCTTCATAGTACATAGTATCATAGAGTAGTATCATAGATGACCGTATTTATGGCCATGCATGACACAAAGTAGTATATCATTTATTATGTTACGATATCTACCTATGTTACTCTAACCCACTCTCCCTTATTTAATTCTTTGCCTCATCATCCTATTTTCTACTCCCGAGTGCATGATACCGGCTATGATACCCCCACGATGGCCACCCTTAGCAAAGAAGGTGTACACATATTTTGTGCGTCGCTTTGCGAGTTTTCATCCGTTTGTCCGAGAAGCGGGGATAAGTTTCAAACATTTCGACCGCGGGGTGCGGCCACTAGCATAGGCCAAGATGGTATTTTAATTACAGGAAATTCAGATGGAGTTCAGACATCATCAAAATCGATGTGTGCCCGTGGCATGCTCTCACAACCCCGTGGAAAGAAATTGGTAAAGTTTGGCACATGTTTTGATGACCACTCCCTCCAAACTGGAGCATCTCACATGAAGGATCATAGTTTCCAAAAGGAGATGTGTAAATTCAAACTCCAGTGGCCGGTGACTTCATCGTTTGGCCTCATAAAAATTTCCATGGCACACAATCACCATTATACCACGTGTTTGATTTTCTGGCGTATTTCATGTATCGTTAGCTACATTTAAGACATTTTTCAATTTAACGTGCATTTTCTGCATAAAAATAAAATTACAACCGGAACTGCATGTGCTGTCGAAAGGGATGAGGATCGCTGTTTGATCTTGGAGCACCCTGATACGTCTCCAACATATCTATAATTTTTGATTGTTCCATGCTGTTATTTATGATGTTTTGGATGTTTAATGGGCTTTGTTATACACTTTTATATTATTTTTGGGACTAACATACTAACCCAAAGGCCCAGTCCAGATTGCTGTTTTTTTTGCCTATTTCAGGGTTTTACAGAAAAGGAATATCAAACGGAGTCCAAACAGAATGAAACTTCTGGAGAGATATTTTTGGAGCAAAATACGCACGGGAGACTTGAGAACCACGAAATAGGGCTGACGTGGTGTCCACGAGGGTGGGGGGCGCGCCTCCTATAGGGCGCGCCCCCTGCCTCGTGGGCACCCCGTCTGGCCCCCGGTGCCCTCCTTCCTCCTATATATACCTACATACCCCAAAACCATTAGAACAACGGAGAAAACCCTAGTTCCACCACCGCAACCTTCTGTTCCCATGAGATCCCATCTTGAGGCCTGTTCCAGAGATCCGCCGGAGGGGGGATCTACCACGGAGTGCTTCTACATCATCATCATCATCATCATCACCTCACCATGAGTTGTGAGTAGTTTACCACAGACCTTCGGGTCCATAGCTAGTATCTAGATGGCTTGTTCTCTCTCTTTGGATCTCAATACCAAGTTCTCCTCGGTCTTCGAGGAGATCTATTCGATGTAATCTCTTTTTGCGATGTGTTTGTCGAGATCTGATGAATTGTGGGTTTATGATCAAGATTATCTATGAGAAATATTTGGTTCTTTTCTGAACTCTATATGTATGATTATAATATCCTTGCAAGTCTCTTCGAATTATTGGTTTGGTTTGCCCTACTAGATCTATAGTTCTTGCAATGGGAGAAGTGCTTGGCTTTGGGTTCAATCTTGCGGTGTCCTTTCCCAGTGACAGTAGGGGCAGCAAGGCATGTATTGTATTGTTGCCATCGAGAATAAAAATATGGGGGTTTATGTCACTATGTTTGTGTGTATCCCTCTACATCATGTCATCTTGCTTAAGGCGTTACTCTGTTCTTATGAACTTAATACTCTAGATGCATGCTGGATAGCGGTGGATGTGTGGAGTAATAGTAGTAGATGCAGAATCGTTTCGGTCTACTTGTCTTGGATGTGATGCCTATATATAATGATCATGCCTAGATAATCTCATAATTATTCGCTTTTCTATCAATTGCTCGACAGTAATTTGTTTACCTACCGTAGAATATCGCTATCATGAGAGAAGCCACTAGAGAAAACTATGCCCCCTGGATCTATTCTCAACATATCAATCTACAATCTAGTTTACTTTTCCGCTTTTACTTTCTGTTCTTATATCCAAAAATACCAAAAATATCAAACTATCATCTCTATCAGATCTCACTTTCGTAAGTGACCGTAAAGGGATTGACAACCCCTTATCGCGTCGGCTGCGAAGTTCTTATTTGTTTGTGCAGGTGCGAGGGACTCGCGCGTGGTCTCCTACTAGATTGATACCTTGGTTCACAAAAACCGAGGGAAATACTTACGCTATTGTGCTGCATCACCCTTTCCTCTTTGAGGGAATACAACGCAAGCTCGAGAAGTAGCACACCCAACGGTGTAGACGTACGATCCGTGGGGTTTGGGTTCTGGCCAATCAGAAAGCACGACTCAGATCGCGCGCGGGGTTTGGTCAGCACACGGCTTTCATCAACGAACTGTGTGCTATTCCCAAACCAGATTATATTTTTGTTCACACATACTGTAGTGAGATCAATTGAGTGTGCTACCTCTATGATATACTAATACTAATACTAATAATAATAATAATAATAATAATAATAATAATAATAATAATAATAATAATAATAAAAACAGTTCATATTCATTGCCTGAGCTGATAGCATACCAAGGTCAACATATTAACGATTCTTACATCAACAGAAAACCGGGCATAACTCACAAATTCAGTACACGCGATAGTTCTAAATTGAACAATTTAAGTTGCAGGGTAGGCATAAAGACTAGTCTTACGACTTAATTTCCATGTACATAGGGGAACTGGGATCATTACGTTGACCCCGAATGAACTTGGGTTTTCTGATGATTTTATGCTTCTCTGTTACACGCACTACAAAAAAAGACACATCGGTGACATTTTGGCCCGAACGATTTTTTTCCTGTCAAGTTTATGACACTTCTATGACGATAATTGTGACAAAAACCCGTATCATCATAGATGTGGTGGGGCTCCTACTTCTATGATAAAAAATCATGGCAGAAAATGGCCTTTTCGTCCTGGGCGGGTCGGGGATGCACCTGCATGACATTCTTTGGGCCGTCCATGACGGCAAAAATTGTGGTAGAAGCGAGGGCGAGGAAAATTTCGGGTAGTTCCCAGTTACGGTGGGTGGTCAGGGCGGAGCGTTTCTCGGAGGTTTACGCATTTCTCTCGTATACGTCGCGTGTATGTGCGAGGCGTTGGGCTCTAACCGAACCCGAGCGAGGCGTTCGCTTACTGAATCCGAGCGATTGCACTAGCCAAGTTACTGAACCCGAGTTATTGCACTAGCCAAGTTACTGAACCCGAGCGATCGATCCCTGCTGGCTGCTAACTGAACCCGACCGATTCCTTCACTACTGCTGCTAACTGAAGCCGATCAAACCCTACTACTGCCTCCTGATGAAAAGTGGCCGTTGTTGGGGTAGGATGAATAGATCCCAATGGGGTTTGGATGAACAGGACCCCGTGGTAGTAGAGGCCGTTGCCGCTGGATGAACAAGACCCCGACCGAGAGGGGGCCGCCACACACCCGAGCCGGTTGGGGGTGGATGAACAGGACCCCATGGAGGGCTGGTTGAACATGATCCCCCGTGTGGAGGGCTGGTTGAACAGTAGCCGGTGGAGGCTCGATGAATAGGACCCCGTGGTGAACAGTAGCTGGTTGAGGCGGGAGGAAGTCGACGGTGTATGAACAGTAGCAGGTGGATGCTGGACAAAGTTGATGGTGGATGAACAGAAGCCCGTGGAGGCTGGAACGAGGCAGTAGATGGTGGATGAACAATAGCCCGTGGAGTCCCATTTTGCGGACGCCACATCCCTCCCGATAAATAGGACCCTGTTTCGACCATAGGCGCTCCAACACAAGTCCGTTTCCTTCGTTTTGCAGTACGCCACACCCCTCCCGATCAACAACACCCCATTTCGACCGTAGGAGCTCAAACACAAGTCTGTTTCCTTCGTTCTGCGGTACGCCAGACCCTTCCGGATGATCATGACCCCATTTTGACCGTACGCGATCAAACAAAAGGCCATTTTCCTCCATTTTGTAGTACGTCGGACACCGTTCTGACTGTTCCGTCCAAGCCGGTTGGCTCCCGTTGAACACGACGCGTTCCGACCCAGTGGCTTCACTCCAGATGAACAAGACACTATTTCTCCGTTCCGACCCAGCCGATTGGCTACTGATGAACAGGACGCCGTTGCTGCCGTCCGTTGCCTCTCCATGTACACGTGCCCTGGCCGTATGTATGCGCGAGTAGCTAGGCGTCCGAGACCCCACCCGTGTGTATGTATGTGGCCGTATTTGTTGGCATCTAGCTATACGTACATGTACAATGTTTAGACTGGACTGCCTAAACTGCTACGTCAGGGGATTTACTACTACACATGGCGCTGCTTGCTCGACCACGGTTCATCGTTGCAGAGAGACTGATCGACCAATATGTACGTACAAGTTCGCGACCAAATAGAAAATGCTACATACGCTTCGACCGGGTGGGTCCCAGCTGGCAGGGAGGATAAGGACACACTTCCTTACGTGCGAAGATATAACAGTGGGTCCCAGCTGTCAATGGGAGAATCATTTTATTTACCCGTTATATGGACGCACTTTCTTGCGTGCAAAGATATAGCTGGTGGGTCCATCTGTCAGCCTCACCGCATAGAGTGATCTTCTGATGGTTGTCGTTCGTTGACCACGTTGACCACGCAGCACGGACAGCCGGTGGACGACGACGAGGCTTAGGAAGGGAACGACACGGAGCCAGGGAAGACAAGGCAAGTGGATGCCCACTCTGAGGGGAGCACGAGGGTTCACTGGTTCGGCTGCGGTGTGAGGCTGCCGTCGCCGGAGAATAACAAGAGGTGTTGGGGAGTAGAGGAATGGCCTGGATGGCTATGGGAGTAGGGTGGGCTAGTGAGTCCTGCGCGGCAGCACAACCAGCCATGGGAGGCGGTACCACCAGCGGTGGTTTGGGCGGCTGAAGTAGCAATATCGAAGATTGAAGAAGAAGCACGACATCCGTTGGATGGACATCCAATGGCCACTGCTGCTAGAACCGTGTGTTGACTATAAGTTGACAAAGCCTTGCGTACGCGTTAACTTAGTAGGGCCACAAGTGTGTGGCACATAACATATAGCCCATTTGCGATTTGTAAGAATGTACAACCCATTTTTGAATTCTAATGGAATTTACTACAACCCATTTATAGTTTATTAAAATTACATCCCAATTTCTAGCTCGGGCAATGATAAATAATTTGAACCAACCGCTCAAAACAGAAATTAATAAAATTTCCCACATTTTGATCGGATCTGAAATATTTTTATCCCCAAATTTCTAGTCAGCTTAAATATAATTTCAAAATAAATCTGTATTACGTAATAATCCAACGAAATATTGTGCGCTCAACAAGTAATGAAATTAAATTCTTCAAAATCCAAAAATAATATATATTTATAACTAATTACGTGTTTGGTGCATTTTTTAATATTACAGTCCAGTTTTTACAATTACATCCCATTTATTATTTCTTAAATCCCATTTTGTTGTTAAGCCTAATGCATCCCTCATAGGAAAGATTTGTAGCCCAGCGGGGCGGAGAATAACAAGTTGACCTGGGCTGGGTATTCCTCAAAAAAAGTATAGCTGGGCTAGCCATTTTCAGCTTAAAAAATAATAATATCTGGGCTGGATATTTGGTCGACATAAAATAATAACCTGGGCTAAACGGGCCACAGACCACCCAGTTGATACCTACTCATTTGAACAACAACAAAAACATCTATCAAGAAAAACTCCGCTCACACCTCAAAAACACAAATATTGCTTGAGCTCCTGGGTCCCAGCTGTCGGCCGCTCCTTGTGCAATTCTCTTATTTATTGACTACATAGGTTGACAATGGTATGGGACCGTGATATCAGGAAACGAGGAGGAAGCAAAAATAATAATTGTATATAATAAGGAGGCACTTGCGTACGTGCGGCTATGGCCCTAGTGGGTCCCCACTATGATCCTCTCCAAGTAAAGTCATCTCCTCATTCCTCATGTTCGTTGACCATGTTGACAACGCGAGATGGCGGCGCCATGGCGAGCGCAACAACTCGAAGGACGACAGAGAGGGCCTCACTGGTCGTACAGATGGTCTGATACGACGCTCGCTGCTCATTCAGGAAGCCAGGATCATAGGACCACATGTTCGCGATGGCATTGTCGTTCGCTTGTTCACCGGCGATTCGTCCTTCCGCGAGCCGGTGATCGTTGAGGAGACAGAGGTTTCAGCACAAGTCCTCCTACGCTGGTAGCTCTTCCACCATGAGGGCGTCGAAGTGCGGCCGCACCAACTCTACTGTGAACACGGCATGAACCGGCTTGGGTGGTGACGTCAGCTCCTGGTTGGAAGCCACATCCATCGTCAGATTGTCGTCGGTCTGCTCGTCAAGCTCGCTGGTGAGCTAGCATGCCCGGCTGCTAGTACAGACCGCTGCCAAGCACGGGCCTGACCACCCTGGCCCACCTAGACCGCCTCCCTCGCCCCCGCGCACTTTCCGCCCGAAACGGCCCGCGCCGCTTCCCGGTACAGGCGATTGGTCAATGTTCAAACAACACAAGTGTTGTCCATCCGTTCGTCTGCCACCCACATTAATGATACACGGTTACCGAGGCGGCTATTCCGGCACCAATCCGTCCGTCCCTCTGCCGCCCACCAGTGCTATATAAATTGTTGCGCCGGCCATAGCCGCAGTCATCCGCCTCCATTCCCTTTATCCTGTCCACACCACTTCCACCATGGCTTCCTCGTGCTCCAGCACTAATTGGGACGGGCAGACGACGGATCAGAAGGAAATGGCAGCCATTGTTTCCGACAAGCTGGCCGGCAGGCAGCCGGAGGACGACGACGTTCCAATCGTGAACATGGTAGTCGACGATCTGGCGTGTACCCCCTCCTCTGCATCATCCTTGCCGGTCCATTGCACCATGACCATCGGCGAGGCCTATTCCCAATACATGGACTCGGCGAGGGAGCAAAGTGAGGAGTAGTTCCGGGAGGCGCATGCCGCCGCCTACAACCAACATGTTCTCTAGGAGCACCTGCATGCGGAGGAGCAGATCGCCGTGGAGCGGGCGGAGCAGGAGGCGCTCCTCGAGTCATACCACTCCACACGCGAGAGCCGCCTCACGCGCTGGCGGTACCGCATGCGGGTGGCAGAGGTTGCGGCCGCCTACAAAGAGGGCGATGAAGCAGGCGAGGCGCTGATTGGCGAAACCGACGACGAGGCAGAGGACAATGCCGGCTCCGCTGAGGCTCCGCCCCGCCGGCACCGAGGTGGAGGACTTTGACCGCTTTGGTGAGGCCGTGCTCCGCCAATGATGAGGCAGAGGGCATCACCGGCTCTGTCGAGGCCTCGCCTTGCTGCCAACGGGGCCGCACCACACAGAAAACATGGAAGAGTAGAACACGGTAGGTCACCGCCACTCAGGTCCAAGTAAGGCCGCCGCTGCTACCGTCCGGTTGAAGCCAAGCTTGGTGGGTTGAACATTGACGACGACGTGGAGTCAGAGAGCTGTGCTGGAGAAGAAGCTTCTGTTCGGCACTTCGGCTCAGCCGGACAAGGGAAATGGGCACCGGAGATCATAGATTACGTGTTGTAGGGTGGAACCCTAGATGGAGATCTTTCACAAATTGGAGGGTACATCCCCAAGAACACGAAGAACACAAAGGGGGGAAACAAGAGGAATACTCAAATTGACTTGATCCAATCTCTCATGTGCTAGATTTAATCACGCAAAGAGAGATACAAAGGTCCAAATCCAGCACAAGAGGATACAAGAGGTAACTAGTTCATTCCAGTCCTATGAGGAGAGATGTCTTGATGACCCTATGATGGGGATCCTTCCCTAGATGGGGTCTTGTATCCATTAGGGATCTTCTCCATAGGAGGTCTTGATCTCCATGGGAGAGGTCTCTCTCTCTCTCTCTCAGGAGGAGGTACAAGGAGCAAAGCTCACTAAATCATGTCATATACTTTGCTATCCTCAAGAAAGAGCTAGGGGAATAGTTTATATAGGCTAGGGACGAAATTGGGGGGAAAATGGGGGTATAAGGGTCGAATGCCCATAGTGCACGCAGGCACCCCCGGAGGGGTCCGGGCACCCGGACCGGACAGAGGCAAGTGCAAAGGAGGGGGCCGGGCACCCGGGGGTTGGCGACCCGAGTACCCGGACTGGTCAGAGGGCCGACGCCCTTAGTGGCTGGCGGGGCCGGACACCCGGGTTGTGGCGGCACCCGGGGGAATTTTCAACGCCCAGGTGGAGAAGGGCCAGGCAACCGGGGGTAACGGCCCGGGCATCCGGGGCGGCCGTGCAGTTCCCAGGTTGGGAGGCCAGGCACCCAGGGGTTTCCTGGCTGGGCACCCAGTGCAACCAGGGCCATCTCCCAGCCGGAGGCCGGGCACCCAGGGGCATAGGGGTCCAGCCACCCGAGGTGTCCCGAGCCTCCACGTTTATACCCTTCTTTCCCTTCCTCTTCCATAGTCGCGGGTATCTCCGTCCTTGCCTCTTCACGGCGTTCTTCTTGGTACCTAAGAAGGCATAACACTTTCGTTTGAGGTAGGACCCAACTCTCAGGTGAATTCGAATGGAGCTCGAAGAGGAAGGAGTTAACCTCGGTTTCGTTGGCACGTGCACGAGCTCTCGTAATCGGTCCTCTTAGTGCTTGTGGTGGTGAGGGAACATCAATGGGGATGGTCAAGGGATGCTCCACATCATCTCCCCCCTTGGGATAGATCCATCCACGGATCATGATCGTCATCGCCATGGTAAATAGAGGGCATTGCCGAGTAGAAGTGGATGACCACCAAACACTTATCATATTGAAGCTCGAAATGGGCACTCTCCAATGTTGCACCATCTTGTGATTCCTTCAAAAGGAGCAAGTACAACAAACATTTTGAAAAACAAATGTGGTTAATGTTAGTGAAAAATAAAGCATTCAAAAGGTGCTTCGCCAAACAAGTGTCATCATCAAGCATAGCGTATGGTGTGACAAGGGATTGTGACATGGCATGTAAGCACATAAATTGAGCAAAATCAAAGATATCATGGAAACAAGCATGTAAATGTGAGGTAGCGATGCAAATATGTGTGACAAGAGAATAATCATCTACCTCAAGCTCATAGAAAGAATGCCTAAGGCGCTCAACAAATGGTCTATGGTATGCATATGAAGCCTTCACAACACCGAAATAAATGAGGTGTCTAAACACATGGGTCAAGTGTAAAACAATCCAAACATAACGTGCATGGGGTGTAGTGAATATAGTGTGGCACTCAACATAGTAGAAAGAGCATTTTTTTCATCATGTGTGAAGCAATCAAGTCGTGCAAGCTAGTAGTGCAAAGATGCAACATACTATAGGAAATCATGGCAATCATGTCGTGTGAGGAAATAATAGGCATAGGCAATGCACATGACATATCACAATCATGATTACAAAGCAAGATCAATGTATCATCATAGGAATGGATCACAAAGGAAACATGGCAAGAACAAGCAATATCTCCACCAAGCTTGCAGATACACATACAAGTAGTAGAATCAATCATCATGTGCAATGCAAAGCATGGGTCACAAATGCATGGAAAAGTCATAGGAATAAGCATGTCATGCAAAGTGAACATGGCAAGATGGGCATATAATGTGTAATGGACAATAACCCATAACCATGTGAGGGCCATGTAGAAGAAATGCGCGGAATCGTTGCGCGGAGGACACGGTTGGTGAAACATCTCATGGGTTCCAAAGGCATCTTGCTCTCTAGAGCTCTTTTTGTCAACTCATGGTCTTGCGAGGTTGACGCGTATTTGCGAGTACCTATGCAAAACAAAGACAAAGAAAAGATCGTGTGTGCGTGGTATATGTACACACCGTCCATTTTGATGCACACATGTGTGTGGTGGTTAGCACAAAATATCCAATTCTCAAACACATGAGATGCATGATATAGAAACATGTCATCCATCATGAGATGTTTGTTTTTATGTATATCATAATGGAGACTCAAATTGAGCATACAAGTAGAAGGCAAATCAGTAGCGTTTTCATTCATGGGGAACATACGGTGCACACAATCATGAGAATCATGAAATGGTTGGGATGGATCAAAATCTCCTAAAATGTATGAGGAAACTATGGGGGTCTCCTCCTGAGCAATATCGGAAGCACAATATGAAGAAGGGGAACAACATCCAAAACAATGCATGTCCGAAGCTAGGTAATCATGGCATGTCATATGATGGATAAGATGCAAAGGAAGCATGTCAATATCATCACAAGAAAAACAAATGCCAATAACCATGGGCTTGTCATCTATGCCATAAGTGCAAATTGGGTTTATCTTAATGGCATATGCATAGTTACTACAATGAGATTGCAAATATGACGTACGAGTGATCCCACGCATAGCATATGACAAGTCAAGTGGGTTGTCAAACATGATGTGACCAAATGAATTGTGATAATAAATCCTATGCAACATGGCATCACAACTAATAGACTCCACAAGAAAATCATCAAACTCATCATAAATGGGTATATCACCGCATGGGGAAATCATACTAGAATGAAGCATGGTAATAGGTGGATCAACATCATGCAAGCAATCAATGTTAAGATAGTCTACTAGTGGGACGAGAGCATCACCTTCACCTTTGTTAACTTTCGCATTCCATTCATGTGGTGTACGTGAGGTGGGAAAGACCAAATGGTGGTCATCATCTTCATGTTAATGGAACCATGTGGGGTGTGCATCGTATTTCACCATGGCGATCGTCTTGTCCATAGGAAGGAGTCGTCAAGGTTTGGCGCGTCATCATATATGGGACCTATCACCAAATGAGAAGACACAATAGAGGTAGAGGTCAAGTCATTAGAGGTGAAAATGGCATCACAAGACCTATTAACTATCTCACTCTCTCTATGTGGTGGTGGCTCACTCACTCCCTCAACATAGGTGCACTCAAACTCACATATGGTGGAGTCACTCATCTCACTCAAGTGGTGGGGTTGTGACTCCTCTCACATGGGAATTTGGACAACTCATCATATGTGGGGCTAGTGGTGAAGTCACTCTCACTCTCAATATGGTGGCAAAAGTCAATCAAGTCATCATACATCGCCGAGGTTGAAGGGGAAATCACATGCTCAACCATCTCGTCACCATCGTCGTGGATGAAGGCCGAATATGGCACATCATCACTCTCGCCCCCAAAGATGGAAGCATCATCCTTGGTCATCACTATCGTTCGCCTCCAAAGCTTGGTCCTCAAATGGCTCAGTAGTTGTAGTCGTCGCCGCACCGTCTTGAAAAAGAGTCGAAGTAGACTCGGCATCATCAATGCCACGAAGAGGGATGGCGGTGGAGTCAAACTTGGGAGCATCGTCTTGGAGCTCGTTTGTTGGGACCCCGATCCTAAGTCACACCGATCTAGCATGTAACACATCATATCACTTCGCGGCCTCACGCACGGTATCCCCACGGGTGCCACCTTACCTGGCCCAGGACCGTTTGGGTATTTTGGCTCACGTATATGATAGTGTCGCTAGCATCCATATGAAAGAGATCCCGGGCCGACATGACTAGTTGTAAACCAAAAGTGGTGCTAAATTACATGGACATGCATACATGACCCAACAACGAACGTGTCGGTTATCAACGTATGAACCCAAGTCGTAGCAAGGTAGAAGGACTTAAAGGAACAACACGTGACATTTCCCTGAAGGGACATACACAGGAACAAAGAAGGACACGTACCGGCCAGCCTAAGTGTTCCGGAGTAGTAGCAAGCTACCAAGGCTCAGTGGAAGGACTAGGAGGCATTTCCCCATAAGATAGGCTACCAAGGGTAAACAACTAGGTGTCGGATCCCACACATACCAAGCATTTCAATGACATACACATAATATGCTCGATATGTGCAAATACAACATGGCATCACAACAAAACTCTATGAATCAAAGTATTTATTCATTAGGCTCCAAGGAGCCAGATATTACAAACATGGGTCACATGACCCAACATACAGAGCATACAAGCAATGGAAGGATAACATGTTTGAGTACAGACAACTACAAATGAAAAGGGCTAAGAAGCCTGGCTATCTACAAGATCCTCCCAAGGGTACAAGATCGTAGCTGAGGTAACAAGCTAAAGGTCGAAGTCCACGCGGAACCACTAGTGAGACTGAAGTCTCTCTGCAAAAACATAAATTAAGCAAACGTGAGTACAAAGGTACTCAGCAAGACTTACATCAGAACTAGCTACATATGCAACAGTATCAACAAAGGGGTGGTGGAGTTTGACTGCAGCAAGCCAGCTTTGACTCGGTGGCTATCCTGAACTACGACTGCAAGTAACTCTTTTGAGTTGGCGCACACGAGTCCACATATTCACCAATCAATACACCACTATGGATCCGCTCCCGTCTCGCGACGAGAATGCCATCCATAACACTCACGCTTATCTTGCGCATTTTAGAGTATCCACTTTCACTTGTCTATGAACTGTACAGGTAACCCAGAAGTCCTTTACCGTGGACACGGCTATTCGAATAGATGATGTTAACCCTGCAGGGGTGTACTTCTTCACACACGCTCTCGCCACTTACCACCATATACACGTCGTGTATCTCGGCAACCTTCAAGCGGAAGCCTGGCGAGGGAGTCGGCCACGACCTGACTAACCACACAAGTCTCT
Source organism: Secale cereale (assembly GCA_902687465.1). Taxonomy (NCBI): domain Eukaryota; kingdom Viridiplantae; phylum Streptophyta; class Magnoliopsida; order Poales; family Poaceae; genus Secale; species Secale cereale. The sequence goes on along the minus strand of LR738712.1, from coordinate 262,810,982 downwards.
AGTCCAGGTTTATCACCTATTCGGGTTCCATCCGCAAGGAGATCCGGCCGGGGTGTCGGCCACGACCTGACTAACCACACAAGTCTCTAGTCCAGGTTTATCGCCTATTCGGGTTCCATCCGCAAGGAGATCCGGCCGGGGTGTCGCTCACGGCCCCAAACGATGTGAACAGGGTTCCCAAGCCCACCTCGACGGATGGATCTACGCTTGGTACACCGTGCCACGGTGTCTAGTCTGTCCCAATACCGCCTGTACCGGGTGCCACTTGGTAGACTACTAACACTACCTACAAACACTAGAAACTAGTTGCAACTCCTGGACAGAGATCGAGCTGATTAATAAGCCGAGAGGGGTCGAGTTACCAGAACCCAATGTGTGGTAGTAACTGTTCATGGATCACAAACACAGAACTCAGTTCCCGAGGACGGTTTCAACGAGACAACCCACTACGTACTCCTACATGGCCTCTCACCGCTACCTTTACCAAATCGTGTTCACACACTTAGCTCTCAAATGTAGGACATGTTCACCACATTCCAATTCATCCCCGATGAATCAGACCTGACAGAACTCTAAGCAATAGCAGGCATGACAAACAAGCATGGATGAGTAGGCACAACATGGCTCAAACAACTCCTACTCATGCTAGTGGGTTTCAGCTATTTACTGTGGCAATGACACATCATGCAGAGGAAAGGGGTTCAGCTACCGCAGCAAATAGGAGTTGAATCGTTGTTGTCATAATGCAGTAAAAGAGAGCCAGAGCGAGAGAGTGGGATTGTATCGGAATGTTCAATGGGGGGGGGGAGTTGCTTGCCTGGCACTTCTGAGGATATTATGGTTCTTCATCGGTGTCATCGAACTCATCGTCGGAACGTCGTCTACTGAGTGGGGACAAATACCGGCAACAGAAAAGGAACACAATCAATGCAATGCAACAATATGATGTATGATCATGACATGGCAATATGCTGTGGTTTGAGCTAATGCAACTAGCAACAACTTAAGTGAAGTTGGTTTCAATCTAAGATTCAAATTCAAACTCCGCATGTGATTATTCAAATGTCATTTAATTGATTTGACCTGATTAGCAGGCATAAGTTGCTCAAACATGCATGATAATGCCATAAACAGATTCTTCATATTTTCTGATCATTTTTCATATATAAATCTTTTTCATCTGAGCTACGGTTGATTTTATACGATTTTTTAGAAGCTTAGAGCATTTTCTGAAATAAATAAATCATTTCTGATTTATTTAAAATTCCAGAAAGGCTTTATGACATCATAGTGACATCATCACTACGTCACCAAGTCAAAGGCGCCAACCCAGGTCAAACCTGACCAATGGGTCCAGCACGTCAGTCTAACAGGGCAGTATTAGAGGCTGACCAGTGGGTCCCACGTGTCAGTGACTCAGGGGCTAACCTATATAAAATAAATCTAAACTATTTTAGTTAACAGGGCGGGCCCCACCTGTCATTGACCCACCGTTTAACAGGGGTTAGTAAACACCTAACTAATAAAGTAATTAGCAGGCCGAGGCCCACTGTAAGTGACGTGGGGGAGGGTCATTATGGCCTAAGCTAAAAAGCCACGTCAGCCGGCAGGAAAGATGCCGCCAGCGACCATTCGACGCGGCAAAGACACGCCGACAGCGTGCTGCGACATCGGCTGGACGTGCCGAGGGCATGTGCGAGGAGCTCCTGCTCGCCCGCATCCATAGGACCGAACGAGAAGCCACGAGGTGGCCAGAAACAATGCCGGCGGCGATCTATGGCGGCGGGCGAAGCTTGGCCACGGTGGGGAACTTCACTGCAGAGCGGTTTCACTCGGAAGAGAGAGGGATAAGGGGCGGGGGCTCACGGAGGTTCCAGCAGAGGCGACGGCGAGGACGGGGGCGCACTGGACGGAGCGAATCGACAGTGGTGGTCATCAGCATCCGAGGAAGGGGACGAGACCGATGGGGATGTTGCAGCGCTTTTGGGGATTTGGGGTTCGACGGGGAGATGTGGGGCATGGAGGCGAAGCTAGGGGGCACGTTTCGGCGGTGAGGGGTGGCTAGTTGCTGCGAGGACGATGGGTGGCGGCCTTGGCTGCTCCCGGTCAAGCTCGAGAACGAGCGATGGAGGGGAGGAGAGGCTAGGGAAGGGGGAGGACAGAGGGGCTCCACGGCATCTCCAGGTGTGGATTAGGACGAAGGAGCGGCCTCCAGCGCGAAGCAGGAGGTGGAGGCCTCCCAGCGCGCGCGTGCGTCTTCGCCTCTGCCTACTGGCAGAGGTTGAATATGGCACGGCTGCCTGGTGGACTGGGCCGCCTAATGGGCCGGATAGGTAAGAAGGCCCAGGTAGGCTTCTCTCTCTCTCTCTCTCTCTCTCTCTCTCTCTCTCTCTCTCTCTTCTAATTCTTTTCTGTTTTCTGTTTTGTTCTGTTTTCTGTTTTTTCCTTTGCCATCATTTTAAAGTAAAAAATAATTTAAAATTATGCCAAAGCTTCTGGAATACTTTATGTTGCACACGAGGACCTAGCAAAATGCACATAAAATAATTCAGGGTTATTTGAAAATATATTCTATATATTATGAATATACTTTCAAATTCAAATACAATAATGATTTTAAATCATTGCCCAAAATATTCCACAAAAATGTTCACCGTTCTTGGTTTGGATCAATATCCTTTCAAAAATATCAAACATCAATGAAGAGCATTTTGGGTTCATTGACAAATTTTTTAAGTTAAACTTAGTTGAGTTATTTTGGTGCTAGGGTTTGATCATCCCCAATTCAGGTTCAAGGAAAGATTAAGATGATGCATGGATGCCAATGCAACTAATGGCAAACAAGTTCTAGGGCTATTACATCGTTGGGCTTGGACATCGTGGTGGTACTAGCCTCATGCTCGCCGTCTTGGAGTTTGGTCTTCAAGAAGTGTTCTTGCGGTGGAGAAGCCTTGGCCTTCATGAGTTCTTGTTCCACCTTGAGAGCACCAATGTAGTTGTCGTTGAGGTACTTGTAGTTCTTGAGGAAGATAGTCTTGGAGATGTCGTTGTTCAATCCCATCATGAAGTAGAACTTTGTCCAAATGGGGTCGTCCACACTAGCTCGTCGCAAGGCTTTCTTCATCTCCTTGAAGTACTTGTTGACGGACTTGGATCCTTGTTTGGTGTTCTTCGATTGCGTAGAAGTTGCTCTGTGTAGGTGGGAGGCACGAACTCTCGCCGCATAGCTTTCTTCGTCTTGGGCCAACTCATGTCATCGTCCTCCGAAGGTGTGTGAAGCCACCATGTCAACGCGAAGTCGTGGAAGTTTCTTATGGCACACTTCACTTGACCTTCGTAGGGAACTTGATGTAGTGTGAGGTAGTCATCCATCAAGCATTCCCACTTGAGATACTCCTCGGGTTCTTGAGTCCCATAGAAAGGAATCACATGGTCATTGTCGAGGTCGTAGTAGCTTGCGGAAGTCATGGACTTGAGCTTGGGGAGCTTCTCTTGAGCGTAAGCTTGAAGTGCGTGTGGGCGAAGATGCCATATATCCAAAGGCGAAGATGCCAAGGTAGATGGTGAAGTCGTTAAGAGGTTGTTGGTGTTGAGCTCGTGACCTTCACGTTCTTGTCGTGGATGGTGTCGATGCCGATGTGATCTTGCCGGAGATGGTAGCTCGGAAGGATGTGCACTTGTGCGTCTTCTCGAAGATGAGGGAGACCTCTTGCAGTTCTTGATGAGGGCTTTGAGCTCCTCCATTTGAGCATCCATCTTGGCGTCCAAATTGTTCTTCATGGCATCAAACTCGTTGTTGTTGTTGTAGACCGAAGTACATGTGCTTTGCCTATCCATCACAAGGCTCGAGCAAATGTGAGTGGAAGAAAGAGAAGAACTAGACCAAGTGTACCTTAACTGATGTTGGAAATGGATCAATGATCACTCAATAATGTATCAAGGAAATAACACAATTGGTACCGGATCTTCTCAAATTCTCACACCTACACAAGTAAGGCTTATGGAGTAGCTTGGTGAGGATAGTGGCACAAAAATTTGATGCAAAGCCAGAGTCAATAAAGTTGAAAGAGATTCACAAATTCGCAAGTGAAACAAGTAGACCAATAACAAAGAATGGCACACGGGAACACACACACACACAGATAGATAAATGGGGTCGTGCAACCAAGGAACGAGCACAAAATGTGGAGTCCATGGAAAAAGCTCGTGTTGCAAAACTCAAGAGAGATGCTAGCACGATTGCTCTATTAGCACATACGACACTTGTGCACAACCTATCATATGCAAAATGTATCAACTTTCTACTCCAAGTATGCTATTTATGTATGATGTTCCGGTGCCTTTAGCACAAGATGACCCGAGATAGTCGGATATGATACCGTATGATATATTGTGATGCGATGCTATGGCTCTTGCTTACAAGCTTCTTTTTTTCTCTTTTGCTTAAAAGCTTTCATTTTTTTATTGATATGGCCACTTATGCGAAATTCACAAGCCAAGATAACAATTGTGTATACGCGGGAACAATCTTGTGACAGAAGAGATGATATGATGATACCAAGATGATATATTGCGTATGCAATGGAAGGTACGAATCACTAATGTGCACAAGTAACTTTGCCAGCAATACTCAATGGCTACTCTGGTACGCAAGTGACGCAAAATGGGCTAGGGGTTAACAATGCAATGGCAAGGGGAATATACAATGATGTTGTCAAAGTTACCGTCCGATGATGATGATGAGATGCGGTGTTGTCGATGTCGAACCGTCCCTAATTAGCCGAAACACCTTAGGAAACAGAAAAACCACAACTCAAAATCTCAAGGACAAGTGTCAAACGGTGTTAGCGGAAATGCGGTGGTGGTTTTGCACTTGGCAAAGCAGAAGTGGAGTTATGGGTTATGCGAGTTGAAGTTGAAGTGACCGTCCCTAAGTAGCCGAAACACCTTAGGAGACTCGAATCACTACTCAAACAACCACAAATGCGATGGAGAACAAAATGTGTTAGGTTGCAGAAGGCTATGGTGGTTATGCGGATGATATGGTGAAAGGCCTAGGAAAACATCCCAAATTTTGGGAAATTTGATGGAGTCAAATGATAAGGGTGGTATTTTTGTGGGTTGGGGGTTGCCAATAGTTTCAAAACTAGCTAAAGAATATCAAAAACGGACTTCGGATGAATTAGTTATGGCCAAAAGGTTTTTGATGGTGGGCTGATTCTGGGTGGTGTGGGTGCCCGGGGGTCGGAGGTGCGGGCACCCGGGGTGGTCAGCATGGTTGGGAGGAAGAAGTGGCCCGGGGGTCCGGGTGCCCAGGGGTAAGTGGTGCGGGCACCCGGGTGTGGATAGGGGGGTTGGGCATATCTTGCGCGGGGGTCCGAGTGCCCGGGGTTTGAGGTCCAGGTGCCCGGGGGTCACGGATTTGGGCGGAAATTTGTGAAAAAATGGAAGAAGTTGGTGGATTTCGTGGAGGGAAAGGTGGAGATGGATCGGTGAAGGCTAAATCCACTTGAAACCAAACAAATCCATGAATCAAAATGAACAAAACATCATCAAACCAACAAATCACCAAAAAAATTGGGGCTATTTTTGGTGGGGAAATTTTGAAATTGGGGAAGAACACAACAAAATTTGGCTAGAAAACAAGAAGGGGGGATACAATTTCATGAGAAACCATGGCTCTTGATACCAAGATGTTGTAGGGTGGAACCCTAGATGGAGATCTTTCACAAATTGGAGGGGAAATCCCCAAGAACAAGAAGAACACAAAGGGGAAAAAACAAGAGGAACACTCAAAATGACTTGATCCAATCACACATGTGCTAGATTTAATCACACAAAGAGAGATACAAAGGTCCAAATCCAACATAAGAGGTAACTAGTTCTTCTAGTCCGGCCGTAGACGCATCCGTCCACTCAAAGTTATCTATGCGCCGCAGTAGTCTATAAACCGGTAGTGCTTTCTCCCCTAATCTAGAGATAAAGAGGCTCAAGGCCGCTACGCACCCTGCTATCTTTTGCACTTGTTTGAGATTGGTTGGCGTAGTTAGCTGTGACAGGGCCCAGATTTTTGCTGCTGGATTCCTCTATGAGATACGATGAACCCTAATAGCTTTCCGGCCAGAACGCCGAAGACACATTTTTCTGGATTAAGCCGTATGTCATATGCTCATAAATTGTCGAACGTGAGGCGGAGATCATCCACCAAGGTTTTGACGTGTTTGGTCTTGATGACTACATTGTCAACATATGCCTCCACTGACTTGCCAATTTGTTTTTCTAAGCATGTTTGAATCATGCGTTGAAATGTGGCGCCAGCGTTTTTGAGTCCAAATGGCATAGTGTTAAAGCAAAAGGGGCCATACGGAGTGATGAATGGCGTAGCAGCCTAATCGGATTCCTTCATTTTTATTTGATGGTATCCGGAGTAGGTGTCGAGGAAACACAACGAGCCATGTCCCGCGGTTGCATCGATAGTTTGATCAATGCGGGGCAGAGGAAAGGGATCCTTAGGGTCGGCTTTGTTTCGGTACATGAAGTCGACACAAAGGCGCCTGGATTTGTCCTTCTTTGGCACCATGACCAGGTTGGCGAGCTAGTCTGGGTGTTTGATTTCCCTTATGAATCCAGCTTCTAGTAGCTTGGTAGCTCTTCCCCCATAGCGTGTCTTTTGGGTTGATAAAATCATTGTAATGACTGCTTGACTGGCTTGAACCCTTTGATAATGTTGAGGCTGTGTTCGGCCAGCCTGCGTGGGATTCCTGGCATATCTAAAGGATGCCAAGCAAATATATCCCAATTTTCGCGAAGGAAGGCGCGTAAAGCGCTGTCTACCGCCGGATCCAGCTTTGCCCCAATAGATGTTGTTTTATTAGGGTCCGTTGGGTGCACTTGTAATTTCACAATCTCATCTGCCGGCTAAAAAGTGGTAAATTTCGATCATTTTCAAGGACTACATCGTCCCTGTCCACCGTAGATCGTAAGGTGGTTAGTTCTTCCACCGCAAGGGTTTCAGACAATGCCTCTAGGACTAAAGATGCAGTTTTGTTCTCGGCACAGAGTGCTCTATCCGGATCACTTGTAACTGTGATAATTCCATTGGGCCCTGGCATCTTAAGCTTCTTGTACTCGTAATGGGGTATAGCCTGAAAGCATGAGAAAGCATCCCACCCTAAAAGGGCGTGGTATCCGGTGTTGAAGGGGACAATGTGGAAGAGCAGTTCCTCCGACCTGTATTTCTCGGGTTTACCGAATACTATGTTGAACTTAATGCTTCCCGAACACCGGGCTTCCCGGCTGGGCATGATTCCTCGAAAGGTTGTATTATTTTGTTCAATGCGAGATTTTTCAACCTACATTTTTGCAAGCATGTCCTCGTATATGAGGTTGAGTCTGCTGCCTCCGTCCATGAGTACTTTAGTGAGGCAGAAGCCATCTACCATGGGGTTCAGTACGAGAGCAGATGTTGATCGGAACGGCCGGACTCGTGGTTCGTCTTCGGCAGAAAAGGTGATTGCCGTGTTGTTCCATGGGCTTGCAATGTTGATTTGATTGACCTCTGCAAGTTTGTGTTTCACTCTCTTGCGCCGGTTATTTGAGGAGAACATCTCGAAGACGGTGAAGACATCAAGGCCTTTCTCCCCCGGCGTTGCGGTGGTGAAGATTGATTCACCGCTCTTTGCTACCTGCCAGAGTACCCAACAATTTTCTAAGGCAGTGGGTAGGGGTATTATCCGGGGTGGCATGTATTTGGCAAGGTTGATCCAACAGTTCATCCAGAACGGATCTGTGCCTTGTGAAAGGTCTGGTTCTTGCCATTGCGTGTGTTATTGGACGCCCTACCAAGATGTGTCCGTTTCGCCTTGTCAGCGCGTAGTCCAAAGAAGGACAGTTCCAGAGGTGTACTCTAGGCTTTCCAAGTGTTTTCCATGGCACAATACTTTCGTACCAGGTGTGACAATTCAGCAAAGTTCCGTATTCGATGGCGGTTGAGGGCGGGCAAGACTCCCTCGTCCGTGCAATTGCGATGAAATATGGGCACTGTATCATCGTCGCAGCAATCCTCGATCTTGTTTTTAACAAGTAGGAATCTAGCCCAGAAGTGATGAACTGTTTCCTGGGGCTGCTGCCGTATATACGTGAGGTCATATATGTCCGGTAGTACGGATTTACTTGGAGAGCGCGTATTGTGGTGGGTGGGTGTGGATAATTCTAAGTCCCAACCCAACATAGTGTCCGGGGTTTGCGCAGCCCCTGGTGTGGACGTTCTGGGCCCGGCAGGGTCTGAGTATTTCGTGGGCCCAGTGTCTGTCCCAGAGCTTGAAGAGCATGGTGTGCCACCTGCCAGAGGTGTCTTCGGCTCGATGGGTTCGGAGATCCGAATAGAGCCGTTCTCCGTTTTAAGAGGTGATGTATTTTCAGCTTGATCCTCGATTGCCACCACCAGGTGAGTGGTCGGGGTGGAATTGACTTCCTGACCGGATTTAGGTTCGATCTGATCATCTGATGATGAAAGCCCCAAGGCAACGATGCGATCCAGTAGCTCGTTTAAAGACGAGGGATTTGTCGAGGTCGCATCATCGGGGAGGTCAGAGCCAACGTAGGGGTGGTGCTCGATGGCCGCGAGAAGTGCGGCCGGCCTGGAGGTCACGCGGGCGCATACAGCGAACCCGCCGAGCTGAAGGATCTGGCCCATGGTCAGGTTGTTCCCGAGGGTGATCTCGTCGCTGATGACGAGACGAGACATCGATCGCTTTTCATGAGCGTACAGTGGAGCACTCAATGAAAGCACCATTGTCGGTGTCAAAACCGGTACATCTCAGGTAGGGGGGCCCAAGCTGTACATCTTAGGATCGATGGTAACAGGAGACAGGGGACACGATGTTTACCCAGGTTCAGGCCCTCTCGATCGAGGTAATACCCTACTTCCTGCTTGACAGATCTTAATGAATATGGTTACAAGAGTTGATCTACCTCGAGATCGTAACGGCTAAGCCTTAAAAGTCTAGCCTATGTGATTGTTATGGTATATGTCCTCTCTATGGGCTAAACCCCTCGGCTTATATACACGCCGAAGGGGGCCTAGGGTTACAAAGGTGACTTGGGGAGGAAGGAATGGTTACATTCAGACATCTTTCTTTCCGTACACATATTGGAGTCCTAACCGAATACGGGGAGAGCCTTCTGCTTCTAACTTCATGGCCCGTCAATCCGGCCCAGCATCAATGGCCCGGACGCCTGAGGACCCCCGAATACAAGACTCCCTCACTCCTCCCGTAGGAACTCGGTGTAGCGCGCAAGGTCGCCGATGCACGTGCAGGTATCCACCTCCGCCTCCCACCTTCGGGTGGCGACGGAGGAGCGGGTGATGACCCCGACGGTCGACGATGGGCTTGCGGCCACGGCGGCCGATGATGGGGTGGCAGCCATGACCACCACCTCCCGCCTTCGAGCTGCGGTGGCAGAGTGGGTGATGGCCACGATGGCCGGTAGTGGGGTGGCGGCCACGACGGCCACCTCTCGCTTTCGGGCCGCGGCAGTGAGGCGGGCGATGGCCCTCGCTTTCGACGGTGGTGTGGCGGCAACATCGACCGACAACAGCTACCGACGGGCAGCATTGGTGGAGCGTGTGGTGGGTGTTCCGCGCACACCCAACAGGGACGCCACATGCACTACACTACACCGGGGACTGCGGCGCCGCCGTGGTGTAGCCTCCTAGTTGGAGCTGTCCTCTGATGACGGCAGAGTGGCTGAGCAACGACGGACTGGTGCCATTGGCGATTGTGGGAGAAGCAGATGAGATAAGCTATTGGAGGGAGGAAAAAATGCGACGCAAGACTCGCTTGCCGTGAGGGTTTATATAGCAGGCCGGTAAGCATTGGGATTTTGGGGGATTCCATTAAGTCGGGCGGGAAGCTTGTGCGGGAACCGACGATTCATTGGCGCCACTGTTTGGCCAAAAGAACGCCCCCTCGGGCTACGCAAGCTTGTGCTGTAAGCCATCTGCGGCAACGGGGTGACAATACGTGCGAATGGAGGACGAAAAAAGCCACGTACACATATAGTTAATAAAAAACGTTTGCGATTTAATTACCTACTATACCCTCGTCCTGGTTTATTAGTAGGATTTAACTAATAAAATACAAATGCATGTCACCGAAGATTATATAGTTGCATTCGTATTTGAACATAGTTTCCAATTATATAATTTTTATAACATGCATTAAAATTTTGTTGGTTAAATTTGAGGGCAAAGTATGGCACAAAAATATACGGCTTGTAGGCGACCATTTCCTACGTGTTCAACTACGCTATGAGCGTGGTTGCTTGCGGTTGAGGCGGCCGCACCGCACTCTGCTCTCCCGTCCCTCTGGGTGCTTTGCCCTCGTCCCTCCATGCGCGCTGCGAGTGTTTGGGGCCGGCACACGATCATGCACGCTTGTGTGCATGCGGTTACACCGGGCGCAACGCGACAAGGCAGTTACCCGATGCGAAAACCGCCATGCACACGCGCTGAGAATCGAGGCCGTCCGGCCCCCATTTATTCCTGCGGCCATTTACCTTCAGCTCTTGCGTCACACGACACAATAAGTACACTGACAATGTCACAACAGAGAGGACATCCAGCGGTTCCAATGGCGATCCCCGTGGCTCCAATGGCGCTCCCAGCGGCCAACGACGACAACGGTGAGCAGTTCACCACGCATCACGTAGTGGACACCCACGTGAGGGGGATGCCCTCTCGGTGGTGTACACGAACGATCCAGTCTCGATGGAGAGCTCCAACCAAACTATGGAGAAGCTCCTTGCCGAGGACAAGTACCAAGTGGTAGGCTTCGACCTCGAGTTCACCATCGGTCGTGCCGGGCACGATCAGAAGGTTGCCGTTGTGCAGTTGCGCGTGCGGCATGACGTCCTCGTCTACCACTACCTCCTAGCCACAAGGCCTTGCGAGCGTTTCTCCAGGTTTATCAACAGCTCTGACTACAATTTTGCTATGATGTACACCGCCAACAATCCAAAAGCGCTCAAGGTTTTGGGCTTGAAATGCCAGAATCTTGTCAACATCCAGGACCACTACAAGGTCTGGAGCAGCGACAACAACAATAAGAACTCCCTGGTTGACCTTGCCTTGCCCATCATCGACCCCTCCTACATGAAGATGAAGGTTGAGAGCAAGAAGGTCAAGAATGCCTGGCACAATGTCTAGCATGAGAGACTGGATGAACAACACGTCACGTAAGCGGCCAAGGATGCGTACACAAGCTACGAGATGTACTAGTGGATCGTTGACATGAGGGAGTGTCTTCTTCCCGCCCCAGACGAGGGATCAAGCCACAGAGCAGTGGCGGGGGCATCACAAGAAGTAGATGGCTAGATGACAGTTTCTCCTTGTTTACAATGCATACAATTGTTTATTGAGGTGTGTGTGAATTATCTGTATAGTCACTTATGTAATTATGTAGGTAGGGAAATCACACGGCTTATGAGCAGCAATAGTCTGTGTTATTATTTGTCTTCGCATACATTTCTTATAACGGACCTATCTGCCGAGTATCACACACATCTTGTGCAGTTGAACCATTCTTATTGTGTTGCCTAATCACACACAGTTCATCCTAGTGAACTGTATGCCCTATATCGCACATGCCCTCATCTAGCTGCCCGTTTCTGTTGTTCTGCATCATCGCAAACAGTTCTTCTAAATTAACCGTTTGCCACTCACCACACATCTAACTCCAATATGAACCGTGTTTGATGTCACTGCCATCGCAAACGTTTTGCATCTTTTTTGAGGGTTTTATTACATCACCGTTTGTGATTGATGTATCGCACATAGTTTTGTCGAAGGGTCTGTGATTCGACTGTCGTGTTTGGACCATCCTGCAGTAGTGGGCCTTGGAATTATCAGTGTCAGGAAAATGTTCTTTCTCTGCATAATCTGTCCGAGGGGGGGGGGAGATTGGGTGGAATGACAAATATGGGTCAACAACTGTATTGGGATGCCATCACACCAAACACAGTGAACCCATCCATGCTGATGGCAACTTGAGGATGCCTCGGATCTGCCGCTTTGTCGTCATGTAATGCATCGAAGTGCTTCCATGCTTCATCATACGATATGTGCACCATCATCAGCATCCCATCTACATATAGTTGCGTTCTTTTGCCCGTTTTGTGCGATGTCATCTGTCTCGCCAACTCTTCGACCATGAAAAGGCGTTGAAGTCTTGGTACGATTGGCATATACCAAGAACATTAACGGGGATTTTGGTCCACGTCTTCTCACCCATACCGTTGTCTACCATAACATACATGGATGACTTGCAAATGGGACAATCGTTCAACTTTGCAAACTGAAGCCTAAATAAGGCACATCCTTTCTCACATGCATGTATCTTCTCATAGGGCATCCTAAGAGCACGGAGGATTTTATCTGATTGGTACATGTTTGCAGGTAGTACACGGCCTTTGGGTAGAAAACGTCCTAACACTATCATCATCATGTTGTAGCATTCTCTGCCCAAGTTGAATTGAGCCTTCAGAGCCATTATTTATGAGATGGCATCCAACTGACAAAACTCAGTGTGCTTGTGGAGAGGATGTTTTGAAGACTCCAACATTTCATTGAAGGCCTTTGTAGATTCTTCGATCTCATCATTCGAGTCCCGAGAATCATCAATGTTTTGCACCATGTCTTCCATCCCGATACCATGCTTGTCGGTGCAACGACGAACCACCTCGGCTCTGGCACGTTGGGAAGACTCACCATGAAATGTCCAGACCGTATAACCAGGCGTAAAACCAAACTTCTGCAGGTGTTTGCTCATTACAAGCTCGTCCCTGCTATGATAGTTGTTGCACCGAGCACAGGGGCACCAACTTATTGTCTGGCCATTTGCAAATGCGGCTCTCACAAAGCCCTTGGTTTTTGTTAACCATTCATCAGCCATGTCTTTCTGACTAGTGTGACCGGTGTATATCCACGCACGATCGCTCATATTGCGTAGCTACTGGACACACAAGAAATATATACATAATTCAGCAAACCATATCCATCAGTTAATGGGTTTGTCACTTTTATTACGTCCATGCAACCTAGAAACTAATAGGTAAAGATAGGTCCTAATCCCACCCGAGTATGTGTAGATTGGGTTCGTTTTCCCATGCTCTGCTCCAGATCCGATGCACAATTTCGGCAGCACCTCCCCGTTGTTTTCTTGATACACGCCTCGTCAATAAGCAGAGAGGATGTGTACCCGGAGAACAACATGTAGGCACTAACAAAATTCTGCATCGGTTCCAGAGCAGAGCATATGGGAAAACGAACCCAATCTACACATACTCGTGCTGTCCCTCGATAACGTTGGAAAATTCGAAAGAAACATAGTTATAAATATGAAAATGTGTGCATATTTATAGATGTAACCCTATCGAACGGGGGACACATAGTGGTCACGCATACTAATGATTGAAGACACCTATAGCTAGCAAGTTTCATCGACACGAAGACCGGAACAGAGCAAATGAAGGGGGGAGGAGGAGATGTCATTTGTGCTCACCCACGAACGCAGAGGCGGAGCTCGTCGAACGCACGGGGAGGTCGTCGAACACCAGAGACCCTCGCAATGACAAAACAACTACACATTTATAACCACCTGATCAACACAAATATGATGTTTTTTATATCAAAATCAAAAAATATATGACCTAACTCATAATCCACAAATATATGACCCCATCGGCCTATGGAAAGCCAAAGAGCACCTTTTCGGTCACTAGTAGGCCGAAGAGGTGTCGAGGGTGTCGTGTCGGGGTCGGGGTGTCGTCTCAGGGT